>NW_017547112.1:4522517-4790903 GCF_001854935.1 Bemisia tabaci | reverse complement strand
TTTTTAAATTATTTTTTTATCTTTTTTAATTTTATCTTCATTTGTATATTTTTATTGTTAATTTTTTTATTTTTTTGATTATCTATCAATTAATTTTTGTTTATTTTTGTATATACATATACATATTTTTGCGACATTGTATGAGGGCGCATTCCCTTATATTGATTGGAGAAAATCATCTGTTGAGAAACAACAGAAAGGAGAACACCTGAAACAGTGTAAAAGTGTCCTCTCCGATTTGCAGCACAGCATCTGCCTGACCTCATGTCTGAGTTCTACGACCAAAATTACACAGGGATTGATACCTCACATGACACTATATGCGCATTTTAAAAAACCGAAATCCCAGAGGCCTGATTATGGCCGCCATTTTGAAATTTAGGCATTTTGGGGGGTGTTCCGGGGTCGGACCGTGGTAAACTTCTGGTATGTTGTTCAGGAGGACCTACTGATAACGTTTACACAGGAAAAGTTTGTTGAGCAATTTGTTCCGGGTCAAATCGTGTTTCTCCCTGACTAATAATTTTTAACAACGTTGTCACAATATATCTAAGAAATATTTATTGAAACGTTTTTTAATAATGTTCCAGAAACATTTCTAAAAACGTTTTGAAAATATTGTCTAAAATATAATGTCAGGCAAAATTGCTGAAACATTGCTTAAACGTTGCTGCTTTACCTTACAAAGCAATATCATCAAAAATGTTGCCTTGCAACGTTGCGGCAACGTACACATTGCTCCCTTGCCGGGCGGGTTAATCCTTTTTAAATTTGTCTCACGGAGATTTGCGTTCAATTGGCGCTTGCGGTACTTTGGCTGGTAAGTGACGATTTATTGATCAAGGTTGCTTAATAGGCATCGAGGTGCCTTAATTATTGGCTGTCTCTGGCATAAATAAAAATGATTATGCCCTATTTATACAGAAAGACTTGTTCTCTTGTTAAAATGAAATGTTTGTGAGTAAAATGTAGCAGTGACAACTTAAAACTGGCATAAATGCTCTCGTATCCTTACTTTTTTACAGCTGATTCATTGGTGAATCTCAAAACTTAAGAAGGTATGAAAATCCTCTGAGTCGTGTCTCCAATTTTATGAGCAGGAGGATTTGTAGAAATAGTGAGCATAATTGTTGCAGGATAAGTTTTGGAAGGTATTTTTTTTTGTCAATCAAGATTTTATTAGTGATTTTTATTTACGTTTCTTTTCCTGTTATTTTCTTCCAGCACACATTAGTAAGAACAAGAAAGCAAATGGGCCACCTCCCCTCTATTCAATTGAATATAGTAGACGTCAAGATACCACAGATGAATACAGTGGAGATAGTCCCACAGAAGGTAAGCTTGTCTAGTAAGCTCTGCTGTCGCACGTTTGAACATTGGGTTTAATTCCTTGTATGATAACTCCTTATTCTCAATTATAATTATATTTTAAAGGAGTCACGTATTAACGGCTAAATGCAGAAAGTGTAAATCTCAATTACATTGTTTCAATATCTCTGTAAATATTTTATTTTCTCCGAGGAAAACTAATAAATATTTTTAAACAAGTAAAGAAAATTTCCAGAAGATTTCAATCACAGTGTCTGAAAAGTTGCAATCAAATAATTGCCACAGTCAAAACTCTATTTTATCTTTCCCAAGATGCAATTACAGTTTGGGCACAAGAAAAAAGGAAAAGACGCCGGAAGTTTTTAATTTTTTCTATGAGTGTCAGTTGATATTTCTAAAACTACTTTATTTTACAGATGGAGAAGGTGATAATAGAGCGGATAATCATGGTAGCAGGCCCATGACTCCCCGTAGAGTGAAAAGGAGGAGTGTGCATTCCCGAGGCTCAATGCCATATCACTCGGGTACGTTGCCACGACCTCCCCATCTGCGTAGGCAACATGATAGAACTAGGTCCTCTCGCCGACATCGCCCTCACCATCAAAATCCAGTCACGCGACTGATAGACCATCACCAACAGTTGAATCATGGTGAGCATCTCTTCTAATTGCCCTTAATTTTCAAGGTAATGTGTCAAAAGAACTCGGATGATGTTCTCTTTTGTTCTGAAAAGGGAAAATTGCAGGATTGATATTTCCAAGACTGAGAGAAGGGAAAACGATGGTAAGAGACCAGAGATTCTAGGCACAGGGAGTTATCGGAGTTGGAAATTGATTCCTTTTTTACCATCTGAATAATTTTAAATGAGAGAGGATAGATTTCACTCTTAAGATGTTTGGTGAAGCATTGTAGGCGTTTGCTGCAGGATGTTTCCAGTTACTCTGAACAAAATGCTGCTGTTTTTTCTCCCATCCTACGCAACATTTTTTACAGGTGCAGTGCATTTAATGAAACGGAGGAAAATTAGTTACCAAAACTTCAAAGATGCACTTGTCATGATTTTTCTGAAAATAATGTTTTCCAATCATTTTGAAAATGATCAAAATTTTATCTTTTCCTGTCAAATTCATTCAATCCAATTTTTTCTTTATTTTATAAGATACATTGTTCTATCCTTTCTGAAGGATCAGATCTGACAAATTAGTATTATTGATTCTGATAAAAGTTCCAGAAGACATTTTATCTAACACCATCCATTGTTAATAAGCCATCATGTATTTCCTACTAGCCATTTTAAAAATTTGCCCTTTGATTTTTATACTACTCTTAATCAGCTTTCAGTTAATATCTGAATTCTATAAAACAAAAAGTTTGATCAGTATTATTTTTTGGAAGAATGAAACTGCCTTTTAAGCCTCCGAGTAGAACACTGTTTTTCCAACGCACATTAGTGATGTCACTTATACTGCCAAGTTCCAGCAATGATAAGGATTCAGATCTCTGCATAAGAATGCAGAGATTGCCTTCTTTACCTCGATAGTTTTGTATATTGAACATTCATTTTTGATTTCCGATCATTTTTTTGCTGGTCAAAATTTTATCCATAGAAAAATAATTGATCAGAAAAATGACCATAGCTGATATTCTCTGTTAGATCTCTCAATTGCTCTGATCTATGCAATGTTAAATTTTATCATCATTCCAATGCTAATAATTTTTCTTTACCTATTTTCAGTTTTGAATGATTCCTCAACTTCTAATGAATCTGGAAGACAGTTGATGAACAATCCAGGTTTCGATCCTCGTTACACATCATCTCAGTCAGAGCTGCTGCTGTCATCAGAGAGGTTAGATGTTGCGTCCAGAGGTCACACTAACCCAATTTATCCTGTAGAAAGGCCTCCATCGGCCCGCTCAAGTTATTCTAACTATCATGGCACACGTCCGTTCTCCTATTCTGGTCAAGCAACTGGCCAAGTCCCAGTCGCAAACTCATATCGAAGGTCCTATATGCAAGGTATGCAAGGAGGTCCTCCAGCATATCACTTACATGGTGCTGTTGATTCAGAGACTGTCATATAGCAATCATAGAGAAGCTTCGTGCCCATAAGTTTAATTTCTTGTGATCTTTTTTGTGTAAACATGATAATTAAATTCACTGCCCTTTGCAGCCCTTTCTAAGAAGTATGACAGATAGTGTTACCAGCTGTCATTAATTTAAATATTAAAATTGGCATCAGGGTTTTTTTAAATTTTGATCACGTCATCCCTGCAGGAAATTCAGGAAATTGTAAAAGTGCCATCTTTCATTTATTTATTTAGTTTTAGAAATCAGTATGCTTTGATTTCACCATGATGCACTGAATTTTTGTACTGCTGCTCAAAAAATTAATTTGATGCAACGAAATCATGATCATGTTGCATCCATTTTTGAAATCCTTAAAAATATTCTTCTTTGAAAGGGTTCCAAATCTCTCTTCTATGACTTCTACCATTCCAAAAGCTTAGATGCCAGGTTGTGAATTTTTGTAGTAGAATTATTGACTCTGCATTGTCGTATTTTTGTTCTTTCATGTTATTCATTCATTTAATTTTGCCCCTTCCCCTCAATTTAGTGGATTGTTAAGAGGTACTTAATGTCTGGTTACTAATGAGAAACTGGTTTTTTGAGTTTCTAATCTGTGCTTCTCTTAGTTAAGTCTCCTTTTAAATTCTATCCACAATATTCTACAATTTTTTGACTTCTGTCTTCAAAATGGTTTCTTTGTTTTTTCCTTTCCTTCTGTTTTGTCCCAGAATAATCAATTTTATCTGATGTCTTTGAGTGTTATAATAATATCTCTTCTCCGTGTACAAACTGGAGGCTGTAATTGTTGACTGTTGGCGATCTTTGAAGATAACCAATCTGTTTGGGATGCATCATAGATCAGACCTTGAAATTTCCAAGGAATTTTGTGCATAATTGCCCGAGAAATTAAATAATTGGTGTCGGTTTGAGAGCCCCTGTTTGTGCGTGGAGAAGAGCCTTGTGGCTTTTCGGAGATGTTTCATTTTGCCAACTTAATTTTTTTTTCATTCAGAAGACAAACAGAGAACGTGCAAAAAATTTTACAGGAAAATTTTTATTGAACAACAATTATGAGACAAACAGTTTTGCATGAAAGGCGTGAATTTTAAGACTTAATTGAATGTTTTTATTGGGATGCTTTGATTTTTACAAAATCATCTTCGTGTTTTCTATTTTATTGCTCCCATGCATATTAATTCTGTCTACTTGTTCTTTAACTAATTTTCTCTTTCATGAAAATGTTATGAATGTATTATAAGAGCATTCTTTTTACTACGTACTATTCAGTTTTATTCTGAGAATCAAATTTTAGTGTTACTTTTTAAGTATTCATTTCAAAAAGACCCACAAGTGATCTTGTAGAAAAATTTATAAGTCTCTACTTCTCTGTGGACAAACAAGTAACGTCTGCGACTATTTATTCTTGGGTTATTATTTTGTAATTATTGTATGTTTGTATGTACATATATAATTCTGTGAAAAGTTTTCTTGCCAGAGTTCTGAAATGCTTTGGCTGTGCAATTTTTTTGGCAATCTATGAACATCTGTGCAATCATTTATTTTAATGCAGTTTACTGTTTTCCACACGCTTGTGTATATTCTTTTAGGATTTTCAATAATTAATGAATTCAATGTTAATAGTACAGCCAAACCTCATTTTTGCGGCAATTTGTGGTGCACTAAGAACATTGAAAAAAACCAGTAAAAACTTATCTTAGGATAATAAAAAAATCTTTGAAATGACTGTTGAATCTCCGCTGAATAACTAAGCACCAGATAACCAAGCCATGGATAACTGAGCACCAGATAACGGAGGTTCGACTGTACTATTTATACTAACTGAGTAAATTATTAAACCAGAGAAGATGTCCAATAAATCATCCAACATTCTCTCTTATCACTGCAATATTGTCTTTAATGGTTGCTATTGTCCTTCCCATTGTTGAATTTTTGTTAACTATCGGTGATGTACGGGGAAATCCTTGATGATTTCTCCAATATGCACCCTCATATTTTTCTTTAAAATGCATCCAAGTTAGTTTTTGCACTTGCAATGACTCATAGTATTTATTACTTTTAAGATGTGACCGCAGATGCTCTAATTAGAAGTTTCATGAAAAAATAAGGTGAAAAGTTGTTGAAAATGGTCACTACTTTGATGGTGTAACTCTCATCGAACATGTTCAACCACAGTATTGTTCATTTCAGGAATGTCATCAGCAGATTTTTTTACTTTTCTGCAATATCATCCTGAAAATTTTTATATCATGCACTAACTCTTTTGAAATACTTTTATACAAACACATTTAATTTTTTTGTATTCGAATTGCTAGCTAATTCTAGATGTGTTTGAGTTTCTTCAGCACACATATGTTATTTATCTATTTCCCTCTTTATGTTTCATGTGATTCCCGAATGTTCCTTCATTAGTAAAAATATCAAACAATCCTGTTAATTTTTTTTAGTTATAGTTTTTAAGTGTGTAAGGTTTTATCAATCATACGCTGAAAATGTTATCCCTTCCCTGGGTCGTAAACTAAATGAAGTAGGATGTAGACATAGTACAGGGCTAAAACTTTGTCCCCAAGCACTGTTTTAAGAAAAAACTTGTTTATCTTTTTCATACCCCCCTTAAATAAAAATTGAATACTTCCAAAAACAGGACAAAACAGGGGTGAATTTGTAATGACGGTGATTTATTTTGTAATAAGCAAACTCCAGTATTCAATGCACCAAGAAAACTTCTACTGTTCTCTGAGACGTTTTATACACTCAAATTATTCTCTAGTGTTTAGATTAGAAATATATATTATATTCACAAATATGTAAGCAATTTTGAAAAATGTTGATCAAAATGCAATGGACCATTAAACAAGGTGCAGTATAATATGTCTTCTGGTGAAAATTTCACTTGGAACTTGATTTGTATGACAAACATTACTGCAAGTAACTTGTAATAAAATATATTCACGTTTTTCGATGCATAAATTCAAACTTCTGGCTCATAAAAAGCCTATAATCTACTTGACTTAAATCGCACACTGAACGTTACTGAAACAATCTCTGTGATATCAATGTATGCCCAATCTCACTTTCTGTGCTTCGGTGTAGCTGCTATACGTTGATTACATTTCAAAGAAGACAGGGTGGGGAAGGAATCATGCTTGTTGAGCAGCCTGCCAAATCCGTTCTATAGTGCAATTTTATTCAAGTAGACTATTGTTTTTCATGTGAGCGGGAATTTAGACTTTGTCATAACCAGTGCTTTGTAAGAACATTAATATTTTGGTTGGAAGTTAATCTCTGTAATTTTCCTTGTGTAAATCTTGTGAATTTAAGAGGGATCATTGATCAGCATGCTTAAATTCGTATCTTTTCTAGTGGTCCATTTGAACTGCCAAATTTCAAGCTCAGATGTTGAAAAACTCACTTATGATTTGGCATTTTTTCCTCCAGCATCTCTACTGATCACGTTTTAGCTCTGTACATTTTTCTATCCTTAATACGTCAGAAACCTAGATCTTCTTGGCCCTGCAAAATCAGCGCATCTTTCCCAATAGCCATCTTGTCCCTATTTTGTATTATAATAATACTCGTTATTGATAACTTTGTACTTAATCATGCATCCAGGAGTAGTATTATTGCCTGGTCAAGTTTTTTGATGCACTTTCTTTTGTGTCCTCTTCGATTTCAGGTTGTCAGGAACTGAGTGAAAGTATTCTTATCCTCACTTCAGAATTAATGCAAAAACTGTTCAAATGAAGGAGAATTAGCTTCTATTTTGGGGCTTTTTGCATCAGATTTCTCATGTGTGCTACGTTTTCTTTTGTGTTATGTTTCACATGACCTTTTTTGAACTTGCAAACATAATTTGTCGATCCGCATGAAAAAGGTATCGTTTTTTATACCTTGTCAAATAATCTGAAATGTTGGAAAGTGCTGTAATCTGTATCTCTTTGCCACTTTTTCTCTTGTAAATTTGTACATTTTTGTACATTTTTTTGTACGTAAATTTTGTAAATTATGTTTCTATCTCATTTTCAAGTCAATCTTTAAAATATTTTCCGACTCAGATTTTCTCTGTAGGAAAATATAATTCTTGGTCACTACAATCCTTTTAAGGCTTGGTTTCTTGCACAATATTTCCAAAAATATGTAGACACTTACATTTTTTGGTACTTCATTGAATTCCATTCTTTTTTTACTGCCATCTTAAACTGCATTTTACTAAAACAAAGTAAGAGGTGTTTACATCAGGTATATATACTTTTTTAAAACTGCCAAGTAAGCATGCATCACTACCATCAAAATCACCTTGTAACGCAATTATGTATTATTATTATTATCACTCATTTATTTGTAGTCTATGTTTTTAGATGCCTCAACTGATTCTGGCAAATTTATTACTTAAAATCTACTTACACAATACCTACTCTTGTGAAACTTAGATGATTTCATTAGGAAGAACTAAAGTTGCCTTAAGAAAAAGGTATATTTCCCCACTTTTGACTTACCTTTACAGGCACTTTATTAATGCTGAAACTTACCTTATCAAAGCTATTAATTTTCACTTTGTCTAAATTAAATATCTTTGTACTTTTATATGATGCAGATACACTGTACTGAATAAATTGTATTGTCCAAATCAAATAAGTCTTTTTAATCTTTTTCGAACTTTTTCTACCCAAAAAAGAATTAATAAAAAATTTGTCTCATAGGAGTGCGGAAACTTCTTGATCAGCAGATTGCATCTGCTAGCTTGCTAAAATGGGAAGATCACGAAAATGGGTTTTGAAAATGGGGTGCTACGAAGGGATCCTGAAAAGGGGAAAACCGGCTACCAACAACAGGAAAATGTCATGTTTTTTTTTTTTCAAAATTGCCGCAGTTTGCAGGGAAAGAGTGAAAAAAGGTCATAGGTGACTTAAATATGTTTTAAGGAAAAAACAGTTTTTAAAATGAAGAGACTCATTCAAACAATGGGAGGTCTAAGAAATTTTGGCATCCTTGCTGATATGTTATCCACACTGCAACATGCTTCTTGATTAACTTTTGCTACCACACATACATGAAGAGCAATAATCGTTTTTGTAAGTGTGAGTAGCAACAAAGTTGTCAATGACATTTGATGAAAGCTTTCAATAATATTTTTATATGAATTTTAATTTTTCTTTCATGAAATGAACTGAGTTTATCAGAATGGAACCAACCCACATTTTCGAAAAAATTGAGTTAAGAATGTTTTCGAGTTCCGCTATCCATATATTTCATCCTGCCAAAAACTGAAAGTCGAAAAAACAGAAATTGGTGAGGGAAAAGAGGGATTGAAGTTTATTTTCTACATTGAGCTTTATGGAAGAATAAAACTTCAAACCTCTTTTACTCAGTTTCAACTCAATGTGGGTTGGTTCCTTTCTGATGAACTCTGTCCAAATAGAACATGATCAGAGATTTTAAATTGTGGCAATATAGTTGCGGATTTTTTTATTTAATTTAGCTGTTGATGTGTAAAGTACCAAGGAGACTTCATTGACTTTTACTAAGTACATTAGCTTAAATACTACAAGTTTTGTAGGTTCAATGTATGAAGACTTGGCATTTTCCTCCTTCAACACAATGAGAGGTAAGATTTTTATTTTTCAAAAGTAAGTTCCTTATCATGAAAGTCTCCACATTCATTCACTTTCGATCAGTGGGTACCTCGGATTACATTATGCAACAAGGAACTTTTACCATCTCTTACTCATCCACAGATGCACCTATCTGCATACGGAAACTATATTGGCATGTAGGTTGTTTGTAAAGTGAGGCAGTAATTAGTTCACTAGTGCTAATTTAGTCCATTCATTTCTAATCACACAAACGACCTACGAAAAAAAAAAACAGGTTATGATAATGAACACTTACTCTCGGGCATCGTAAAATTGAATTTCCCGCTGTTTTGAGCCATTGAGGGGGTAGCAAAATTTCCGGTTCATTATCCCCCTTTCCGTTGGGGTTTCATTTTGCTGGTTCCCTGTTACGTTACCTTTCCTCATCCTCTTTGAAATGGAATGGGAGTTGAACCACTAGCGCACTCGCTCAGCTGATAAGCTGATAATATCGACTGGCTCATAAATTTTGTAAACAGTGTGTTTTAAGTTTTTTGTCTTTTTAAAAATCTCTGGTGGTTTTCAGATGTAAAACATAAAATTTGAGTGTTATTCTCCTCTGGCTTATTTGCAAAGATAAGCTCTCTCGGTATTACGAGAGCTTTTAGTTGTAAGCTGTGTCAACACCAGTCAAACCCAAGGTAAGTTTGGGGCTGTGGAAATCATCACTTCAAATATTTAGGTTGTAACGATTGTTTTTTTCTCAATTTTCCTAAATTACTCGTGTGATCTAGTTTTGATAGCCCTTTAAAATTGTCTCTCTAATACCTTAGTAGCACAGAGTAACACTATCAATTCTAAATCCAGGTGATATGCAATATATTTCTACAGTAATTCTTTTGTGGGGGTGTGAATGATCTGACCTTAATCATAACATTATTTGTTATAATTCCTCTACATCCTCTGCCTTTTGCTATTTCTCTCTCCAATTTCCTATGAAATGTTTTTGGGCAGAAAGGACAAAATAATGTCTCAACCCTGAATGTCTGACATCAGGGTGTTATCTGCACCCGTATTGGCAATAAGTTATCTGTACAAACATTCTTTTTTATTCTTCACAAGATAATCTGCAGGCATCGTAGAAGTAATCTTACATAATCATACTTTGTGCAAACTAACAATCACTGTCAGTTGTTTCTACAGAATAAGGGAATACTTCGTAGAAGAAAGGAGTAAAGAGGGGCTTATCTAATTGGTCTGTGGAAGTCTCATTGAAGATGAGCGCTTGTTCCTTCCTAACTTAAATTAATGTTGTGGTTTGTTTCAGTCCTGTTCTTGAAAATGGTAATGGAAGGCATAATTTCACTGACAAGCCTGAAGCCCTGGAGCAGCACAGTTCCATCCCAACAACATACTGCCTACTCTGCTAAACCCTTAGATACTAGTCCGTTTCCTCACAATCCAGACATCAATGATAGAATAATTTTTTGGTATGTTCTTATTTTATCTAGTAAAAAATTCTGATAATGGAAATCACACTGACCTTTTTGTAAAATATTTGAATTAAGGCTCTGGTATCTAGTTCGGTCCTTAAATTTCATGTGATGAAATTAATTCCTGAAAATCCAATTTTCTCAATTATCAGAAGTATTTAAAGCAAAGGAAAGTGTGGATCATCTAGCCTAAGCTTGCTAGTGTCAGATTTAGGGGGGAGGGGGTGACCCAGGGTTCCTATTTCAAAATAAGTTAATCTTCAATGTATTTTTTTACTTATTATGGTGAGAACTTTAAAAGGTTTGCCTATCTAAGTAGGTACCTATGAATAAAAAAATTTCTTTCAATTAATTTCAAAGTCGCATAGAAGAACCCAGGCTAAAATCTGGCAATAGGATACACGAAATCCACAAAATCTGTAAAGCGGTGGCCTCAAAATGCATCCTAAATTTAGGCAATTTCGCTCCCTCCTCCCTTGCCGTCCAAGGGGGGGGGGGTTCAAAAGGTAGGTATGAACTAGAAATGTTACAATCTTCCTCTGGAGGTAATTTAAGCAATTTTTGTTTCTTGAATCAAGTTCTACATGAAATTCTGAAGAGGAAACATGTATCAGAATGATTTAATTAGTACCTTGTGTAGTGATCCATTGCTGGGTAAGCAAGGCATCCTTGCTTTTACTCACCAACCTTTTAAAAAGCACCTTTCTTTTGTCAAATTTAAGTCAGAATTCGGTAGAGACCAATTACATATAATGAAGAAGGGGAAATAAATGTCTAATATAGGACTGTTATTGTTCCTCCTAACAGGGAAGGTGATATAACAACACTTCAGGTGGATGCAATTGTGCATTCAGCCTGTGAATCAATGACGGTGTGGTCGTCAATGAGCAACAGACTTCTTGGTAAAGCAGGATTTGGATTGCGTGAAGAATTAAATAATGCTGGTATGTTAAACAGACAATATTAATTTTTTATTTCAATCCCAAACATTTTCTATGTTAAGTGTTGTACTTAACATTTTCTTTCAATTTTTCTTAATGTTAGTTGATTTTTTTATTCACACGACTACTCTACGATAAATATAAAATTTCAAATTTACCGCTTCACAAAGTTCTGCTGTTGATTCCATTAAAACTTCTTAAAATTCATTGATTCTTTTTTTTCTTTCAGTGTGCCATCCTGGGGAGGTGATTCTAACATCAGGCCATAATCTTCCCGCAAGAGCCATAATTCATACTGTTGGTCCTACTTATAATATTCGTTATCAATCAGCCGCTCAAAGCACTCTACATTTGTGTTATAGGTGAGTGCATTAGTGTTTCCTTTACTGTGGAAGGAATTTGCTCGAATGAACTAGCAGTATGAAGAGTTTAGAGGATTTAGCATTTTGCACTGTGTTATGTCCTTGTGACTTAATATTCTACAGAAATTTCCATATTTCAGTGAGTTAACAGAGAAAGTAATATATTCATCAGAGAACCAAGACTACGAGAAATTTTCTTCTTCCTTAACACTTTGGCTGAGAGGTTGCCCCATATGGCCCGGCATTGTACTTTAAGATTTTAAGCATGCCGCCTCATGCGGGCTAAGTAGTGGTAAAAAAAATAATTAAAAAATTAGTTCTAAAAGTAGTAACTAATAATTAAAAGGGTGTGCTCTCCATCGTCCTGAGCGCAACTGATACGTACTCGGAACTTTTCACTGAAGCCATCTATGTAAATATCAGCCCTCACAAGCCGGTAAGAGATCGTCACTGAGGCAAGTAATTTCAAACTATGAGCCACACCAACCTGACTCATATATTTGTGTCCGCTCTACCCCTTTACCATGGTTGATTCTGTTTTCCGCTCCATGCGAAATCAAGCCTCTTTGGGAGAAGTGATGGTATGCAATCTCATGTCAGAACATTACAATTGCCTCTCAAGCTGCTCTGATTCTATACTCTAAAAACACTTGTGTTGTACTCTCCCATGGTCCCATAACCGTGAGGCAATGGATATCAAGAATTTCCTCACAGATGGATGCGTCAACATGAGCGAGAAGCATGGATAAGCAAGAAGTATTCGTTGATTTTTGGCTGCAATCAGCAACTGTATGAGGCCAGCTGGGACAGTACACTCTAACTTGATTATTCTCCATCACTGAAAGTTGCAATGCTGTCCGACAATATGCACTGCCATGAAATACAAATTGGGAACTGTAAATATGTGTCGCTCTCTACATACATTTAAGCTGCTTTCACAACGCTCACTGGCGCCCTGCGTCACCAAACTGCCATAGTCTCCTGTCCTCTTGCAGCCCTTATGGGCTACATTAGAATCCAAAAAACTGTGTATGCGCTAAGAAATAATCATTCTCATCAGCCACACCATGCAAAAATTACAGTGCAGCCAAAGTGTTAGACTGTAAAAGTACAAATAATCATGCCCTGAATGATTTTCGCACCTTTAATATTTCAGTTCAAGCATGTCTCTGAATGACCCTAATCCTGAGAGTCCATTTTATTTTCTATTTTTGTTTTCAGAAATGTTTTACAGAAAGCATATGATATGAATTTCTCTTCAATCGCTATTAGTCCCATAAATTCTGTTCGTTTAAATTTTCCTCCTGACGAAGGAGCCCACATAGCTTTACGTAAGTCTAAAAACTTTTGATTCATTTCTGCTAAATTTAAAAAAAAAACTTCACATTCGTATTACAGCATTTATAAGACCTGTAGCTTTTGTAACTGCATGGAGAGAAAATGAAACTGCTTGAAAAAGTTGAAGTCAGCATGTAATTTTTAGTGATTTCTATTTCTGAGGATATGTGCATAACTTTTGATCTTTCATCTATTTCTGTAATGAAACAACGTATATCGTAAGGAGGTTTTTTCTATTTATTTGTATTTCTTCAGTGTACCTCTGCATTGTGTAGTAAATTAGCAGTTTTTCGCTTTTCTAAATCTCTCATGGTGGATAGAATAGATCTTTTTAATGACCTTGAATAATTATATAGATTAGGTATGAAGATATTTGGCATCTAAGTTTAAAAAAGAAAAAATTGAATTGCTTGTATACAGCATATCGTTTGGAAAAATATGGAGAGGGGAAGAGAAAGGGACACTCTTTAAATAAAGAATCTCCATTTTTGCGTGAATGTTTCCTCTCTTTTCCAAGGACTTCTCCCTATTTTTGGAAGAAACTGTGCATTCTTATATCTATTTTCCGATCTCTATCATAAGAATATCTTAGATGAATCTATGAAAAACGGCTCAATTTCTATCTGAGAGAACAAGAATGTGTGATATAAAAGTTTGATAGTCGAAATATACCATACTGTAACTGAGGCGCTGGGTACAATGTCGCAGAGTCTTTGCTAATATTTCACTCATTACAAGGGAAATAAATGCAAACACTTCATTGAAATTTTTACTAAATATTCTTCATGATTGTACAAAAATATCAGAAAAATTACCCATCAGATTTTTTTTTAAGACTTAAATCGCAATCAAGATTCTGAAACACCACAACCAAGAAGTACCTCTCTCAAACCCAGTTCTACCAGTGCCCTCAAGTTACTCATACAGAATGTATGAATGTATGAATTAATACATTGAGTTTCAAGGAGGACTTTTATCAACAGTTTATTAAGTGAAAAGGGAATAGCAATCCTTAAAAACCAGTAACAGATATAATTTCTTTTTTCAGGAACCATCAGACGCTTTCTTGAGAGACAAGAAGAATGTGGACGAATAGTCCTTAAAACAGTAGTAATAGTTACTGAATCTGTTGATACTAATATTTACGAAGTCTTGCTCCCAATCTACTTTCCTCGGTCAGTAGAGGAAGAAATCTTAGCCCGGCTACAGTTGACTCCAGACGCTATCGGAGGACCAGCTGGCGAGCCCATTCATCCTGATCGGCAAATTCGCATCATAGACAATCCTCATCACCAACTCAGTAAGTTTCCACATCAACAATATTCCATTCTTCAGCATGCTCAATTTTCTTCTGAACATATTTCACTCATCTGTTCCAAGTAAATGCATGTAGGTAATTTCACGAAAGCAATTGAGAGTGCAATGACTCGTTGCGTTTCAATCATGGATTTAAAAAAAACATTCGTGAAGTCTCCCATTCAAATACACAACGCTGAAAGAGTAGAGTCAGCTTTGCCCATCGAAACGAGGTAAAGTACCCAGTATTCGCGCATACCGTATGAAGACTGTAAGTCAGCTTCAAATCATAATAACTGGAGGGAATTTCAATGCGTTGTTGTAATAATTTTGCATTGAAACTAAATTTTTACGCCAAAATAGGAATTCTTCAACAACTCAAAAATTTCAGTCTGGGTATTAGGGATCTTCAAGAAGGGATGAATTGTAATTCTACTTCTACCTACAGTAGACAGGTTGAGGGCCTCTCTTTGCTGCACAGTGGAAAGTGTGAAGCATGCGATTAGGTCATTGCGGCTGCATCTGATGCGTTGCCATTTACGGATTTTAATCTCGATTTTACAGGGTCAGGATTCGTGAAATGAACCGTAAAACTGATAATAAACGAGACGTATTTTGCAGCACACTGGTGTATTACAGAATGGTCTTATGTCGTTTGAATTTTGCATTTGTAATAGTTTTTAGTACTATCTTGAATTTTTATTTGCCTTTAACTTCTTGAGGGAATCTGTATGAATCAATTCTTCTAAGTTACTTTCGAATTCAAATTTAGGATGCTGAAAACAAAGTATGTTGTTTCAAGAAAGTATCAGGAAACTGGTGCGTCCTTTGTCAAAATTTTTGTCAGGCATGGGTGCCTTGAAGTTTAGGCAAAATACTGGGCGCCAATTCATTGATTTTGTTAATTTTCAATCTGTTGAAACGCCCATCCTACCGAAATCGAAATAAAAAAATGCTAAGTTCGGTTCAATGTTTACCTAACCAATATTTTAATAAAATGGGCTTTTTGAAGCAGTACACATATTACTGAGTGTCCCTTCAGAATTGCAGCAGGTCGCATCAGCTAATAGATCGGAATTTCCTTCGGGGGAACTTTCGTTTTGGATCAACACCGGTTGGTTGTCCATCATTTTTGATCGCAGAAATTCGCCTATTATACCCTCGAAAAAGCCGAACGTACTCCCGTTCTACTGCATACCGTGCTTTTCTCTACCCACGGATACCCATGAATTCCCGTAAGACAAGAGAAATCTGTCGTTGATTGTCGAAATCCGCGACCATCTGCAACTACTTGCAAAACAGCGGAAATGCTGGAAACAGCGCTATTACATGCGAGTCATCGTGAAACTGGAAAACAATGTCCAAACGCCTTAACCAATCAAAAACTTTTCTCCTTTTAAAAGTTACAATTCGTTCTCCAGGAAGTTCCGCATTTCGTCGTTTCTCTCACAAGAAGCCGTAACTATATTTCAAGGTTGCTAAATTCCCCCTCGCAAACAGGGCCGGATTAAGGGGGTGGCCCGGTGGCCACATGGGTCGCGGCCCGTGGCGGCAAATTTTGCGATTTTTTTAAGTGAAGGTATGAAGCAAATCAGATTCAGAAAAAAATACAAACGAGAAAAGGTGACAAAATCTCTCATTTCCTGAGAGTACTTACAAAAATTTCGCATTGCGCCAAACACAGTGCGTTCAACACCGCTCGACGTGAAACGCAAAGCGCCTTCAAGACTGTAGGAATACTTCACGCATTGCGTCAAAAACAGTGCGGTCAGCTTCAGCAGCGGTTGACGTGAAACGCATAGCGCCTACAAGACTGTAGGAATACTTCACGCATTGCGTCAAAAACAGTGCGGTCAGCTTCAGCAGCGGTCGACGTGAAACGCATAGCGCCTACAAGACTGCAGAAATACTTCACGCATTGCTTAAAACACAGTGCGGTCAGCGCGGCGCGGCGGCGGAAGTTAAAATTATTAAACCACATTTATGTTTGTTCTTTCATAATTTTTTCGTTCATTTCTTATGAATGGAGGGCCTTGTCCACACAGAGATAGGTTTATGGAACTGCCTACAAACATTCCATTTACCTACAGAACGCGCAGGAACCATTCATAACGTTCCGTTAGAAATTAATATCGTAAATAATCAGAATTGATCAACCGGAAATGTCGATGTTTATCAAGTTAATCGGACTTGCAGAAAGAAACCATCCAGTACCTAACAACAGAAAAATATTCAAATTTTTCTCGGAAGATTTGACAATGCCGGTTCGGAGTGTTGGTAAACTTCAAAGCCGCCAAGTAGAGATCATTGCAATAAAATTAATGTTCATCGCATGGGCGCATAAGTAGACAATCATTAGCATGCGTAAGAAACGGGTTTAGAAGCGGAGTCACACTTTTGAGAACGAACCTACACGCGCAAACGGAGGTCGTCGTGTCATAGTCGGGAACACAATAAAAGTATCTCAGCGTTGCATTACTTTACCCTATACATTTTACAATGTAAGACGGCATTAGCGTAAAAGTTGGATTTTTAGAAACTACTTCGTAAAAGAACGAGCGAATTTCTCTCTATGTCTGTCTCAGTTCGAAAAAAATCTATTTAGATCGTCCATCATTCAAATATACAATAATTAAAGACCAATACCGAAGTATTAGATCTCTTTCTGTGGTCAAAGTTAACCGCGACTTCGTCTAACGAAGGCCATAATTTTTAGGGGTCTTCGCGCCGTTGCTCTGAATACGCTTTTATACCGAGCAACTATTTGAACTCCCCGGTGATCAAATTGCATACCCGATGGAATGAAGGAACTTCTAGTGATTGCGATAGTTAGTAGCGTGGACTGCGTAACTGGCGTCGCTCTTAGTTCCTTCAATTTCGCAGGATGCAATTTGACCGTTAGAGACTCGAGAAAATCGCTCGAGGAGCATTAGAACTGGCTGTGGATCTTTGTAAATATCGAATTCTCACTTGCACGCGGTATTTTTCGCACCTCCAGTCACCTCGTGTCGATTCATGGCTCAATTTAATTCAACAAAGAAAAGAAAGCTAATGGAATCAAATTATGGAAACAATATTATCTTGTTATTCATGGAAAGCGTAATCTTAGCGTGGCCCTTGGAGGTATAGGAAACAGTTTCCTTCAAGCAGGGGATCCGTTTTGGCGCTGAACAATCCAGAGAAACCTCGATCTCCAGGCCGGACGCCGGACATCAGGACACATCCGCATCCCATGTATCCGCAGCACCTCTTACTTTTTCCTTTACCTATGCAGTGCGACGTGACAATCGTCCCGATCACCGAAGAGGAATAAATTATGGAGACCGTACTACACCGACCATACACTAGGTCCGCGTATCTCAGTAATTGAAAAGTTGCAATTGAGCTCCGTGATTTTGGAGTCAAGGCAACGTTTAATTCTATGGATTCTTTGCCATCTCAGAATCCTCTACCCACATGCTGTCTAGTATCTGGAAAAAGCAGGAATTACTCAGAATTAGTAAAATTTTCACCAGGGAAACAGTTTCTCAGGAAAAATCGGGAAATTCAAGTATCTAGGAATGGGTCTAAAAAACCATTAATATCCTCTCTCTTCACCTCGAAACCATATCGCTCCAACATTTGGTGGTCCATGTTGACTCGGCGCCGCAGAATTATTTGTTGTTTTTCTGACGCTTATTGCTTTTACACATACATACAAGTCGCTTTACAGCACTCCCTCGCGCTCTACGACTCCTAACCTCCACTGCTCTCTTTCAAACCACAAATCTTGGGGGATTGAGCACCTCAACATTTCTGCTTCAATCCCGTCCCTCCAACCTTTCATTGGGCGCCCTCTGCGTCTTCTCCCAGGAGGAACCCAGTCAAGGACCTTCTTCGGCAACCTGTCTCCTGCCATTCTCTGGACATGACCATACCAGATGAGTTGTTTTGTCATAATGTCATGCACGATGGTCTGCTTGGCATCTATGATATCCCGTACCGTCTCATTCCTGACGCGATCCTTTCTGGAAATACCAGCGGATCTACGCCAGAAGTCCATCTCTGTTGCCTCTAAAACCTCCCGGGTCCGCTGTTTCATCGGCCATACTTCACACCCGTAGGTTACTATGCTCTTGACAATCGCGTTGTAAATCCTCCTTTTGTTCTCTTTGGAGATCCTTTGGTCCCAAAGGACTCCATTTAACATAGCGATTGCCCTCCTACCCAGCATATTCCTCTTCTTGATGGCCTGGTCCAATCTTCCATCCTGGGTTAAAAACACTCCTAAATATTTGTAAATATCGCAGCTCCCAATTTGCCGCCCATCCTCTAATTCTATACTTTGCTGATTCCCGCCAACGGTCAACTTCTCGGTTTTGCTGACATTCACCTCGAGGCCCCATTTCCGATACTCAGCCACCAACTTTCGAGTCATGTACTCAGCATCATCTTGATCTTGGGCGATAAGTACTTGGTCATCAGCAAAGCATAACGTGTAAAGAGTTTCTTCATTATTTAGAGGGACACCCATTCCGGAACATTTTTTCTTCCATTCACGCAGTACATGTTCTAAGTATATTTTAAACAAGGTGGGGGAGAGGCAACACCATTGCTTTAGTCCCTTTGTTACATAAAAACCCCCCGACAAGCCCCCTTTACATTTAATTCTTGCGAAAGTCCCTTGATAAAAAAGCTTAATTGCATTAATTAGTCCACGAGTAAAATCAGATTTTTCCAAGGCCTCCCAGAGTTTCACTAAAGGCACGCTATCATAGGCTTTTCGCAAATCCACGAACACCAAATGCAATTCTTGACCAACCGCCATCTTCTTCTCAATAACCTGGGTGATGCAAAATAGATGGTCGACGGTTGATCTGCCAGCCCTGAAACCCGCTTGCTCTTCTGCCTCATGATGAATCCATTCTTCTTCGATTTTAGCTTTCAATATCTTACCATAAATTTTGCTGATCGTCCCGGTCACCGACAATCCACGATAATTATCGAGATCGTCCTTTTTCCCTTTTTTGTGGGTAGCTGTAATCCAACATTCTTTCCACTCCTTCGGGACTTCATCACCCTTCGCACATTTATCCATTAAGTCCCTTAAGCAATGGAACAGCCTGTTGGACCCACATTTAATTAATTCTGAGGGAATATCTCCGGGTCCATAAGCTTTCACATTCTTCAACTCCCTGACGGCTTTAACCACATCAAAGAGCTGGACTGATACAGTGGATGCCTCATCGGTGTTTATCTGCGTGCCTCCCTGAAACTCTGGTCGCCTTTCGGTCAATAATTGTTTAAAATGTTCCTCCAACTGGCGGATCGATATCGGAGATAAAATATCACGCTTCATATCCCTTCGTAGGCCTTTTAATAATTTCCAACTTTCTGCACTCTTTCTGCCCTCGAGGTAGGTGTTAATTTTGGAGCAATTCTGCTCCCAAGCCTCGTTTTTCTTCCTTGTGATTAGACTCCTCACCCGAGCCTGAGCCTGCTTGTAACCAACCTTGTCTTCATCCCTCTTAGAGGACAGAAAAGAATGGTACTTGTTTCGCTTATCTTTGATCTCTCGTTCCACATCCGCGTCCCACCAGTATGGCTTACGCCTCGAGTTATCTTCTTCACAAACTCCTATAAGGCCTCACTGGCCGCAGCGTGAATACAATCCTTAATGAATTGATAATGCTCCTCAGTGCTGCTAAAAGACCTCTCCACCAACTTTTCATCCAGCCTTTGCCTGTACAGACGTTTAACGCTATCATGGTGGAGACTATCGATATTATACTTCTTCCGATGAGGGACAACCCTCTCTTGCTGCTGATCTTGTTGTACAGGCTCGACTCGCTGGCCGTCCTTCACCGGGAAAGCTATTCTTGCTTCGAGAAAATAGTGGTCGCTGCCACATGAGAGACCTCTGCACACTCTCACATGCTGAACCTTCATCTTGGATTTTTGCCTCACAATCACCAGCTTATTGCTTTTTCACCTTTAATTTTTGTAGTAGGACTCAGTGCCGTAATAAAAGGTATAGAGGACAGGGGACATTCTACGTCTAGCAATTGTTATCTATCGGGATATTAGTGTCTTGTGCTGTCGTGAAATATTGCCTCGGAGTAAATTGTGGCATTCTCTCACCTGATGAGGTTAATGCTAGCCCTCTACGTCTGTTTAAGTCTTCATGAATGATACAAAATAAATAATAATGCATCTCAAACTTTGAGGAATCAGCACCATTCCAACGCTCACGCAGATGATGACATTAACAGAATTACCAAAGGTGAAGAAACAAAAAAGAAAAAGGTACTTTTAATTCCGAAAAAAAAATTCAAGAATTTCGAGAGACTGAGATGATTTCCACAAGGAATTTGCACCCGAAAATGAGATAATCCGAGAAATCTTGGGGGAAATACTAGAATTCCCAACACCATGCTTTTTTCTTCCTTCCTCCCTTTCTCTCTTCATTTTTTGTTTTTCTTCCAATCCTCTAAATTTTACGTCCCTGTTTCTCTACTACTATTTTCAAAATGTGTTTCCTTTTTCACAACAAACCTCTTTCTTTGTAATCTAATCACAGAAATGTTCATTGCCGTAGATGCTAAAGCACCGCTTTAAAATTAATGTACATTACTACTACTTTCTTCTCTCCTGGCAGAGAGGAAGGGACGCCAAGAACCAGGGCCGGATTTACCTACTTGCCACCCATGGGCCGCCTGTATTTTGCCGCCCCCTTCTCTTTCGTTTTGAAACATCAATAAAAACCAGCAAGTGAACGTGCCGGAGGGGGAGGGGTGCATAAGACGCGTTTAGCTACTCGCGTTGAATACATTTTTTGCGAAAGCCCTGTCAACACTACTAGCAAAATTTCACGGAACTTTGCTTCTCCATTCATAAGAAATGAACCAAAAAATTATGAAAGAACCAACATAAATGTTGTATAATAATTTTAACTTCCGCCGCTGCGCCGCGCTGATCGCACTGTGTTTGGCGCAATGCGTGAAGTATTCCTGCAGTCTTGTATGCGCTATGCGTTTCACGCCAACCGCTCCTGACCGCACTGTGTTTGGCGCAATGCGTGAAGTATTCATGCAGTCTTGTAGGCGCTAATATGTGTTACATGCCGACCGCCGCGCCGAAGGCTTGTCCTTTTCATCTCAAGTCCTCGTCATCATTCGTCTCTGCGCTAAGCTCCAGGCCAAATTGCGTGTTTAGTTCCTCGTCCTCTCTTAACTCGACTATAATTAAAGATGCTGTCTCTTCTATCACCGAAAAACGACAAAATTAGAAATTACTATACTCTCAGGAAAGAGAAATTTTGTCCCCTTTTCTCATTGATAATTTTTTTTTCTGAATCCGATTTTTTTCATACCTAAATTTAAAAAAAATTGCAAAATTTGCCTCCATGGGCCACGGCCCATGTGGCCACCCCCTTAATCCGGCCCTGCCAAGAACGCTCTATCTGTCGGCGTAGGGCGCTCCCTCTTTTAGCCCCGACGCTTTTTGTCCACGCATTAGAAACTTACCTGCCGGGGTACACGAATGTGGAATGTCCCGCTTCACACCTCCCACGGCCGTAGGTATCTTTACCGCGGCAACGTTGCCTGAAGGAATTGATTATCAAAAAGAAAATATTGGATGTTGTTGCACCTGAAGTGAGGAGTTGATTAGCATTCACTGACACAGTCGATGATAGAGCAGCGTCGCGACGCGCGGCCCGGCGCGTCATCCCCCCTCCTCCCCCCCCGCCCACGTCCCAGGACGTGGCGCCCACCGCGGGCCGCGGGGCCCTCACTCACGACCACTGGCAACCATTCGCGAGTCAACTTATCAGCGTCGCCAATTTTATTACCGACACTCCCCAAATATCCGCATCTCCGTCGACCAATCGCCCAACCCCTCATTTTTCCCACCGATAAAAAATTGACGTTTGATTCCCCGCAATTACAATACCGCGTCGGGGTCTGAACGCATGAAATTTTAGTGACGAATTTGATCGAAAAATTGGCAGCTTTGAAGTCCTCGTGGTAAAACCAAGCGGCATCCGACTGCGTTGTGAGTACTCGAGTAGTCAGTTGATTCCGGAGTCCGGCTCGAGCACGTGGAGTGCGACCGTGGTTTCGTTCCTACACACCGTTTCCCGCGATCGAATAGTTTTTGTCGAAAAAATTACTCGAATCGGCTCGCCGGTATCAGTGTCGTTTAAAATTTCACGCTTTAAATTGCACCAAATTTTGTTCAGTTAACACCGAGTTCCGGGTTAACTTGATGGTGGAAGTCTTCCAAACTTCGAGTTGGTTCCAGGCGGTGTTTTTGCGTACCTTAAATTTTTCAAGGTGGTTTTTCTGATCAGTTTGGCTCGTACCAGCTAACGGAGTTTCTTTTTGTGTTTTCTAGTGCGTGTAAGTGAATATTTTGTCGTAATTTAGCTCCGCTTATTATTATTTAGCTTTTTTGGTGGTTAAGCGGCTTTGCTTCAGTGTTGCACTGTCTGATAGTCACGAGTTTGTAACACTACCTCCAGCACATAATTCACATGTCCGATAGTGAGTAAAAATACGAGTATTTTATCGTTACACTTTATCCCTACTCTGGTTTTAAAATCAATTCATATTCGTCATTGTTATTTTTATCTGTGTTTGCTCGTTTTGTTTGAGCGCGTCTCCGGTTGTTCGCCGGTTTTTGGCTGTGTAAACGAAGGCGTGGGTCATTGTTCGGATTAGTATTACGATGTTGCGCTCCACGTGTTCTGTACGGCGCGCCGCGCACTTTGGGATGGTACGCACTGTTTCTGATGTGACGTTTCGGGATATTATCATTCCGCATGTCTCTGGAAGGAAGTCTGTGAAGAAAGTACTCAAGGTGATTCGATGGACGCTATATTTTGTGTCAGAACGACATGCGGTATATCGCATCGATTAGTACCATTTCTCAGGTACTCGTCCTTTTTTTCGAATTTTAAGATCGCAACACTGTTGTCAGGAGACTAAGGAATTTATTTACCAATTTTGACTAACAGAGTCAATTTAACAAAGGCGCGGTTTTTTTAGAGGAAAAACGTAGCATTCGACTCTGATATTAAAACTGCACTCGAATGCGATATTTTCCCTCTAAAAAAACTACGCCCATATCACGTTGAATTTGTTCGTCAAAATTTGTATGTGAATTCTTCCGTCTCCTGACAATAGAATTGCGATCTCAAAATTCGAGCAAAATGTCGAGTAGCTGAAGAAATGGAACCAATCGATGCGATATATTGCGTGTCGTTTTGACACAAAATATGACGTCCATCGAATCACCTTAATTTGTCTAATGGACGCTGCAAGCATCCTGCATAGCGTCAACCAGAAAGTGCATGATGTCACATAGATGCAACTTTGTCACTCCTCTCGCGATGCAAAATCAACTTTTTCCGGCACAGAAAAAATCGAATAGTTGACAATAAAAATGACCTATTGACCGTTGAAAAATGCCTTTGGTTCTCTCTCTAGCTCGGAAATAAGTTGCATCTCACATCTCGACCAATCGGAAGACTAAATAGGCCAAACAAGAGCTTAAAAACAGTAATCCCAACGTGAAAGAATGGAAAAGTCACAACGTCACTGTTAAGACACTCAGCACTCGTTTCTTCGATTTCGGAGGAGCATTCGAGTCATCTGAACGGGCAAATATGTTTGACGAAAATTGAAATAACTAATAATGCGTCGTTTCCTGGACAAAAGAACGCACGGAGATCATTCGGAGATCGCAAAATAGAGAATTTGCAAGCGTCCAAAATTTGACGACTTTCATGTTCAAGTGGAAAGTACTGAGAGAACTGAGCACAGGGAAATTCTTGGTCTTTATATTGAACGTTTATTGGAGGACGTCCAAAAAATTGACCTAATTTGTTTAAATCCATGTGTTTAAATGGAAAATGCCGCCTGGTGACGGGTACATTTTCTCTCTTCTAAATCGATTTTTCAACAATTTCCCACTCCAGAAAAAAAAATCATAAAAAGTACTACGAACTCAGCACACTAAGCACTTCTAGATGAAGCAACAATTATTTTTCGTGCAAATTCTCCATCGATTCGATCAGTTTAATTTTCAACGAGACTATGACTGAAGTATTGCCGCTCAGTGGATCGAGTCAATCAAAGAGGTCGGGCATACACTTTTTGAATAAAACTGCACATTTTGATGTTTGTTACGTCACATTTTAAATTTTAAGGGGTGTTCTAGAAGGACATTTCACGAGGAAACCAATGGAACCACTTTCAAAACTTCAAAATGTTATATTCATACCGAATTTTAAGCGTTTGAAGTTTCCAAATTTTACCCGCACTGGAAAAAAAAAAACACACTGGATCTAGAGTCCAGACTCTTAAAAACATCGGAAAGAAATAATACTCTTGATCCAATCGGATTGAAGCTTAAATCAAGAACCAAGCCTCTTAATTTGAGCGGATTTCCTTTTGATGTAAGCTTAAATCTGATTGAATCAAGAGTCCTTTTTCTTTTCAATGTTTTCAAGAGTCTGGACTCTAGATCCAATGTGTTTTTTTTTTTTTTTTTTTTTTTCCAGTGCGACTTCTTCCTATTGACTCGATCCAGTGTGCGCCGTACAAAATTTTGTTGTTTGAAAGTAAAATCTGTGAAATTTCCAAAAAAAAAGCACAATTTGCTCGTGGAAATTGCAATGTTAGAATGCAGATACTTTCTTTCGCGAATTTTTCACGGGTGCAGCGGGCAATCCCGAAGATGAAACCCCGCGTCACCGATGACGTCAATCTAAGGCGGTGATGCCAATAACGGCCGTAGTTCGCCCGAATTGCGTAATATCCTCCGGTGAAGGCGAAACACTCTCTGGCGTGTGGCGAGTGGGTGGCAGAACGAGCGACCGGCAAACGTTGCGTTGTAAACAGATCGTTAATGTGTTGGAAACTGGACAGCGATCAGTGATCCGCGGGAACGGAGACCATCGCATCCCACAGCCTCTCGGCAGATTACTGCCGTGCTACGGAAGAACGCCGTATGAACATTCGAGAGTTGCCAAATTTCCTTCCATAAAATGTTGATTTTTGCGGAAGATTATGAATATTTTTCGTTGAACTTTTCAGGAACTTCAGGTAAAATTGCGAACAAAATCATCTGAAAAATTGGAAGGAAAATATTCACAAGTTTACCAGGAAATTCGTGTTTTATTAAAGGAAATATGGCAACGCCTGAAGGTTCATACGGCGTTCTTCCTTAGCACGGCAGATTAGCGCTCTTAATGGAGTTGCATTACCCCGCACAACGGGCCCCCGATGAAAAACGCCGCCGCAAGGTCGAACACACGACGGATGCTGTGTGGAGCGCGATTTTGTCGAAAGTGATCGATTCGAACAGTCAGCTTGTCGCTTGTTTTCCATCCTCGTCATGTTGTCGGTGCCTGGAGCTTGGACTCGGAACCAGTTTGGAAATTCTCGCGAAATTGTTTGTGACTGGCAAAAATAAGGAGACCCACGCATGAAAAGACCGGTCGGTTACGGTGTTGGGTACTTGACTATCTGATCGCACGTGATCCTCAAGGAATCTAGCAGCCAGCACTAGATTTCTGGCAGTGTTGACCCTAAGTTCAGTCAGGGTGTCTACAAGTCCGGAAATAGTACTGCTTTTTTAAGGGCGGTCCGGAAGCACTGAAAAAGTGCGGAAATTCCCCCAAGAAGCTCCGGATTTTTCGTCAACTTTGTCGCAATTTGAGCGAGAAATTCAAATTTTTCAAATTTCGTCAAATGGAGGCACTGAATCTCTCGGGAATGTACTGAAAAAGTACTATAAAAGTACCGATTTCTGGCCAGCCTGTTTTTTAGACACCCTGCGACGCTGGGTTGGCACAACTAGGAGTCCGGTTTTGACTATTAGATTTCCTGGGTTCATATACAGCCTCAGTTAAGCGCCTACCCCCTACCATCATCCTTCTTAGTGTGTGAGGCGAAGTATCAGTTGGAGCCTAAAAAACAGGGAAATTTGGAAAATAACCAGGAAAAAATTCAGGAATTATTTAAACTTTGCAGTATTGCAGGAGATTGCAGCAAGAGGGTTCCGTTCACCATTTAGCAGTTAGCAGAACTTTTTTGAAAATTCGGAAAGTCCTGTTAGTGAAAAACTTTTTTTCAATCTTCCAAAGTCCCTGATACCAGCTGTTGCTGAAAAAGTTTTGGATTGGGTCTCTCCAGGTATAAGCGCCGTAGAGAGCATCCAGATAAAAGACGGATAGGTAGTTGGCATCCAAAGAGAGATGAATAGCTACTAGCTTCCGGAAAGTCTCTACCCTGATAAATTCCAGTGGTGGTTAGGTGTCGCAGAGCGCTCCAGTGCGCCATAAAAGCGTCTACTCCATACATTCACAAGAAATTCTCACCTTTATTTTGACTTACTTTTTTGTTGTTTTGGTCCGATCCTCTGTTTATATTATTTGGTTAAACTATGGCCATTTCGAGTCAGCAACTCCTCTTGAAGTGTACAAATACGAAATGGCCATAGTGTCACCAAAGAAAAAAAACAGAGGATCGGACCAAAACAACAAAAAAGTAAGGCAAAATAATCATAACATCCGACAGAGTGGGGAAACCCCTAAGTTTTTACCTGCTGAAAATATCATTAGTCTGAAAAAACATCTGTAATATTGAATAATTTCACTTAATCGTCGGGAGCTAATATCCTTGCATTCTCTATACACCTCTCCTCAAAAATCCTTCGTCACCATCAACTATTATCTTATTGGAACTTGCTATAGCGGAGGTCATCGAATGTTGTATCTCTTCGGGAGAGGACAGAGGAAATCCGGACACGGCGATGTCAGAATACGGCATGTATCGAGTTGATGCAATCGCCCCGGACACGCGAAGTCGTAGCTCGCGTGAACGTAACGCAACCTTCAAAACAACGCGACGCGACGTAACGCACCATTGCGTACCGACGCGACGCCTGAAGATTCGGTTGTCCAGGTTGTCCCTCTGTTCGGTGGTCCAAGCGAATCCTGTGCGCACTTCTCCCAGTGACGTCACTCAGACGTGAAAATCACCTCATTGTTTCGCCGGGGAGTTAATTGATATGTCAGCGCTGCCTGACAACCGTACTGCCGTACTAAGGAATAACGCCGTATGAACATTCAAGAGTTGCCAAATTTCCTTCGATAAAATGTTTATTCTTGCCGAACATTCTGAATATTTTTCCTTGAAGTTTTCGGGAGCTTCAAGTGAAATCGCGAACAAAATTATCTGAAAAACTGGAGAGAAAACATTCACAAGTTTACCAGCAAATTCGTGTTTTATCGAAGGAAATTTGGCAACGCCTGCAGGTTCTTACGGCGTTTTTCTTAAGCACGGCGGCGTACCGAGCAGACGTCAGTTCCTCGCACACTCTGAAATTAATTGACCTCAACGCATTGAAGACAAAAAAAAGGCAGTGTAAGAAAACAGTGTTTTTATGATGTTGAACATTGTTGCGGAGGTGTTTAGATTCATCCGCAAGATCGGACCCTGGCCTTCTCCAGATTAGAGAGGTCGGAACGAGAATATTGCTGTAGCAATTTTAAAATGTCGCTGCAATAATAGTGATGAGCGTGACTCAGAGTTGAAGGAGAGTGATTCACAAGTCGAGGTTATACTCTTTTGTGTTTCTCAATCGACGGTCTGTGGATTCCGAAGTGAGGGATACCGAGAGGTACGGGGTGAAAAAATGTTTAATCCAGTTCTCTAAAGAGGCAGGAGAACTGGTTGGCGTAGGTGGATCTTCAGCACTTTGACCGTACCGCTGAACTGACAATGAGTTACAAAATTAACTAACTTTTTGGCAGGACATTACACCAGATTGTGTTGAGGAACTGAGGATTAATGGCGAAAGATGACCCTACCGGTTTGCTTGGTGTTATAAATACTCTAAGGAGATCTGCTTTAATTTTCTCAGCAACACGAATTTTGAAAATTTTAGCATCGACTCTCTGTTGGCGAACGTATGAGGCATCTTTGGGGCCGGCAACTTCCAGAAGTGATAACTTGAAAGTATTGAAGAGGATGAAACTAAAAGCAATTACATGCAACACTTTATACATATTATACAAAAATAAAAATGATGAATGGTATAATAATTGCTCTTGAAAAGGATTTTCATACGACCGAAGAGAAACTAGCACGAAAAAACATATTTACTGCGAAACAAACCGCGATACGATAGATGATGGAGTCAACGAATAAGGGATACACAAAAAACAAAGCTGTCTATCATAACGCTTAATCCGTCTATTTTTTTCGCACTTCACCGGTTTACTGAATAAAGTAACTCTCAGTGCTCTGAAGATTAAGCAAATCTGGCTCGTCGCGCGAATTGGAAATAAAGAAAGATAGGCAGATACACAACTTAACTTTTAATCAATCTTGTAGCTCGCGAGAGCTACTCGACCCCTCGCCAAGTAGGAGACCTGATTTCTTGCGTAATTTATTCTCATATTCTAATTGCGTAGATCGTTGACACGGGTATTTCACTGCGGCGACTTTCACCTACTTTGGAGCATCGATTGGCGATCGAAGCTTCTGGTGAACTTTTCGCGCGGCTGATGACCATGCCCAGAGCCCGTCGCGGATGAGATATCGACTCGTCAACCTGTTTTTATTAGTTCAATCGGAACAAACCCGAGTTTGATGGTCTCAAACAATGGTTGCCTGGGACTGGTTGTTTAGTAGGAACGGAGGGGGGCCGGGAATAAAAAGCGCGGGATTAGCCCTTGTGGGCTACTTAAAAGGGTACAAAAAAAAAAAAAAAAAAAAAAAAAAAAAACTCGCACGCGACCACTATATCACACGACCATATCCTCTAACGACACGAATTTCTGCGAATCATCTCCTATATCAATGATCATTCCCTTTATTCCAATAAAATCATTTTTAAGACTCTCGATGGAGGAGTGAGGAAAGGGAGTTAAAAGGTCAGAGTTTTACTAGAATGGGTCTTTACTTTCAGAGGCTTTTGTTTAGTCATGGACATCTATATGTGGCCCTGTCACAGGATCGACTCCCGAAAAAGGAATCAAAATTCAGAGAAAGGAGAAAGTCATTAAGGAAATTGTTTGGCGGTAAATTTTTCTTTGAAACATCGTTTTGTTATTCAATTAAATTTAATTTCTCATTAACCGTCAAAAGGCGATTTCGAAGATTCCGCTTGCTGTGAAGCGGCCTTCGAGAGTACAAATAAGCGTCCCGGGGGTTGGGCCGCGTAGCGGCCAGAGGGCAGAGCCCCCTAGTTATAGCATAATGGCGCAGAGTGGATGGACGGTGAAATTAGTTAGTTTGTTGACTGATTATCTGGATCGTGAAATCTTTCAAATGTTAAATTCCTGTTCTACTTAGGTACATCTCACCAAATGAAAATGAGCAAAAAATTTCTATTGTTATTATTTCACTTTATTATCCATATATCTTTTCACTCGAAAAGCTCACGTTGTGCGCATCTCAATAACTGCCAATTAAATAAAATTAGGACACTTTAATACTTTGTCATTGCGGAACTGATAACGTCATAATCGATAGTTGTATTTAACCTAGAAAATTTCATGTGAACGTTCATTGATGAAGGGATGAAAGTCTTCGTGTGCATCCTATACTGACCGTAGATGCACTTAATGCACTGCACCTGCAGTTACCCTCGGGTGACAATGGCGTCATATTGAAAAGTTAGGGAAAAGTCAGACAATTTGGGCTGATGAACCTTAAAAAGTTAGGAAACTCACTTTACTGCTTGATTTGCGGAAAGAGGTATCAGCGAAAGTCTTTTGTCAACAAATAAAGCCACGCGTACTACTGTAAGGGAAAGCCATAGCGCCTACAATTTTTCGTGTATGCAATACGGACATCCATCAAGTACGAATAGTTGTATTCAGGGGTTAGTATCATTGTCAAGTTGCGTTTCCTGGGTTGGAAGAGCAGAGGGCCCCTCTTTCTTTCTTTCTTTCTTTCTTTGCTATCATAAGCTGTGCTGTTGCTGAGATAATGTCGTTAGTAGTCGGACATTGCGTGAAAATAATTCCATGAATGTTCGTTCTCGGTGAATACGCGAACGTCACGGAACGGCACGCGAAACGCACGATGCGGCCGGCGTGGTGTCATACTGGTTCAACGGCTGGTCAAGCGTGGCGAAGTCGAAGTCAATGTCAGGCTAATGACGCTCGAAAATCGTGGCTATGTTGTCGGGATCGAAAACACGGCTTCCATCGACCTCCTCGACTCCACATTTAAAATGTGCTTTTCAATGCTCAGTCTGACAAGCGGCATCCGCTAGAGGAGCCGATAGGATAAGTCATAAAAGTCAAAAGCTCGCCAGCAAAACTTGTTATTGTCCGGCCGATTCGCTCCATGATTTGTGTATTGTCAGCCACGAGCGGTTGCGCTTCCTTCTCCTCCAGTGTGGTCCAGTGTTGCCGAACAATGATCTAAAAATATCACGAGGGAAAAACTACCGTGATAGCGAAGAGAGCAGTAAGTGCAAAAATGAAGTTTCGAGGAAACAGGCTCAGAAGCTTCTGATCGGAAAATTTTATTGAAAGTTCCTCCGTTCTTTGTCCAATTGCCACTAGGTAATCGTCCGGAAGACTCCTAGAAATCGTTTTGATGATCAAAAATTGACTGATTTTATTTCAAGTTACTATTTTTACGGATTTCTACTTACGGGTTTCTCATATATCTCGTTTTTATACAAAGAGGACGGATTTTGCTGTTTTAGCATCATCAGTGATTTCATCTAAACCAGACTAGACGAATTTTGAGGGAAACTCGATTTTGAAATTTTGAGAGTTACAACTTTCTTCGTTTTTTTTTCCTTGATTCAATTCCGTGTTATTACATCCTTTTGTGTATTGAAATATTTGCTAGTTAGCCGGCTACTGACTAGCTTGTCAAGGCGCGCCTCAGCTCAGTAGAAGGGTCCGCCCGTACTCTGGAAAACCTAAGCGCCTTCATATTTTCGTATATGCAACAAAGACATCCATTAAACACGAATAGTTGCATCTAGGCGCTTCTATCAACGGTTGTCACACCAGGGACAGGAGTTTAATTTAAGTGATCATGAGAGGTTTACTGCAACCTCAAATTTCAGTGTTTACCTGTGTCTTAAATTGATATTTATTCATAAATTAAAGAGGAAGGAAAAAGAGGTAGAACATTTTCGTTTTGTATGTTCTGAATTAGAGTTCTTACTCGGAAATCTCAGTGTTTCTTGCTAATAATTGAAACGTTTGAAAATCTCTGAACAGTCCTTAAGCCTATGAATTTGACCTTACAGGAACTTTTCAAACGTCTAGTCTGGCAGGATGAAAACTCAGTTCAGAGTATTGGAGAACATTTTAAAATGTTTATAAGTCATGAAAAGTTTGAAATTAGTAAGTGAGAAGCTGTGAGTCTCCTGCACGATGATCAAGTTGACCTTTTCGGAGGTCGTTAACTCGAGAGGAAAGTCAATCAACCTCCTCTCATCTGGTCCATCGAGGCAATGAACGAAGAGCGAGACGAAATTTTTCAGTTTTCAACGACTCGTTTTCGCGCGCACGGCGAGTAGCGGAGGCGGTGCCGGCAGCGGCGCGCCGTGAATGGTTCCGTCATTTCATGAATAACTCTTTCATGAGTCAACGCGCGACGTCCTCACGACCTTGCCTTGTTTTATTCTATCAAAATTACCTGCCAAATACGCATCGCAATGATTCTCACTCGCATCATCTCATGCGGAGTGATTTGCTAGCGCGCAAATTTTATGAAAGTACTTAATACTCACTATATACTTGAGACGTTTTAGGATCGTTCTTAAAGTGACGTCAGGTACTTTAAGGAGAACAGAGGTCTAGGATTTCCTTACAAACTCTCAAAACGGGGGTTGGAGGAGAGGACCTGCCATGGGGGAGAAAGGAGTGGAAAAATCGGAAAAAATGCCTCCCCCATGTAAGGTCTCTTTCCCTCCCACCCTTCTTCCAAATGAAAAATCATCACACCCCATCGCAGTGAAAGAAAAATGCTTCAATGTGTATGCATAATTGACTCATAGAAATGTTTGAGACAAAACGGTGATGACAAAAACGCACCCAAAACCTGGAGAGTGAATGTTGATCATACAAAAGTTAGCTTATCGAATTTTAAGTGACGACATCGTACGAGAAAGTGTCTAATCCCGCTATAGTCCAGTCAATAGGGGGTAAAGTAGAGACAATTTCTGAGGAAACTTTCTGATATACTATTCCTGTGTATTTTTCATTGCTGAATCCGAATTTCATATTTGCAAAAAGATCTGAGGCGAGCCAAAGCCGCCATCTTGAAAAAATGGCCGAAATTTGCGTTTTTCGGCAAAAAAACCGAAATAACTCGTATATTATGGAAATTACGGCAAAAGTAGTTATTTTCCAAATTAAAGTACATCAAATTTCCATTAAAACGAGTCCAAGATGATCAAGATCGGATGATAACAAATTCCGTTACAGCGTTGCAAAGTTTCAGGCAATTATTGAAGTTAGGCAATTTTCGTAACTCTCCCTGCAAAAAGAGAGCTTTCAAGGCAATTAATCATTAAATCGTAGTAAGTGTAAGTATGAATGATAAAAGGAGTGCAATTTTGAGTCCTTGACTTTCAAGAACGGCAGTAGATAGGGGGGGGGTGTCCGGATAAGCGCAGCTGCAGGGTCCTCCGTTCCTCTCCCATTTTCATGGCCCGGGTGCGGCCGATCGGCCTTCGTTCTCCGGTTATTAGTTATTCTGTCCTCCACAGGCACCTTTTCCGGAGGACATAAACTTAATGTGCCTACGTAAAGGTATATTCGCTGATGACAACATTTGCTGCCACCAAGCCAAAGAGACAGGCACTGCTAGCTTGTGTCAAAAATATAATAGGTCAAACTTTTGAGTCCGTTAAGTTTAAGCGCGCCGACCGCTAGCTGCGCTGTAATCCAATCAGCAGTATGAGGAGTTAAATTTGAGTTGAAAATGATGTTGTTCCAATAAACTCTCTCTTATTATTTCGGCGCATACTTATTATTAAAAAATCAGATGAGGAGCTTCAAAATTTTTAGTCGCACGAACTTCCACCCAATCCACTCTCGCTATTTACCGCAGCAGATGTCATGCGTAAAGTTACAATGTCCACATTTTATAATGCATTTACACCGTGTCATGGCTCCCTCTGCGCCCCACTGCCTCTTGTTCCATCCACTCGTCAATATCTTCACTTCTCTGCATTTCATAGTCATTGTCCAAACATTCAGTGTCTTCTGGATCATCTACATCATCTCCTTCTTCTACCATTGAAAGTCCGTCTTATTGACTATTTTCGCACGAGCCATGGCGATACCCGCAAACAAGACTGCAATGACGCCCTTTCTTCCAAAAACCGCGGGCGCCGCGACTTTCTTCAATGTACTTGCATGAGATCTTGTCTAAAAGTTCGCCCGTAGCGGGATTTTTCAAGGTAATGATGGGGATGAGGCCATTTCTGCTATTCTTCCACCCCCAGTCACATGCGTATTTCTTGATGCTCATCCATTGCTATGTACTTGAGGATAGGAGCATGAAATGTGGCAGCGTTCTCTGAAGGTGGAAGATAAGCGAGATTTTGCACATTGTGGAAAATAGTCGAAGTATAGGATTCATACCTAAATTCAGCCAAAGTTTTTTCTGCTCACCCTTGAAGCCATATAATCGGAGTAAAAATTATTTTCCTGCTTTAGAAATATCTTCTTGCTTTGAGGCTGATTTTTTAAGCATCTGAGCTGGTGGTTCACTTATTAAAGCTGAGTTGTTCTCCAGGGTTTGCTAAAAATATGTCCTTGACCTGCCTGAAGAGTGATGATGTTGTGTCACACCTACTAATGGCATGAATGAACAGTATGTGTTCGGCTTTCACTCCATTTTGAAGGCTACCTCGGTTGAAAAGTATTTAAGGAGTCTCACCTTTGCCTGATTTTAGAGGGAAAGCATTTTTGACGTTACTTGACTGAGCTGTAAGGAGGACAAGGAGGTCAATATCTTTTCCTACAATGACAGCAATTTCGCCCTGTTTTGCCATTTCCAAGGCCTTTGAAACTTTGATTGTGTCAGTGACTTCTTCTGCTTGAAATACAGACATGGTTTCAGCCCTGGAACGTTTTATGAGCCTTTGGATCAAACAGCATTTGTTTTTGCCGTTTTTCAGAAAATTTGCTTGTGATGTTACTGGGACCATACTTTCATGGAATTTTATTTCCACTGATGAAGCGTGTCCTTTTTGCCATCTTCCAGGTATTTTCGTGCTGCATCTTGTAACATCATTGGGATAGCCGCCGAAAACGCGCGATCACAGAATTAGCGGAATACACATGGTTGTTGCATCTTGATGAAAATGCCTCATTTTGTCTCCAAATCACTCGATGGAGCAAAAAAACGGACATTTATGACATAAGTAGGATTCTTGTTATCAATTCTATCTACACATGGTGTAAATGTAAAAAACATACCATAAAATGTGGAATATGCATGCTGTCTGCTAAGGTCAACAAAAGGGTGTATGGTGAGAGTTAGACAAAAAATGTTAAACTTCCTCATCTGATTTTTTGTTAACAGTTATGCGCCGAAATAATAGAGAGGTTTCATTGGAACAACATCGTTTACAACTTAAATTGAACTTCTAAGCCTCGAAGGCCGACCGGCCGCACCCGGGCCATGAAAATGGGGGAGGAACGGAGGACCCTGCAGCTGCGCTTATCCGGACACCCCCCCCCCCCGGTATCTACTGCCGTTCTTGAAAGTCAAGGACTCAAAATTGCACTCCTTTTATCATTCATACTTACACTTACTACGATTTAATGATTAATTGCCTTGAAAGCTCTCTTTTTGCAGGGAGAGTTACGAAAATTGCCTAACTTCAATAATTGCCTGAAACTTTGCAACGCTGTAACGGAATTTGTTATCATCCGATCTTGATCATCTTGGACTCGTTTTAATGGAAATTTAATGTACTTTAATTTGGAAAATAACTACTTTTGCCGTAATTTCCATAATATACAAGTTATTTCGGTTTTTTTTGCCGAAAAACGCAAATTTCGGCCATTTTTTCAAGATGGCGGCTTTGGCTCGCCTCAGATCTTTTCGCAAATATGAAATTCGGATTCAGCGATGAAAAATACATAGGAATAGTATATCAGAAAGTTTCCTCAGAAATTGTCTCTACTTAGTTCCTATATGTGCTCTATTGACTGGACTACTAAGGTTTCGTTGTTTCCGTATTAAAATGATTTGATGGAAAAATCGTGGCCTTACATCACTTTCTATTCTGGATTTTCGATTTGCACCTTTGCTCTAGGACGCAACGTTTTGACGAGAAATCGTGTGAATTTTTGACTTAAATCACAAATTCCCAATTGAACCTCTCAGTTCGAAATTTACCCAACCTGGGGTATTTACGATGTTCATTGTTTTGCGCAGTATAACTCTCCTTTTCTGACTGTTACGATGTTTTTATCGTCTCCTGAAATAGGTATTTCATTTTTTTAAGATTGATCGTTTTCAAACTGAGAGCTTCAATTGATTCTATTCTAAGAAAAAATCTAAACTAACGATGGGGGAATTATTTCAGAGAAAGGCTACTATCTTTTGTCTCAATCTTTCACCCACAATCAGTTCCATAGAGTACATAGCAACGTAGAATATTTCACAATCCATGTTTTTAACAGTAGTGTTGAGGGTTCAACTCTACCTGACTCGTGCAGTAGCTATCTCACGGGTAGTGGGAAGTCGAAAAAAATATCGTGTACACACAAACGACATTCAGAATGATCTGCGAAAAAAAATTGATGAATTGGGTCGCGCACAAGGTGTAAATTAAGGTTTTACGGCATATTGCTTCAGTTTTTTGTCTACTTTTTTTCTCTGTACTCAGACTGTAAAGCGTATTTAACGTGTAATGACCTACTTTTTCTTCAATAAGCGGATGATGAATCTGCAAAATAAGATTTAGTATAGAGTGTCGTTTGGAAAGAGATTGATCACCCACGAGTTTAACACAGAATTAAACTTTTTCCCTCTCTCATTGGACTACCTATTAACTAAATTTATACGATCAAAATTTGCATCCCGTCAAATTCGATTTAATTATATTTTGTCCAACTAAGTTGAATGAAGCGTTCTTATTGGTTTTTCATCCAATGCCACGCAGAGGTTTTCGTTTTGTTGTGCCTACACAATATCATCCAATAAAAGTAGATCTTGTGTCCTTAATCCTAAATTGTACTTTAAGAATCGATGTGATCGAACTATTTAACAACTTTGACCATGATGAAAATTTGTTTGACTTTTAAATTTAAAATTACACAATTGGAATACATTACTAAAAACATTACCTTAAAATATATTATTAAAATACACTGTTGTAACTCGTTGCCGGAGTTCTCTCAGAGTATTATTCTAGTAATAGGTCTAAGATGATGAATTTTTTGTTTACATTTCGCAAGACGCGGAAGTCTGTCTCCTTGAAATCCGTCTCGGTTCATCTTTGTTTACACTGGGGTCATTCTAGTTCAGATGCAAACTTCAAAACCGCAAAACGTTCTCCGTCGCAGTTTGGAAATCGTAAAATTGGACGTATTTCTATCAAACAGACCTATAAGGAGGTGAGAAATATGGGGTGTGCTCTTGGAAGCTGCATAAGAAACAATGTAAAAGTGGGCGTGATTCCTTTTGAAGAATTGGAAAAGCGGGATTTTACATTCTACCAAAGAGACCTATGTGGCAACTGAATGCGGAACTCATGAGCCGCGGGCATGGCAAGAGAGCGTTGTGGACAGGGCTCATGAGTTTATGCGGAGGCGGATGGACGGGGGCGGCGGAGGCGAGCGGCTTCGTTACCGCTGACGTCACTGGCGCACAATTATTCTCATTCACTCTTACGCAAAGAGAACTAACGAGCACACCCCATATTTCTCACCTCCACATAGGTCTGTTTGGTAGAAATACGTCCAATTTATTCTCGAAGATTAGAAAATCGTTGATATTGTATTCCAGGCCATTATTTTTTTAATGGTAGTTACAACATTACGCTCGTATGATAACATTGTAACCACGCCTTAGAAAGTAAGCGCGGCCCGGAATCTGTAATGAGCATTGTAAGAGCAACAATCGCTCTTCCTCAGTTAAAACGTACCTTTCCATGGGTACGGTAGCCCCAAAGGAAACATTGAAGACTGCACTCTTGTACGGCTGTCTTTTGAGCGCACTCTTAGAAGTGAATATAATAGGTGCTTAGAGCGTTCATTCGGTAACCGGACGTTTTATCCTTGTATAATGTAACTTTTCGACGAAATTTTTTGGAAGTAATAAGCGAATTTTCGCGATCGAATATCATTCACCGTTGAATGATATTCGACGATTGTGCATTTTTTTTCAATGAAATTCGACTTCTTCGTTGGTCTCACCAGAGACCGTTGAAATCCATCAATTTGAAATTTCGAATTCACCTCGGGACTTGAATTCGATTTTTGAATTGATGCAATCGATGTCAGAAACTTCATCTCTCACCAAAATGTTTGTTCTGTCATCTCTTTCTGTTGTTGTGTTTTGTCAATTCAAGTCTGGTGTTTTCGCAATTTCTGTGTTTTAGTGTTTCGTGTTTTCTTATTTTCTTCTTAATTTCATTTAGGAAAAAAATCTGAGCTCTGATTGGCTCCTGATATCACCGATCATCGGCATCACTCAGCACTGATCAATTCGTTTGATGAATGACATTCGATCGCGAAAATTCACTTAATGACTCAGCATCTCGAACTACTAAAACACGGTGTCTACCGTCAGTAACAACCAGAATACCCGGAAAATATCAGGAAATTCGATGTTATCAGGAAATAGCAGGAAAATGTTAGGAAATTAGGTCATGGATCAGGAAATTCTGAGTGCTTCAAACAATTTTCAAACATTTGATTACATTTATTTAATATTCGGATTTGTTCAATCAAACGTATGTCACTTTATCCGAACGAAAAATCAAGAAATTTCATTTAAAATATCAGGAAAAATCCGGAAAATGTCGGAAATATCCAAAACGAAATTTTAAAAGACAGTGTTAAGTTGAATGCTTTTGGATAAGTTTCACTCCAAGCGCGATGTTCGCAAATAATTCTCACAGCCAAGCTCTCCCGAGTCCCGAGCATCCGAATCCAAAGCAACTTGTCGCTGCTATCGCAAGTTGGCAACGGGTTGACCCACATTTTTTTGCCTTTCCGGTGGTGCCCGTTACACACGATCAGCGACAGCGAATCCGGACTCGGGAGTCCTCTCCATCTCCGCATCTGCTCCTCTTCCCTCGTTCTGATCCTCATCGCGCCCAGGCCATGCCTCCTTTTGTTCTTGTGTAGGCGTCCCTCCAACGTGATCGCAGCCATGCAGGATCTCCAGAACGTTTTTTCCATGTAACTGTTTTTACACTCAACCACATATGCTTTTGCGTTGACCTCTTAACGTCGTCAAAACCACTCAAAAGCCCTCGAGCAACGCAGACGAAAAAGAACTGCGGGATGATTGTTGAAATGGAAATGTTGCATGTGTGAGGAATTTGCGATTTGACTGTTGATTCTTGTGTAAAAGTTCGCGAGAAACACGATGGTGCCGCTGGTTTTTTCTGAAATCAACTCCCAAGCTCAAAAAAGCTCTCAAGTTGAGACCAAAATGGAGGGGATATCCCACGCTATCCTCCAAGAGTCTCCAAATAAAGTGGCAGCCCTGTCAATGTATTTGCTCCCTATCTTTGCATGGAGAGTTTGTCTTGATGTAGAGGTGGACTCTCAGGGTAGCGTGGGATATCCCCTCCATTTTGGCCTCAACTTGAGAGCTTTTTTGAGCTTGGGAGTTGATTTCAGAGAAAACCAGTGGGATCATCGTGTTTCTCGCGAACTTTTACAGAAGATACAACAGTCGAATCGCAAATTCCTCACACATGCAACATCTCCATTGTCAGACAAAGCTATATAGACAAATATGACAAAAAGGATATGGAGGGATCCTATTGCGGTTGAAGCGGATGGTTGCGCTGGACAAAAAAGGTATGGTGCTAGACTAACTAACGGCAACCCACGAGAGACCCTTTAGCTAGTCCATCATTTTCTCCTTTAGTCAATAAGAACCACCCATTTCAACCATGCAACAAGATCGCTCCACACTCCTTATGTCTTCTTTGTCTATAGCTTTGTCTATCAATTTTAACAATCAGCCCGCTGGTCACGGAAATAAAGTGTTGACGCATTCTCTGAAGAATTTACCAAAAAACTGACGGTGAGCCGATTCGTATGCGCCCATTCAATTGCTGGAAATCGTCATAATCAGCTGTATTGCTTGGAAACATGCACTGGAAAAAAAAAACACATTGGATCTAGAGTCCAGACTCTTAAAATCATCGACCAGAAAAAATACTCTTGATTCAATCAGACTTAAGCTTAAATCAAGAACCAAGCCTCTTAATTTGAGTGGATTTCCTTTTGATTTCAGCTTAAATCTCATTGAATCAAGAGTCCTTTTTCTTGTCAATGTTTTCAAGAGTCTGGACTCTAGATCCAATGTGTTTTTTTTTCCAGTGTGACAAAATATCGGTTCTTCATCAACAGTGAATGTTCTTTTCTACTACGGTCTGCTGATCAAAGAAACAGCGCAGCGGTTTTGTTGTGGTTGGACAACTCGTCGTCTCCCGGACGAAGGAACATAACTTCACTTCAAGGTTGCCAAATTGACCCCAATAATCAATTAACTATACAAAAATTTACCTGAGCAATTATCATCCAAAATTGCTTGATTTTTGCATGAAATCTAAAGAAAAATCAGTAAAATTTTCAGGCAGAAATACCCGAGATTTTCCTGGTTAATATGCAATTTACGAAGGGAAATTTGGCAACATTGAAATGGAGTTACGTTCTTTCGCGAGGGAGGCGACGAACTTTGACTCGGAGATCATAAACATTAGCTCCGTGCAATTAAACTCTATTGTTTGGATGCGCACGAAGCATCAACAAATCTTCTCGCTTTTTCATTATTTGTAAACACTCTTTTGCGCTTCAACATTGATTCAAGAGGAGATATCTGTTGTTCCGATTTGTCAACGGAGTGGAATTTGAAGTTACGATGAGCATCGCAAATGGGTGATTCACATTGGATTTGCTATTCGGTCTGGTATAGGAGACTTCCAGAAATGAATTGCATACTTCTCTTTAAGGGTAAAAGGTGGTGAAATAATGCTGGGCCCAAACCATTTCGCGGGAAAATTAAACAGTTTTTTCGAAATTAGAGTAAAATTTTTCGTAAAGTTCGAGGCATAGACTCGATTGCGTATGGTCCCGACGCTCGGCGAGGCTTCCTGAGCCGAGAAACTGTTAAAAAAAAATGAGTGTTTTTGACTATGTTGCAAAAATGCGAGAACTCGCGCTTTCTAATATCAACAATTCGATTACAGCTGCGCTTTGAATGCAAGATCGCGGCGAGGTGTATGTATGTACCTCCATCAGTAATCAGGTAAAAGTCAGACAATTTGTCGCTCCTCTGACGTAAGGGCGTATCTTGATTTCCACTTGAGCCCTAATTCACATATAAACCCATGCTTTCTAGAGCTCATGTGAAAATCAAGATACGCCCTTACGCCAGGGGAACGTCGAATTGAGGAGGACAATCACTTTTTGCTCGAGGCTCCTCGCTCCTCGCTGCGACCGCCGCACAGTGGATCGAGTCAATCAGAGAGGTCAATCGTGAGCTTGTTACCTAAAACCGCAAATTTTGATGATTATTCCGTCACATTTTAAATTTTAAGGGGTGTCCCTGGAAGAAAATTTCACGAGGAGGCCAATGGAGATGTTGCATGTGTGAGGGATTTGCGATTTGACTGTTGGTTCTTATGTAAAAGCTTGCGAGAAACACGATGGTGCCACTGGTTTTCTCTAAAATCAACTCCTAAGCTTAAAAAAAGCTCTCAAAGTGAGGCCAAAATGGAGAAGATGTCCCACCCTACGTCCACCTCTACATCAAAACAAACTCTCCATGCAAAGATGGGGAGCAAATACATTAGCAGTGATGTCGTGTTTTCAATTTTAGAGTCCCCAAATAAAGTGGCAGCCCTATCAATGTATTTGCTCCCTATCTTTGCATGGAGAGTTTCTCTTGATGTAGACGTGGACTCTCAGGGTAGGGTGGGATATCCCCTCTATTTTAGCTTTTTAGCTTTTTTTGAGCTTGGGAGTTGATTTCAGAGAAAAGCAGTGGCCTTATCGTATTTCTCACGAACTTTTATAAGAATCAACAGTCAAATCGCAAATTCCTCACACATGCAACATCTCCATTGAACCACTTCTAGAAACTCAAAGTTTTGTTTAAAGGAGTTATGAGCTTTCAAAGATACCAAATTTTGTCCAACCTCTCACATTGACCCAATCCCTTGTGCGCCGCGCTGTGCCACTACAACTGACGCTCACTGATGAAAGATTAAAATTTTGCGAAATATTGGAATCCGCTGTGGTTGCCAAGGTCACTCACTACTCACATTCACCCATTACCGCCCCTTCGTTGTCAAATCGCTTGCAAAAAATGAACGGCCCACGAAGAAAAAGCACCAGGAGCGTGGAAATGTTCTTCAAGTCCGTCTCGAAGCATGCGTCAATACCTAGTATGTTGATCGTGTTTAGCATTGGTCTTATGGGAATCAACTGAGGGTGGAAAAATTGAGGTATTAATGATTTCAAGTAAAACTAATCTTAGTGCATTTTCTGTGAAAGATTCGCTCCCAAATTCCAACTTTTAAGCATCGAAAAGGCAGTTTGAACTTTCTTCCTGCCATGAGGATCCATGTTATTTCAAAACTTCAAACACATTTTTCTCGAAATTGCAAAAACTGTACTTATGCGCCTTGTCCTCCAACCCCTCAACTAACCAGTTATACATACGGAATCGAAAACCGTCCAAAGGGCTGGAATATCGATTTTTAAGTCAGATTATGTTATGTCAGGTTTTGTTTGTTTCTTTGCTTTTTGATCGGATCAATGTACTCAACTTGGGTCTTGGTCCTCTCATTTTTTTTCAACAACAGAGGATTTAGGAATTTTGTTTTCATTTTACTTTTATTTTTACTGTTTTACTGTTTTGGTTGAAAAGAGAGTTGATACCAGAAAATGAGTAAACAAAGGTTTACTCATTTTCTCGTGTTTGTTTTCATTTATCACGGGAGTGAGGCTCTCTATAGAAAATGATGAGAGTTTCATAACCCCCNTCATTTTGCGCCTACTCAATCTGTCAACCCCCCCCCTTCATTTCCCCTCCTGGTTCTTCCGCTTCTGGCCGACGATTACCAGTTGCAAATAAAGAGAAGAAAATTAGTTGGACTTTGTGTAGTTTCTTAATTTTTTATCAAAATCAATGACAAATGATCCATTCAGAGTGTACCTGTGCCACAAGCTTTAAAATCACAAGTTGAAAAACGCTACTAGAGTTTGAATGATCGCACTAAACACTGCGCCGTTAGCGCCTGCAAGACTGCACGAATACTTCACGCATTGCGCGTACTCCACAGTGCGCAGCGCGCGCTGTCAGTGCCTGCAAGACTGCATGGATACTTCAAGCATTGCGCGTATGTCACCGAGCGCAGTGCGCGTCTCAGTCGTCGCGTTTCCCAGTTTCCCGTCTTGTGTAGTTCGAAGCGCCAAAGTTTAAACAACGTGCAAGAGCTGATCCGTTTGCTTAACGTTCGGTATCCGTTTGACTTGAGTTTTTCCCGTAAGCAGGGATTTTGAACTGCATCGGAAAACGTAGTATCTTAGTTAGTGGTTACTTTTAATAATTTACATTGTATAAATCGTGTTCTACGTTCACAGCAAAAATCGTAGGGTAATTGTTCGAGCAAATCTTCTCCAAATAAAATGATAAGAGTTATTTTCTTTCTCATGATAAAGTATCATTATTATTGACTCCCTCGATAATGCTGTGCATATTTTTCTCCGTGAACCACTCTTTATTTAAATGTTTTCTTCCTTTCGTAGCGTATCATTATTATTGATTTCTTCAATTCATTATTTTGAAGACATATTATTAATTGTGTATATCTTACCACCTTCCACAGTTTGGAAAATTGCTTTTGGCTGCGATAGAATGCAGTCCAGTGGCGTGGCGTGCTTTGCGATATATCGATCGATACGCCACTCAAACCTATGAAAAAAGATCGTTCGCAGCGAACACCTTAGTAATCGATTCTTTACCATAGCTTCAAATGGCGAGATATCGATAATCGATCATTCACGCCACGCCACTGATGCAGTCCCGAAATGAGCCAACTCTATCTAGATTAACAAGCACCCTCGGGGGGTTGAGCCGCATAGCTTTTAGGGGGTAGCCCCATTGTGTTCCTATAATTTAACGCAAGGTCACGCTTTTTTTATTTTTTTCATTATTAAGGGGTACGCCTCCCGACCGCTTTGCAGTCAAACCCGTTGGAGCGCTTCGCGCCTCGGGTGTTATGTGTTACACTCATGAAAGAGTAAGATTCATGGAAAATCTTCCATATCCCTTCAAAAAGGTATAATCCTGCCAGCTTTTTGCTGAGAATTTTTTACAAACTTTAGAGAAAACGCTAAAACTTGAATCACTTGTGAGCAAATATGTTTATTGCGTATTTAGTTTACGATATTTAAATCGGAATGGAGTAGGTGAAGAATCGTCGACATTACTTTGCCATCAAGCTACCAAAAAAAAAACTTGTGGTTGGAGCAGTCGTTAATTCGAGCCAGGGTCAACAAAAACAGATCAGTCCTAAATGAGGGCCAATTCAGTAGCAATGCTATATATGTTCAACGAGGCACGTAGAAAACTAAAAACCGAATTTAGTTTTATTGGACTCACGAAAGGAACGGATTTACGATCGACTCACACCTGAATCGGTTTCGACCATAAAGATTACTCAAGTTTGAAGTGAAGACCCAATTCTGGTATTAGAGATAGCCTAAGGCGAGCCAGGGCTCCTGAGAGACCTTTAACTTACCAAATCAACAGTCAACAATCAGATGCATCTGTTATTTCGAAGATTTTATTTTGGCCGTACGATTTTATTTTGATCGTGCGGATAAGGCAGCTGTACCCGCACACACTAAAATCACAGTCGGTTCGGCAACAGTGTCTTCGTAAAAACTTGATTTTTGTTGTTGTTTCGAAGCAAACTATTTGAAATTAGATCAGTTCTTAATTGGTGTAAAAGTGAAGAGGATCAAAGAAGGAGGGAAAGAGAGGAGGAGGAGAGAGGAGAAAAAACAGATCCCTAGTTTGAAATTTTCCAGCCCAGAAATAGATTATCTCGCGCAGAATATCCGAAAAAAAATTTTCCTCTTACCTAACTCAACCAAGCGCCATCAGGTGTTGCCAAGATTAGGCAACTATCTCCTTTAATTATCAGGGACTCAAAGACCTGAGAATTGCAATTCTTGATACCAAAATTTAGTGAAAATTTCCTCATGAAACTTCAATGAAGTGGAGGCATTTTGGCCCTCTTTTAGTTTTTCGTTGTTCATATCCTGGTAACGGTGAGCTAATGGAAGGGGGGGGGGTCAATTTTGAATTCGGTCTCAAAGATTTACGAGATTTCAAAACTTGCAGCCAAATCTGCCAAGAGGCGATTACATCGACGCGTTAGGATCTATTTTTGCATATCCGACCTGCTGAAGGCGAATCGCCGCCTTTCGATCACCCAGAAGCTTGTTTTACAGCACTGAACGTTCATCGCCTTCAATTTATTGATAAGGAAAAAATCATCTCTTACGCGTGCCGCCCCTATTTAACGTATGATACAACTCCTACTGTAGCCCTCATAGGTATAGCTTTTCAAAACTTCCACTTTTGATACATCTGTACTGCTTATTGACGTCCAGTTGACGTAACTCGCAATCAACCCCGATGACGTGTCGTCATGGTTTGGCAACGGGGGTGCCGTTGGTGGCAATCAGGTCATAACCTCATCGTCTCAGCTGACAATGTCGCAGACTCTGCTGGTGTCAGACATGTGACGATCACGATTACGATGACGTGGGGATTTGGGAATCCGGGCAAGTGCAGTTATGCAGCCCGCAAAAGATGCAACGACTCCGTCTGCCTTCGTTTCAACCCCGTGTCCGACACCTCATCCCCTCGCCGAAGCTCCAGTTTACGCCGAGTGTCGCCACTTTGCACCTCGCGAGTTCCGCCCAAACGCCCGACCGAATCATACACTCAAAAGAATTTTTGTGTTCTTGTGTTAGTTTTGGTTAATTTAGGGAGTGAAACACAATTTAAACCGAATTTTTGTGTTTATTTCGACTCAGTTTGTGTTGAATGAGGTACGAACTAAGAACCTGTTTTATGTCTCCTCTTAAAATTTTATACGTAAGATGGACCAAGTTTAGCAGAAAGGAACCAAGCCACAACAGTTATTGCCAATAATCTAACTAGGTAACTCAATTTTTTACAGGAGAACGTCTGTGCGGATTATTTTGACAATTTTAAGGAATATACTTCGTACTATGCAGAAAATTCACTGAAGTTTGCCCAAAAGTCTGCACAACCGTGTTTATGTTAAAAATTGCCCAATTAAAGGCAATAGTTGATGTGGCTTGATTAGGTTTATGCGGTCCAAAAATAACTCATACAATAGAAAGTTCAAAATCCATACTTCGAGAGAATATTAGTGCTCAAAATTAACATTCGTTAAATGTTAAGAATGAAAATGACATATTTAGTCTGTGTTCCACCTGGTAAATGTTAAGTGTAGTTACATGTTGATATCGGCCAAGAAGTTGATTTTCAAAGTTCCCGTCGCGTATCGCCTTTTACGCAAAATTAAAAGAGGAAACATAAAACGTGGTGTTTTAAGGCCCGGTTAGTGGCTCATTTAGCACAGAAAGCAATGGAAAAACTAGGAAACTCAGGATCCAGCAAAAGCTGGGGCTACTTTGTGTTTCACTTCCCATACTAGCCTAACATTTGTGTCATTTTCCTCTCAGTTAGTGTTCTCAACCCCTGTCGTGCCGGAAGGATTTCTGTCATTTTTTTATCTTCGTGTTTCGCGATTCATGGCGGTTATCTGAAATCAATTCACGGTCGTTTTCAAATTTAAATTTCCCAAACTGATTGTGAGAGTTGCCGTTGAGTACTATTCTGTCTATTTTTACGAAAGCCAGTGCTGAGTTCATGAGGACTTCGATGGGCCAAGTTTCGGTGCTTTCTCATTTGAGTTAAAGTATTTCGCCCCGTAGAATTCACGCCTCTTTACCGGTTGGGCGTTGAGCATAACCCGTCTATGAAGAACAGATCGGTCACCGTGTATCACTGGGGTGGGTGTCAACTCGCTTTCTTTACCCCGTCTTTTTAATATCTCTCTCTTTTGTCAAATTTACCCCCTTTCAGTCATACCTCCGTCGTATTCGACATGTATGATGAGTTCTCCAGTTTTAGTAAGTTGATTTTTGTTTTGTTTTTCTAAGTGTGTATTTTGAAAAATTAAGACTCAGTCATTTTTGTAGTCTAGCTCAATTTTAAAATCTAATTTCACCTTTTCAATTTCCTGCCACGGAAAAAAGTACAACTTTTCGAGAATTTAAATTGCATTTTCATTTATCCGTGCCGGTAAGTTGAACCGTCAAACTTCAACGAACTTCAAGTTTCCATTGGAATCCGCGATAATCCCCGAAAACGTTCGAAAACAAATGTCTTATTTTATACTTGGAACTTTATATTCTTCCTTCTCTTCTCCCCTCCCTTTGCCTTGCTCTCTCTCCCTCCTGTCTCTTTTACATTAGTTATCATTTTTTAAATGTACGAGAGGTATAAACTCACAACGTGAAACACCATGTTGATTGGACCTGAAACATATCGATGGTGAATAGGGAATTGGCCCAGGTTCTCATGGGAATACATATCGACGGTGAAACTACCAAACCACGTATCTCGTTTGCGGTGTTTAAAAATCTACGCTCGTATTTTATTTTTTTGAAGTAGACCAAATCAATATCATTCCTTGAAATTTTCACAGAATTTTCTCCGCGCGAAGAAGAAAAATCACAGAAATTTTCATGACTGGACGTTAAGTAGTTTTTCATTTAAAAAATAAAGTATGACAGGAAGTCTGCGACGTCGCAAACCGAGATACGTGGTTTGGTAGTTTCACCGCGTCGATATTCAATCAAGGAGCAAGTTCCCGCTGGGAACCCCGAGGGTTCCCTTAGGTCACTCTGAATGGCCCATGGGTTCTTGTTGGTCTCTTCATTCACCCCGTAAGGATCCACATATCGTCACCTTCCAGGCAAAGTATCACAAGCGCCATGCGACGTTTAAAAATTTCCGCCGCCATTTTATATTTTTAAAGAGAAATTGTTCAACGAAGCTGTCCGAAAATGTCACTGAATTTTCTTTGTGCTGCCGATAAAATTTAGTGAAATTTCCAAACAGATTCAACCAACAATTTCTCAGTAAAGAAATAAAATGGCGGCGGAAATTTTTAAACGTCGCATGGCGCTTGTGATACTTTGCCTGGAAGGTGACGATATGTACCGCTCCACTCCAAGTGTTTCAATATGTCCGGTCCCCAGGAAATCCCCATGGATCCCCATGAAATCCCCTCGGATACCCATTGGAAGCTTTTGGGCCGTTATGAGACAATTTTTTAATAGGGCTCGTCTACTAATTTCAATAATCAGCCCGCAGGTCCAAAACAGCCGAGCTTTGAGGGTCAAATGACGATGACGACGCACAGTGGATCGAGTCAATCAGGGAAGTCGGAATGATATTGTTGACTAAAACTACAAATTTTGATTTTTATTTCGCCACATTTTAAATTTAAAGGAATGCCTTTAAAAGAAAATTTCACGAGAAAACCAATGGAACCAGGTTTAGAACCTCAAAGTTTTTATAATCGGAGTTATAAGCACTGGAAAAAAAAACACATTGGATCTAGAGTCCAGACTCTTGAGAACATTGACAAGAAAAAATACTCTTGATTCAATCAGATTTTTGCTTGAATCAAAAGGAAATCCGCTCAAATTAAGAGGTTTAGTTCTTGATTTAAGCTCAAATCTGATTGAATCAAGAGTATTTTTTCTTGTCGATGTTTTTAAGAGTCTGGACTCTAGATCCAATGTGTTTTTTTTTTTTTTTTTTTTCCAGTGAGCGTTTAAAGTTTTAAAATGTTTTCCGACCTCTCCCATCGAATCTATCCACTGCGCGATGTCCCTTGCACAGGTCCTAGCCGTCCTCAGTTGATTTCCATGGCCTTAACGCTCGTTTCGCGAATTGGGGTGTTGGCGGACGAACTCGATGGCGAACCACGCCACGCTCCGAAAACCGTGTTCGTCGCGTCGGTGCCGGTGGATTTTTTGCCCTCCCGAATCCGAATCGGAGGTCCTGCGTCGAGGCGCACAAAAAACGGACGAGACGCGTCGGTCGTCGCTCGTCGCGTGCCCGCGGTCATGCGGGTCGGCCAGACCTTGAGATTGACAATGGGCAATGGGCAATGGGGCCGTCCTAATTGGAGTGAGTGCGCCATTCGATACCCTGGATCCATGATTGCTACCGATGGTGCCTCCGCATCTCCGTCGCTCGGTGGATCGAGTCAATAGGTGAAGTCGGACATGATCTGGAAACTTTGAAAGCTTCTTCTTCCTCTTCTACTTCTACTTCTTCCTCTTCCTCTTCCTCTTCCTCTTCCTCTTCTTCCTCTTCTTCCTCTTCTTCTTCCTCCTCCTCCTCTTCTTCTTCTTCTTCTTCTTCTTCTTCTTCTTCTACATACATAAAGCCGCTTTTATAGCGCAGCCTCGCGCTCTGCGACGCCCAATCGCCATTGCCCCCTATCCTCTTAGAGATCATCAGGCAATCAGCACCATCTGATCTCCTCCTCCACCCCTTGTCGCCAACCTTTCACAGGACGTCCACGCCGTCGCCCTCTGGGAAGAACCCAATCGAAAACCTGCTTGGGCAACCGAACGTCTGCCGTCCTTCGCACGTGTCCATACCAGGATAACTGCTTGGACCTGATATCGTGCACGATGTCATTCTCTACACCAATTATCTCGGGCACTTTCTCGCGCTTCTTCTTCTTCTTCTTCTTCTTCTTCTTCTTCTTCTTCTTCTTCTTCTTATTCTTATTCTTCTTATTCTTCTTCTTCTTATTCTTCTTCCAAAAACGACTAGGGCATAGCCCTGTGTGTCAGGCCATCCAGTATCGAGTTCAATAAACTATATATAAGTATTAATAATCTAAATATCTGAAAATCAGTAAAAATAGAGGACTCGTCAAATCAATAGAAACAGCGTAAAATCTTCGATCATCCTCAGGGAGAAGAGAGCCAGCTTTGTGCTTATCTCTTAGAGGGTTGTCCGGTCATACAAATTTTCGCTAGCCTCTCTTCATCCGTTCGGTCAACGTGCTCCGACCACATCCTTCATCTCCATTCTCCTTCTTTGAAAGCTTATATTTTCGAAACCATGAAACACAAACGTTCAAGAGTGGTTTCATTGGGTTTTTTTTGTGAAATTTTAGTCTCTCTTCATCCGTTCGGTCAACGTGCTCCGACCACATCCTTCATCTCCATTCTCCTTCTTTGAAAGCTTATATTTTCGAAACCATGAAACACAAACGTTCAAGAGTGGTTTCATTGGGTTTTTTTTGTGAAATTTTAGTCTCTATTCATCCGTTCGGTCAACGTGCTCCGACCACATCCTTCATCTCCATTCTCCTTCTTTGAAAGCTTATATTTTCGAAACCATGAAACACAAACGTTCAAGAGTGGTTTCATTGGGTTTTTTTGTGAAATTTTAGTCCCTCTTCATCCGTTCGGTCAACGTGCTCCGACCACATCCTTCATCTCCATTCTCCTTCTTTGAAAGCTTATATTTTCGAAACCATGAAACACAAACGTTCAATAGTGGTTTTATTGGGTTTTTTGTGAAATTCCCTTTCAGAAACCCCCCTTGAAATTGAATTTGTGCCGTAATAAACATAAAAATTTGAAATTTTAGCCATAAATTCCATGTCCGACCTCTTACTAGCTCGTTCTACTGTGCGTCGCTGAATCATTGCTCCTCGCTCGCGATGGAGATCATTACGTTATACACGTAATCGCACCGAAAACAATAAATTGAATGCGCATCGGCTCTGGCTGGAGGCACCTGCACCTCTCTTTTATCGATGATTTCTGTGTTATATTCCGCCTTGAGCGATAATGGAATGATATCCAGAGAATAGGGTTGACGCACATCATTAAAACTGTTATCCAAGCCATAGGTTTAATTGCGCGAAAAGTAGTCCTGTAGCGAGGCCAGGTTGATAGTTCGGACTTGGAAGATGCTGGACATTTGGACCGCGTTTAGCAGAAAGGAACCAAGCCACATCAGCCAATGTCAAATTTAACTGGACATTTTAATTTTCTACAACAGGACATTTGTGCGGGCTCCTTTGAAAATGGTAAGGAATTTGCTTCGTACTATGGAGAAAATTCACTGAAATTAGCACACAAATTCGCACAACCGTTTTTATGTCAAAAAAAATTGATTTGCCCACTTAAATTTGGCAATACCTAATGTGGCTTGATTCCTTTCTGCTTAACACGGTCCGATTAGTCATTGTCAGTTGTGGATAATGTAGCGGGCTGATTATTTAAATTGATGGACAAAGCGATGGACAAAGAGATAGACAAAGAAGACCAAGGGGCAAATCTAGAGATTCTATTGGTTGCAGCGGGCGGCTCTTATAGTTAGTTAGTTAATTAATTACGACGATCAGCAACTAGGTTTTTCACGTCGGATACCAGGAAATTACCTTACATTTTGAGCTTTACTTGTTTAAATAGCTTTAATATTTCAGTAGTTACTTTTGGATCATCAGAGCTCAGAATATGGGTGTTTGGAGGGCGGTAATTTTGAATTTTAATGCGTGCAGTATTGAGTATTGGGGAACGTTTTTCCCCTCTTTAAAAGTGTCATTGCTGGCTATGCATCGAAATACCTGTCTTTTTATACTCTCTTACAAGTCACAACACTCCTTCGAAATGAGTGTGTAAATCCCCTCATTTTTGACTTTTGATAAGAGCTTATCTAATTGTAAGCCGTGGGTTGTGCTCATCGTATCTTGCTCGTTTAGTCGCACGCTGACGTGCGTCGTCCGCCCTTGTGTGCTTCCAGTCCTGGTTTTTTAGTTGTTCCTCGTAAAAAAAACGTAAACAATGCTTGCCGTGTAATGTGTATTAGCCTAGGTCGAACAGTCAATCGTCGTTGAAAGGAGTTGCCTTACATCCATTCAATAATTATTTCCCCTTTGACTTTTATCTTTAGTGTAATATTTTCAAACAATATTCAGTCACGTCCATGAAGAATTTGAAAAAATGAAGAACTTGTAGACTACTAGACAAGGTACGAATTAAAGCACTACATTTTAATGTTTTTTCTCCAAGCTTTTACATAGAATGCAGTTTTACACAACAGGAAGTTCAGAAATTTACTCTTGAGCATTAATATGTTCACATTTACACTTCCTTTGATAAGATGGAATACAAATTATGCAAATGGCATCATTTCTAATCATTCAAGTTCATTAATGTAAATTATCAATACGTTTGTTCTCTTTTCGTGTTAGATTCCGAACATTCCATTTATCGACGTAATTCATTTTCTACGTAAATTTTTGAGGAAAATACTTTTAAGGAAGTGCTTTAGTTCGGACCTTACCTAGTGCCCCATTACAGCTAACCACCCACGTGGTATTCATCTGTAAATATCATTTTCTGTGAAAATTTGAAGTTACTTCAATGAAAATGAGAAACTGAAAAATATACTATCAATTCAAAACATATATCGTTTAAAATCGTTAGAAATTAGAATGGAAGAATAATTTAGTCGCGCTCTGGAGTAAAAAGATTGTGCGTTAGTGGCAACTAATGGATGTCGCGTTTTTAGCGACGTTATGAAAAAAATTTGGAAGAAAATGTTTGGTGAGTGTTATGAGACTTATGTGATCATACTTCTTTTTAATGTTTCTACATTGTCTCCCTATTTTGGGGAAAAATGTTTATAAATCTGTCTTATTGGTGACAATGAGGTGCTGCACATGCAGACTGATGTTGAAGTTTTGTCTAGATTTCGTCCCGTTGTCGCCACTCTATTTTGTCCAAGCATCGGTCAATCGTTTTGTCGAGTTTTTCGTCCTTTATTGATCATATATGTAGGTCGAATGTACCCTTGGAGAAATCCATTTTTTTTTTCTAAATAATAAAATTGAAAGTTGCATCTCGTGTTATTCAATACGTTTGGTTCATCCTATAATGTTGTAGTTAAAATCATCAGAGTCATTTTTCAGTCCAAACATTGACTCGTATATCGTGACCGTAGGAATAACTCGGTCACACAAATATCTTGCACCTGAATGTATTTACTCTAGGGTACTTATAATGGGGGATTAGATGGTGTTTTGAAGCGGGGTCAAAATTGGCCTTTATCGATACCTCTCCTTAGCGATAAAATTCAAACCAGCCAATCAGGCTATGCTCATATAATATTGATGAACGTAGAAACTAAACCGATTATTTTTCGAACAATCGTGAGGCGTTTTCGTTGTTTGTAATCGACCCTTTTGTTTTGGAAGTTCTCTCTCTGTAAATTCCAAAAGAGAGATATTTTCGACGTTTCTTGGTCATTGCTCTTGTTGGCAGACGACGGGAAATGTGTTTGCATCGCATCATGTATACAAGTTCTTGCAAATCAGGTTTTCTCCCCTCTCGTAATTGCAAACGTTTTGCTTAAGACTGTACCAGCGACATATGCTGCCGTGATAAGGAAGAACGCCGTATGAACACTCGAGAGTTGCCAAATTTCCCGTAATAAAAGATGTATTTTTGACGACATTCACGCGCGTTTTTCTTTAATATTTTCAGGTATTTTAGATTAAATTGTACAAAATTGTCTGAAAATCTTGGGTGAAAATATCCACAATTTTCCTAATAATTTCGGTTTTTATCGAAGGAAACTTGGCAACGTCTGAAGGCTCACACGGCGTTCTTCCTTAGCACGGTAGTATATGTGCGAGTGCGTATTTCAACACTGATAATCCAAACTCTAAGCAGATTCAAATCATGCAAAAGCTGTAAATAAATATTTTGATCCCTAAAACAATATTTTCGTGACGCGTTGCGTCAATCTAAAACTATAAAGGANCGCAAACATGTTTTTTGTTTTTGCTGATGGGTACAACAACAGCCCCCACATGTAAAAATATTTTGTAGCTTCTGAATAATTATATTAAAAAATATAAATATGGGCATAATAGGTATAGTAAAATATATTAATACAAAAGTTATTGTTATAACATGGTGTAATTTCATTAATGACGGTTTATCACCGTGCGAAGCACGGGCTGGTTGCTAGTCTTATAATAAATGTTACGTTGAACAGTACTGTCTGTGTGCTATGGCTAAAGATCTTAGTTACAAAAATACAACATTTCAGAGCCCCTGAAAGTGGGAATCTTATGTATGCAGGTCATTCGCCTGGTCTTTCGCATAGCATTGAGTTACGAATGTTAGATCTGATTCTGAAGTGTTTAAAAGAGACCAAGAAGAACCATTCAGTTAATTTTGCTGACCATTATTTACTCTGTTTCCTTAAATGAAACACTTAAAAACGATGTAACGTTTTCATTAGAACCCCCATTAAGTGATGTAACAATGTGTAATAAGTAGATATCTCTCAAGCGGAGGTTATATTTTGATGATACGAATCCATTAATGCATCTTCAGTGAATAATTGCAGTTGCATCAATGTCATCCTGTGACCTAATTCCATAGCCAACGAAAATATGCTTTCAAACTATGACGGACCACTGCTCGTTAGAGACTTGATAGTTTTACGACTTTAACGATTAGGTGATATTTCCGTTTTCATGCGCGCTTAATTGAAACTGCAAAACAACCATAATGTCGTATAACTTTAGTGTTGTAATTTTCAATTTGAAAAGCAACATTGCATGATCTTTAGTATTTGCGATCAATTTGAAATGAGCCCCTTGCCAGGGAGATGCCCCCCTCCCTCTTTCGGCCTCCTGAAGTATACCCTCTGATTAAGCAAAAGCTAAGTATGCAACCTACAATCCTACCTATAATAGTCCTACCTAATCCTATCCCATCCCATCTCACCCACAATACTTACACGGCCTCTATCTATAAATTCCTTTCGTTCACGATTTTCGTCAGAATCGCGTTAACTCATTCAGATATTGCAATATTGTCCCTTTCGTCCAAATAAAGATAAAGTTCGAATTTGGGTTCAATCGCACTTACCATTTTCTTTTAAACGGTCATTAACGTTAGTGCCCTCCTTACGCTGTGTTCCTCTAAAGTTTTTTTTTTTTTTTTTTTTTTTTTTTTTTTTTTTTTTTTTTTTTTAATTTAGGTCAGATTCTTTTTTGTCTGACTTTATTCCATCGATCTAGAAATTGTATACAACAGGAATATAGGAATAACTGGATGTTATAGTGCCAAAAACTTGAAGATTGAAAAAAATGACTTTTTTTCTTTCTTTTTTTATAATTTATTTTTTTCTTTGTATCGGTACGGCTAAGATACTGTCAGAAAAACTACCCCAGTATTCATGTCTCTCATACATAGCTTCAAACGCGAAGGTTTGATCTTTGATCAATGATTACCCAATGAAAAAAGGAGTTGAAATTGGAGGTTGTGCCAACCTACGCAAGACCTTAACCAATCCGAGTATCAACTCCGAAAAGGGCAATCCATTTGCAATTTTTGATCGATGGCTCACGAATCTATCCGCTGTAAAATTGTGATCATCATTCATCATCCATCGCCAATAGATGTCTCTTTTTCAGGAGGCTGCAATGTAGCTCATTTTGGCAAAAGTTCCAATCTGAACTCCCCTTTTTTTGATCGTTTAATCAGACTATTAAAGTCGCGATGCATATTAGCACAGAATACGTGTTCCAAATGTGAAGTGCGGGACCTTTAGAATAAATCTAATTTGTATGTCGACCAAGAGAGGTTGAATTTGGCGCTTCTTTTTGTCAAAAATTAGTTTAATGTTTGTCTTGAGTTGGTTCATATTTTACGATTTTTGCCACCAGGCTTGTAGCAGCGAAGAAAAGTGTATCGGTCAACTTAAGCCGTTCCTTGCTCGGTGTACGAAAGTCTTGTATTGTCCGAAACCACGAACGGCAAGTCGCGCGTTCGTGTATTGTTACAGTTGTAAGGGAAAGCCATAGCGCCTTCAATTTTAAGTGTATGCAATACAGACATCCATAGAGTACGAATAGTTGTATTCAGCCGCTGGTACTAATGTCAATTTGCGTTTGACGGGTGGGAATCGCAGAAGGCACCTCTCTCTTTCTGTGCTCCTTTTTAATGGCACGGAATTTTTTCCATCATGTATGAATAGCAGCTACCCCACTGCTCAGATCTATATATTTTAGAGGGACGTCACGCCTCAAATTGAGTTGACAAATTATAATTTGGATTTTCAACTGAAATGTCTCCTCAGTATCGTAGAGAATATATGCAAGGGCTTCTTTCCATTTTTGTGCCAATTGAGTGCGTAAAGCTGCATTAAAATCAAACGGATTAAAACTTTTGGAACTCGAAAATGAAATATTACATGTAAATAACTAACAAAACAGATCAAGAAACTCAAATTTTCGCTTACTACTAAAGTTCTTCAAACTAGCTAAGTCAGTCAAAACGTTATACGAGAGATGAGTGAAGATGGCTCTCGAAACTAGTTTGAAGGATTTAAACACTAAGCAGTTATTTGAATTTTTTAAAGTTGAGCCTCCTTTGTTAGATGAAATATGTTTTCGCTTTTCCGTTACTCTTTGTAAATCTTGCTTTTTTATATGAATATTCTACTAAGTAGCACCGGCTACCCCTACACCCTTGTTCATCAAAACGTTGATGGTGTTTTCTACAATCTCAAAACAACGTTTTTTTAAAAATGCTAAAACTTTCAACTGCAATGACTGTTTGTTTTATTTGGTATCATTGGGTGTTCTTGTGCTGAAAATTTCCCTGAAATTTTTCGCTAAGCCTTATTGACGCCATCGTAACTAAATTTTGTTGGATCTGTTCCCCGCGTAGGATCAAATATGCTATTTCAAGGAATTTTACGACTATTCTCATTTTCATGGATTGGAAAAAAGCGTTCTTTTTCAATGCGAAGTATAGTGCACCTCTAAGATTTTAGCTTTTCTATAAAATAATTTTAATTCCGTATATGGTTTCTTCGGCGTTGTCATGCGTTCCAGCATATATCTTCAGCGGATCATTCCGCTTCCTTCTTGGCACCGGTTCAAACTTCTCGTTGCGTGGTATGGAACCCGTCAGATTGACATGAGCGTGAATCGTGAAAACTTTTGCGTTTAAATAAACTCAGATGGTTTTTATCACTACCGCATCGAGCGGCGAGACTTGCATGTAGTGTTGCATTTTTGGTGAATACACGGTCTATTTTCCCATGAGGCTCTCATCAAATGATGAAGAGTTGGTGAGATCAGTAAGGGTTATTCGGAAGGAGGAGAGGGTGTGAAAATCATCAGAATTCTTGATTTTTCAAGCAATATTGATCACAGATACTTTTGGTTTTTATCTTTTTAAAACGTGCATAACACTGTTTGATATTTTTGTCTGTCTAACTAAATTCGCATGCTCCTACGTGCTTTTTTTTTTCAAGACAGCTCTGTGAAAAAGTGTTAGTAATACAAAGTTATTAAGGGAACTAATAATAAAAAGATAATATGAAATAAAAGTAAAACAAAAATAAACCGTAAGTTTTCTCTTTGTCAGCATTTTCATTGTGAAAACAAGACAAAAAATTTGAAATAAAACATAAAAAATCGGAGGGATCATAATAAGATTCGGTTTAGGAGAACTAAACGTCAAAAATTAAACAAACTGCGTAAAGGAGGTGTATGTATGATGGTTAACAAGATGATATATTGTCAAAAAACGTAAAATAAACATCCAAAAGAGCATTTTCACCCATTATTTTATTTAAGATCAAAATTGAACAGCTTAAAAATTAAATCCGCACGATAAAGCATAATAAATTGAAAGGTCAAAACTTTTTAGCCGCATTATCCACGCGTACTTTCTGAAACGAGACAAATTCATTTTCAGATAGATTGAAGGCACTTGTAATTTTATATTTATTAAAAGATTCCTGTAAGAATCGTGTTTATTTCAAAACATGGATTCATGTATGAAGTACCCGGTTCATTAATAAATTGCATGTGAGTCAGCAGTATTGTTATCCCGGTAAAGTAAAGTATTGAGACTGCAGCGTAAATAAAAGTGAAGTTTTTTGTTTGTTTTCTTTTCATATATTTTACTAAATGACGTCTATCTTCTTCCTTAATAAAGTCTATAAATTGGGTCATTTTTATTCGTCCATATCGATAGCCAAAGGGCGCAACCATATATCTCCATGTCGAAGTTTCAATATTTCCGGTCCTAATTGATTTTTTCAGGGATAAGTAAGCTTTTATTGCTTCAAATTTGCACGGATTATTCTTCTGAGGGAGAAGAAAAATATTGGAAGTTTTCAAAAAATTATGTTGGCTGGTTTTCCAAAGATAAAATAAAGCATGACCGAAAGTCTGCATTGTCGCAAACGGAGATACGTGGTTTCGCACTTTGGACATCGATATTCTTCGTCTCTTTTATCATCATCTCTTTTTAGCTGGCATGTTGGTAGATCAAAAAGGTGGGTGCATGTTAGATGAAATGATTGTATTTCTCGCCAAGTTCTAGTGAATCGCTGTAACAACACTATAATGTTGTTGTTTTTTGTTTTGTTTCAGGTGAAGAGACGACAGTGGTGGACTTAACAGACGGAGGGACATTCACCCAAATGCAGGGGGACCTGGATCAACAAAGGCTGCTCGGAGAGCGGCCGCCCCTTCCCACGATAGACCAGTGCCTAGTACGTGATATTCACAACAAAGAAAGGTAAGCTTTCCCTCCTTTTCTGTCGTTGAGTTTTATTTCGAAACTATGTCATTTTTGACGGGAGTTCTTGATTTCGCAAACGTGCTTTAAATCCCAGTATGAAACTGAAAATTTCCTCACAGAGTGGAAAAAGCTCGTTCGAGCACAATTTTTTCCCTATAGAATTGGTTTTTTTATGCCATTCTTCTTGCTACCTGCATTTTTGTTTTGTTTTTTGTTTGTTGTTAAACCCGAGACTTTATTTATAAAGATGCAATATAGATTATAGAGATAAATATGAATTATAAGAATGCTTAAGACGAAGATGCAAAATGAAATGCCATGCAGTTTTTTGAGCCGATAAAGTCTCCTTAAATTTCATAGAATTTTCAGAGGCTGAGGTTGTCATGCTCAATACCTAACCGTTTTCCAAGGAACTCGGAAGTCCATTAATGGCAACTGGTTTTCCGAAATTTCAAATGTTATTTTTCACTATTTCCGAGCGTTTATAATGACTTCCAGAGTCTTTGAAAAATGTACCATACCACATATTGTTTCCTATATAATTTTGCGTCTTAGGCCAAGGTGCAGGTTGGAACTAGGGGGGGGGGGGGATCAAACTTGGCAAATTTCCCAGCAAAACCTCGGGCAAGCTAAAACTCATATCCATGGTGTAATAATTGGTGTTAAAAGCCGAGTATTTAATTGCAAGAGTTGGGTTTTATCACTCTCAGATTTCAAACGCAAAAAGAATGAAGACGTAGTTTCGGAGTATGGGTGTCGTCTTCAAGACATGGCTGAGTTTCGAAGGGAACTTCATTTGCGAAGACTCAGTGCAACATTTTATCCATCTAAAGTGCTTTCAAAGTTAGTAATTGAAAGTGAGTTCGATCCCTTGCGTCCAGGGCTTCCGTCCAGGCGAATGCCTCTCAGAATTTCATTTCAAACGAAGCGTCCTGTCAAAGTTTCAGCGTCGAATGTTTAAAATTGAGCTGTAACTGGTTGTGATGTAACTGTGAGTTCAGTTCTTACTCCTAAAATCGCAACGCCCGTCATTTAGACTGATGATTAATTAGCTGGAAAACCTGAGACAAAGCTAGATCCATAGAGCAAAATCTCCCTAAAAAAAGGTAGTTCATATTGTGGGTTACGATTTTCAAGTGGAGAGAAGAAAATTTATGTGGAGATACGTTTTATGACTGCGTCGCGAGGGTAAAAGTATTTTAGCGTTTCCAGGCGTTGTCGTGCGCCAAATATACGTACGCCTAAAAAAATTGATGACACTCCGTCGATTTTTTCAAACTTGCAATCGTGAGGCAGCGGTAGCGCATGATGCGTGTGCAAAAATTCAATTTGACTCCTATTAAAAAATGGAGATGGCTCCTAAAATTTGGGCTTTCCGCCCAAGGTGGCGCCTAAAGTTTTAGGAGGAAGGTAGAACGCTGAAAGGTAAGGAACTAATAGGACCGAGTTGATCAGGAAGGCGAACCAACCCACATTTTCGAAAAAATTGAGTCAAGAATGTTTTTGGGTTCCACTAGTCGTATTTTTTCTCCTGCCGAACCCCGAAAGTCGAAAAACAGAAATGAGTGTATAAATAGGTGCTAAAGTTCATTTTCTACATTGAGCTTTATGCAGGAATAAAACTTCTAACCTCTTTTTCTCAGTTTCAACTTAATGTAGGCTGGTTCCTTTCTGATGAACTCGGTCCAATGACCTATAGACGAATTACATCAATTCAAAAAAAAGAGGAAAGATTGTGTGGGGCTAAGCAAGTCGAAATTCTGACGAGAATAATAATTTAGGAAAGGTCGAACTCAGCGTAACATTACAGCCAGGGGAGAAAGCAGGGATTCGGATTTACGTTACGAGTGAGGGGGGAGTAGCCGTCAAAAAATTAACACAAATACGTCATGCAGTATTAATGAACGGCTCCTGGGGAAGATAGGTGAGGACCAATCGGGTTGAAGGGCATAATATACGGCGAAAGTACAACTTATCATCGTTCGCGACGTTGCAAATCTATCTTATTTTACCTTTTTAGAGCAGACCTGATAATAATTTTTGATAAAAATTTCGTTAGACTTTTATTCGTTCTTCTAATCATATCCATCCAAAATTGTTCTAAAAAATTTGAGCAGTATTCTCTTGAAAAAATAAAATAAGAGCGGAATTTTTTGAACACTGCAATCGAGATCTATGATTTCGTAGTTTCACCATCAACACGTGTTTGACGTTACTAATATTTTACAAATTTCGGTATGTTTCTTTTTCAATCGAATATATTTACCTTTACATGTTTCCCCCTAGATTTTAAAAGTTTTATGGGATAAGTTTTCTGAATTATCTGTGCAAAGTTAAGTGAATTTAAGTAAAGTAAACGAACGGCGAAGTCTCACAGAAGTAGAAACGCCATACTGGACTTTTTTCGAACGGTCTTACGTACATATTACTACTTTTTTAGCTCTCTTTACGTAGTGAAAGAGGTGTAACCACTCGTGGTATGTACAATGTTCGTGTTTGAGACGTCGATCGTCGATTTTGTGTCCCACTTGAGCGCCTTCAATTACGTCTGATACAGAATCACATACACCCAGGCATTTGCTTGTATCATTCGTAGTTCTGGTTCGGCGCCGGGAGTTTTCTGCAGTTTTCGAAACTGCATAGTGCACATGCATGCGTTCTTTAGCTATCGATGCGTATTTGCTCCGCCTAGATCTTATGGAGTTGATTTTCGGGAGCGTTTATGAGAAATCTTTTGAATTCAATCTGCGCAAAAAAACCTGATCAGAGCCGTAAAATTCTTACTATATGTATACTTACAGCGTCAGCTGCGTGGAGAAGTAAGTGCGTTGGGCTCTCAGTTCTCTGCCTCCTTTTTCGGAAGTTTTGTCCGGTAGCAGATGAAGCTCGTGTCAAAACTAAACACGGTATTTAAATTTTGCAAGCATCTTTTCCAAAACTGCCGGCGTGCGAATAATTAGTAGAATTAGAATTAAAATATGCTAAAACTCAAAACTTACTTTATACTTAGTACAAAAATAAACAAATATTTCCAAATAGTATTCACTTGAGTAAAATAAGTAAACAATTGAGTAAATCATCGTATGATGCGTTTTTAATTGTTGCAACCAACAAAAAAGCAAGATAGATACTGTGTACATCCAAGAGCGAAGATCCGCAGGTTTAGAAGTTTCATCTTTTGCCTTCAATGCGGCGAATCCTTGAAAACGATGGCTCTGACATTATGGAATTTTTCCAATCCTGATACCTGTCAAAAACCAAACCAATTTATTCATTTGCTATTTTGAATCTCTGATTTTCAAATATTAGGTTACGTTGTAGTATTCTAGAGGGATTTAAATTAGCGGATACATTCCATATTTTTGCATGGACGCACGAAGAATTAAAAACATTCACATTGACAGGAATTCGAGATATCTCTCATTCCTATATATGTATAGGTATTATTTTAAAACCCGTACGTTATTTTTAAGAAGTGGGGTGCACAGGGTCATTCCGATTGAAAATTCATCGAAACCATAATATAAGAATAAGATTATCAAACTCCAACATACCCGACCGCCACAGAGATCAAAGAATTTCGCTCCATCTTTCGCTTTCCGGTACCTTTCTTGAAAAAGTTTCCCGTCAAAGTAAGGGTGTTGAAATACCTGTAAAATTAAGATGGTGCTTAAAGAATTGCGCCTCGGATTTTTTCTTCTTTTTTTCTTTAAAATTACACTTCACTGATTACTGTTTACTGAATGCGCGAGTACTCTTCTCTCTTCTTTCATCGATGTAAAAATATATACCGATGGATTTTTTATTCACATCGTGTTCAAATACTGCAATTACTGCAAGGGTCTTGCAAACAGTTCGACTCCTCTCTCCCTTAAGCAACCATATTAAGTCATAAAAACCCACAAATCAAAGGATTTGATGACAAAATGACTTAATTTCAAGTCAATTACGGAAGGTATTTTTTTAGGAACCACCTCTAAAACCCCTCTCCTACCCTACCCCACCCTGCAGCCCTTTAAAAGTTATTTAATAAAATCATGTGGTTTTTTAATCACTTTCCTACTTGTATTACTTGTTTTCTCAATTTTCGTGGTTTTTGTACAAGAAAGGGACTTGTTTGAACGCGACCAAAATAAACGACGGTGTCAGTCGGCATTCACATAACTCGGTTACCGACGTCGCAGACTTCCTGTCATACTTTATTTTTTAAACAGAAAACTACTCAACGGCAATTCTTTAAAACTGACGTGATTTTTCTTCTCTATGCGAATACAATTCTGCATAAACTTTAAGGAATGATGTCAATTTGTGCTCCCTTAAAAAAATAACATAGAGGCACTGCAAACGAGATATGTGATTGCGGACTTACGCCGTCGATAAATGAAATAAGTAAAGAATGGTTTTATGAACAAAACGTCTGAAGTCGATTTTAGAAAGTCTGCTGATAAGATCTTTTACCTTTGATCGCGGGAATGGGAAACCGCATGCATTCAAAAGTCTGAAAACAGTTTGCAAGCCGCGCTTAAATATGGAGGCAATAATCACCGCCCGAACATCAATGGGGTCTGATGGTAATTCTGCTAGATAGTTGAGAGGCTCATGGGGTAGTGTGACCACTGTTGCAATCAAGGCATTTATTTCCCATTCTTCCATCTCCGTGTGTTCCTGGATAAGAAACGAAACACTCATTTGGACTTTACATTTTTGAATTGGGAATTAATATTTCCAGCTCATAGTAGAAGCATCACATGTGCTATCAGTTTTTTTTAGGGATAGGTAGGTGCTTCCGTGGCCGGATGAGCCAGGAATAGCAATTCCTGATACTTTGTCTAACACTGCCGTGCTTAGGAAAAACGCCGTATGAACATTCGAGGGTTGCCAAGTTTCCTCGAATAATACATGTATTTGTGAAGAAAGTTTTGCATAGTTAGCCTTGAAATTTTCAAATATTTTAGATGAAATAGCAGAAATTTTTTTTTGAAAAATTTGTGTAACAATATTCACAGTTTTCCCGGTGAATTTGACCTTCATTGAAGGAAATGTGGCAACATCTGAAGGCTCATACGTCATTCTTCCTTAGCACGACAGAACAATCGGCCACTCTGTGTCATTTTTCGGTGGCAAGCGCAAAGATAATTCAAATTTTAGGAATTAAGTAGCTTGTATGAGAGTAACATTATCTCTGATATATTCCTCCGTAATTTATTTTTCATAATGATTGGTGGGTAGGGACGATTTTTTGACGGATTCAACATGATTATTCCAAATCTGCCTAATTTCCTTTTTTCTTTATTTTTCTTTCACCAGAAACAAGCAAAATATTGCTTTGAAACGTTCTGTGTTCATTCTTTTGAGTATGAAGTATTCATAAAATTTCAAAGCAGAATAGTTGAAGCGAAATCTATTGAAATGATCATGCAAAATTGTAAAACCCACGAAGAAATTAGACAACGTGCAATGTAACCAAGCTGATTTGGTTCAATACCATCAATTTAATTTATTACGTATATGTATGCTGTATCGATCGATTTTTTAGAAAGGCCCCTCGGAATTTGTATTAATTCTTATGTTTCCTTTTTTTTCTCTCTAACTTTGAAAAGCTCATAAGTTATGAAGAAATTCAATTTAATTTCAGTTTCTTTCTTCTATTTTACAAACCTGCGCTCACTCCAGTAGGGCTCAATAATACTAATATTAACTTAATAATTACCATAGTAATAAAACCCTCCAAATTCCATCTCCCATCTTTCAATGCAGCAAGGCTGTAAAAGGAGACTTCTAAAGAGTCCGCCTCATATGAATGAACATCGTGAAAATATAAATTGAAGCTTATCAATAACTAATAATTTACTTATCGATCAAGAGTGTATCTTAAATTGTAGGAAAATTGCTCATCATCGCAGGAAAACAAAATTGTATCTTATCTTTGAATTAACAGTGCCTAAATACAATATTCAAGTACAATTTTCTGACCTTCAAGTAAACTAAAACAGGCGTTGAAAGTACCAAATATTCCGGGAGGCTTTTTAGCTCATGGTAGTTCAAGTTTGGAGAAACAGCCTGAGTGAATAATTTCCACCTGATTTTTTGCATCTCCTCCGACCTGTCCTCTCCCCACAGTGCCAGAAGTCCCGGATGGTGAGCTAGATAAGTTTTGAGACAAGAAATCGCGCTAAATTTGATTAAATTTATTCTTTTTGCTACGAATGTGTCGTAAAGGCAAGGAGGCAGAAAGTTAGCAGTAAAGTAAGGCTTAAAATACTGCTCATCCTATATAATACCCCTAGTAAGCGTCTTTACATCAAGCGGTTATTGTACTTCTAAAAACCCGTTACTCTACAGTGCTTCCTTTAATCACTACAAAAAACTAAGGCAAAGATTCAAAAAAGCGTGACTGCGTGCGTATACCTATCAGAAAGATGAAATGATGCTTTGTACGTTTTTCATAGTTTTTAATGTAAAAACGTAGTAACTTCAGATAATGGTGCGAGTTACAATGTTTGTGCGTGTCAGGAGTGCATGTCATACCTGATTTTTCAGTGTCTTTTTTTGATGCAGTAATTTTCAATGATGTCCATTTTACAAATTAAGTTTCTTTTTTTTCTCAATATCGAAATTAGCCTCGCAAAAAATTATTACAACTTATTTCTCCGCTTATTTGTATCTATATTCACATTATCATGAATTACCTGCCGGCAGCTGTGGTTTTACCAAGTACAACTCTCCCTTGAACTCTCCCGAACAATCGGGTTTTTCTGTGCTCCATTCTTGAAATAGTTGAGATCCAAGTTCTGGTGGTCTCTCTGCGAGAAGTATTCCAAAAAGCATCTGTCTCATCGGCCGGAACAATTTACCACTGGGGGGCAAAGAGGTATCACGGAGATCCTCCAGAATGACAGTGCACCGATAAGGCGTCCCTCTCAAAATATTTAGAATGACCGCTGTATTGAGGTTTTCAATGTGGAGCTCCTCAGCTTTTTTGCAAATTTCCTCCCATTGAGGGTAATTGGCTGCGGTAGGAGCTGAAAGAAAAACGAAAATATTTTTTTCTAACAACATGTAATGCGTGTCATTGTCGGAAAGAATGTTCTCGACGAAATCAGATAACGTGACTTGATTTTTAGACTGCCGCCGTTTTCTCATTCATCTTATCAGAGTCTTTTCACTTCAGTTTTGTTCCTTTACGACAACATTTCAATCTGTTCACCTGTTATCAAGATTTGATTTAATGCTTTTTGACTCTTCACTCAACGCACTTGAACAAAATTGTTTCTATTAGATTTGAGCGAAAACAGAGGGATTCTTTGCGGAGAGATTCTGTTGAAAAAAAAATCAACCAACACTCTTTAATTGTTAGAAATATGCTGTATGAGTGATATTTGTAGTGGAAAAATTGATTTTACTTTTGAAGTTTTGTTTTTAAAAAAATGGACATTTCTCATAATAAGTTTTTTCTTTATTCCATTTTACAGCTTTCGGAGGTCAAAACTTCAAAGCGCTTTCATCCAGTTTTATGGCAGTACTTCTTGCCATTTTTTTATCATGCAAGGAAAAAAAATCTCGTTTTTCATTTTCCCGTAACTTCTAGGCATTCTCTCCTTCTCTTTGTTTGTTTTTATTTCAATTTAACTTTTTCCGTTGAGGTCCTTTTAAATTATTTTTTATAACTATCAACTAAAAAATGAACAGTACTTGACTTTAAATTGGATAGTCAGGAATAATCACTTACCATGTAAACCCACTTCAGACTCAAATGAGTAACTACAGATACTATTTTTGAGAATGCGGGCTTTTTCCGTGGCGTGCAAAACCTCCTTGGCTATTCGCGGGAGTGCCTCAAAGAGTGCTTGCCCTTTTGGCAACCTTTGGATGTACCTACCCAAAGCTGGGAACAACACTTTATAACTTGGTCGATAGCTGTCCTTGCAGAGCGCCTGGTGGAATATCTGTTTTTGGCAATTGAAATTCAAACAATAATGAGTATCTCGTTCATTATAGAGGAGGCTTAACAATTGAGATTTTTTAAATTTTATATTTATTTAATTATAACCATCTACTAATAAAGTAATTCTCTTTAATTTTTAATAGGAACCTGCCGCCACTGATCAGTCGTGGAAAAAATCCAAAACAAGCTGACGTCGCGTCCCTCGTTAGCAAGTATGAAAAAATAATCCCATAAGCAAAATGAAGAGAACATACAGTCCCATCATTAAGTAATTCTAAACCAGATAGTCATTAATTTCAAGCCTTTTACCTGGCTTGGTTAGCTTCCTCTCCCACCCCTCGCAACTTACACGAATGGAACTAGGGAATTAAACTAGGCATGGAGACGATTTTATCTCACTTACCCTCAAATCCTCATAATCTGCGTAACCATTCCCACTCAAAGTTGCTAATATTGGAAGTTGAGTCACTTGTATTCCCAAATGACTGGCTAACAAGTTTCTGTCATAATTGTACGTGCTCATTGTCTCCAGCTGGAAATGCATCGCCGATAGCGTATATTTTGCTCCGCCATAAATGATAAAATCGGTGTCTTGACAGAACATTGCAAAGCAGTTATTCCTCTTGGCAAAATCCACCACCTCAACTTCTCTTCTGCTAGATATGAGAACCTGGAGGAGAAAGGAAAGAAGGCAACAGTGTTTCATAATTCGCCATTCCCTGATTCTCAATAAAATAAATAGACCGAGGCTGAGATAGATATTGGCAACATGTGGAATCGCTTTTGTGCTTTCAAAAAAATAAAAAGTATAAAGTATGTTTTTTTTTCAGATGTTATTGATCAGATAAAGTATGTACACGTGCTTCATTGCTCTGATGAATCTCTATTTACCGGAAAAGAAAAGCACCTGGAAAAATATAAGTAGTTGCTTCGGTTAGATTTACTTTCAGTTTCACATCAGAAAAAGGAACACTGCAACGGTATCTCTTTTCCGTGTAGGCCTGTCAATATTTGTCAAGGCACTTTTCGATAAAAGAGCGTATGAGGCTTCCAATGATGCGAAGATTGCGTAACGTAACTCTTTAGTTTTAAGTAACTTATCTGACAGTTCTGCTATGAATTTCTCGCTGAATCTGCTTTGAGTTTTTCCTCGCTATCGTGAGGAAGCAAGTCGACTATGAATGAATTTTATTTGTCGCGATTGCTATAAAAACTTGCACAAGCTTAGCAGCATTGCAAGCCTCATACGCCCTTTTACCGAAAAAATTCATATTTTGATAACGTTTTCATGTCTTTGTCATAAAATGTTATCACGATCGTTAAATTATCATTCCCTTGCATAAGCGCGGATCGTTGAACTCTAATTTCAGACAAGTAGGTACTTATTCTAGCCAAAAATAAAGCTGCTTACGTACTTCAACGCCAAATAAATCCTTTAAATAATGTGAAAATCCTAAATTTGAAGGGAAAGTTGGTGTATAATAGACAGGCTTCAGATCAACGACTTGAGTCCCTTTTTTTAAAGCATCGAACACTTGATTAATCGCTTCTATTTGCTCCGTATTTTTCCAGCGCCATTCAGGAATTTTGTCTCTTTCCGGCTTTGCTCCTTCAAAAAAATACACTTGACGCACTCCAAGCTCCCGAAATCCATCTACAATTTTTCCAAGTTTTTCTAAAAATTCCTTAAACTGGCCTCCTGCTACCCAGTCAAGATCACGATAAAAAAACGGCACAAAAGACGATCCATCAAAAATGATAACCGGGTGTTCCTCACCAGTCTCCTGTCTAAAGAAAAGAAAAAAACAGAAATCTTAAAAAAATAAAAGGATATAGAGGAAAGGGTCTAATTTTCAGTAAATTTTAAATGTTGAGCATAAAATGTTGACAAGCACACAGAGAGATGCTGAATGATGAAGTTCGTCAGAAAAGCGTTGATGAACCATTTTTAGCCAAATTCAGTCATTGTAGACCATTTTTCAATCGGAAATCACAATAAATTAATACAACTTTGTCTCAAATTTCATATATGTCAGTATTTTGATCGATTTTTTGCACATATATGATTGAAAACTATCAAAAAAGCTCAAGAAAGAAACACTGCAGGAAGAATAAACGGGATACCTGCAAAGAATTTCACTGGAAGTGATTTAAGTAATATATTGTCTTGTGCCTTGGGTTTTTTTCACTTTTAACGGAACGTTTTTGTTCAAAATGTATTAATGAAGTAATTCATCAATGAATGAATTAATTACTTGATTAATTAATTTATTCATTTTATCACTCATTTTTACTCTCGTAGGGTAAGCTTTAAGTATACACCGTGGCGCGTTGCCATTCGTTCCGGAAGTCAAATCATACTTAATTCCTGTCCAACGAAGCTTTTTAATGTCTTTTACCAAGATAGTTTTTCTCTCGTGCAATCGTAAGACAATTTCTCCTTACCTGTGTTGCTCAAGGAGATCCTCGATGTTAACCTTTTGAAAACATCCAGGAGGACAGTATTTTTCCAAGTAGGTTTGAAGTCCTCTAACACCCATTATTTTTATTTTAGACGTCGTAAGTTGGATCCTTATGAGCATAATAAAAACACACAAAAAAAAGTTCAATGTTCTCAAAGTTTAAAAAACGTTCAAGCCAAATTTACTGCGAATAATTGATGCAGAAACTGTATAAATCTCTCAGATTCTTCCTCTAAATTTGTTTAAGTATTACTTCTCTTACTTAGTATTGAGTATTCGGTAGAAGGCAGGAACATTTTGAATGTGTGAATACAGTGGGCACTGGGCAGGTGGGCAAAATGCCATGAGAATCACACCAGGCAATGAGAGAGAGAGGAATAAACAAGGCAGTTTTGGGTTTACCTACGTCAGACCTAGTGGAGGAAAGGGAATAATCGATCGGACATCAAAACGTGGTTTGAAAAAGAAGATTTAAAAGAAGTGAATGAAAGAAAACCACGAATATTCTAAGATTGAAATGTACCTTAACTCTCAAGCGCACCTGGATTGCATTTTTCAAAAAGGAACCAAGAGCATTCGGATTACATTTTGCAATAAGGAACCGCTATATCTGGCTCTTCCATAAAATCACCTCTCAGCGTAGGAAAATCAATGGCATTTATGTTGTTTCTAAAATGAGCCAGAAACAGTGGTTCCCTATTGCAAAATGTGGTCTATTTTAATGTTCCTAACATTGTGCAACTTACATTCTTCTAAATTTACGAAGGTAATTTTCATTTTGAATTTATATTTCATTGGGAACAAAGATAAAACTTGTTTATATGATCAGTTTATATTATTGGATTACATTTTGCAATAAGGAGCCTCTATATCTGGCTCTTCCATAAAAGCATCTTCCTGCATGGGGAAACCAATGGAACCCATGTTTTTTTTCCTAAAATGAGCCAGAAATAGTGGTTCCTTGTTGCTAATTGAAAAGAAGTTGAACAATCCTAGCGCCATCGGAATGCTTTTGGCCATTTTTTGTTAAATGCAATCCAACTAATAGTAAGAGGGTCGAAAATTTCATGAGATTCCACGAAGGAAAGAAAAAGATATTAGACAAGTGGTTTGCGGATTTTTTCATGTTATTTTTAAGTTATTTTCCCAAGCTAACCTTTTTTTTGAAAAATCATAATCTGCAGTTCATGCCCGCAAAATTTATTTTTCGACAATGGGCAAATGCAATACCGAAACGCAACTTATTTTACTCACCTTATTTGAGCCTGACGAAGATGAACATTTCTGCGGTCCCGCAATGAAGGTTTTCAACTCAAAAGAACACTCCACTTTTCGCACTATTTTCGACCTGAACGACACACCTTTTTAATTTATATGAAGAGAATTCGCTCGTGGCCGCGCCGGAAGAACATATGTTTATCTTCTTTATCGACAAAGTTGCGGCGCTACTTTACTCAACATGTCAGTGAGCGCGCCCTGCCGTTTGAGCAGGCTATTCAAAATGCGCCAATAAGTTCTCACTGATAGAACTTCAAACGCTCATGTGCTTACGTTGCCCATAAACTCGGCTCTTTAACTCAATTACGAGCCTTGTGAGCGTGCTTTCTCATCGCTTTGGTACAAACTTCAAGTGGTCACTTGTGACCATTGACGGATTTAGCAAATGGGCAACATTGTTTTTTTTTTCCATCTAAACCTATGAAAATTTATCGATTCTTGAAGGGGCCAGGTGCTCCGAAAAGAATCGATTATTTAACGTAGGTTTAAATGGAGGAAATCCTGTGGTGCCAAATTGCTGGATCCGCCCCCTGCTTGTGACCTGATCAGTGACATCGTATCTGGTATATTTCTATCTCACGTACTCGCATTCCCATGTCCAGCAGCGATTCTTTGGAGAAAAATACTTAGTTGAATTCGGACTCATACCGATCGATGCTCTTGAGGATTACCTCGATTTTTCCCCAAAATTAATATCGGCTATAAGAAATTTGATCCGAAGCGCACTATGATTCCGTAAGCACAAACTTTCGAGTGAGATTGCCTAGGCACGGTGCGATGACAGGAATTTTTGTCTGTCTTGGCGCGCTTATCTCTACCGCAAAAACCTAAATCGGTATGGTTTCAGGCGCGGGAAACCAATTTTTTTTATGAAGTATACATTTTTCCGGAAAAACGTTCGTGCAACATTTTTTTTTTTTTTTTTTTTTTTTTTTAAATGTCATGGGAAGAAAGAAACTTTATGGGTGCAATATTCCATTATACTGCATCTCGTATATCTCCAATAAAAACAATTAAATTAAAGGTCAATTAAATTAATCTAGGAATTCATACTGAAAGTCTTCCTTGCATTACGTTTCAACTTTTATTTCACATTTGTTCCTGCTGTACCAGAAAAAAAACCTTTCAGAAGAAAAGGTAAATTCCAGAGAACAGCCACCTTTAGAAGTAAGATCAAAACATTTTTACTCCAAAGTTTTCCCTGTCTTTGGCGTTACAGTTTTTTAGCAGGTATCAGTCTCATGAGCTCCATGAGGTGCCAAAAAATCAACTCGTGCCTATGAGCCTCACATGTTACACAACATTTTTTTTTTCTCCATGTAAAGAAAATATTGTCCTAAGTGGTAAATTGAACTTTTCCATTCTTGTATGTTTCAGGTAAGGAGCTTTTTCCTCTTCATACCACCTTAGTGTTTGCGTAAGTAAATATAGCATGTTCTTACATTTTTTAAAGCGCTCACCTTTTTTAGGTGGAAGGTTTCATTGACATTAAATAACTTCAATTTTTATTTTTGCACCATTTGAAACCCCCCCCCCCCCCGTTTTTGTCTTTTGCATGATGGAAAACTTGGCACCGTTCCGTTCCCCATTTCCCGTCAACCATTTAAGTTTGGGAAATCCGGATTGAAAATGATATTAATTGCGACTTATCCAATGAATTTGGTAATTGTTAAGCACAATTTCCTAAATTGATGGACAAAAGCTTAAGTTTTATATGTCTTCAGATTATTCTTTGTGTAACAGCAAGTGGTATATTTGAAACTGTATAATACCTTACCCGTTTGCAAGGACTACCTATAGCTTCTTTTAATCTCAAATATTGATCTAAAAAAAAAACATCTTACATCCAAGTTTGCGGATTAATTTTTTTGCACTTTTACTTAGGGAAGCATAAAAAAAACAACTGCAAAATATGAAAATAGCAATCATCTTATTTTTGAAGTAAAAAACACAAAAAATTATTCAGTCAATTGACTTTAATCATTATCACAGCAAGAACCTTATGGGATAAGAAGTGAACTTAAATGAAATGAGAAATTATGCCTAGGAGAAGACAAAATATTATGAAGGCAATCTTTCACAGATGTACATGTGTTTACAGGACAGTAACCTAAAACAAGGTTACTGGTAAGCAAAGAGAATTGGTGAAATAATACTGTAAATATTAAATGTTACGAATTGAAAGTACTCAGTTTCAGGAAAATTGAAAAATTTACAAACGTTTAAAATTCAATGGTTTTAAGGCTAAAATGACTTTTACTAATAGGATTATCCTAGGACAAACATGTAAAGTTACTAAAGAAATACATCACTTACAAATCACTAATGCAAGAAGAAACAAGAAAGAAAAAAACGTCTTTTCTCCTCATAAATAACAGGAAGTTATTAGAATGTGAATCTTTTGCTGATTAATAGCTTATTTTATTCAAAAACGCATAGTCAAGGCTCTCGACTATCATTGTTTTGTAAAGTGTATTATTTGAAAATTCCGTTTAATTTTCTTTTTCATATATTGTGTCTATGGATTCAAAATTTCATAAAGTTTCTTTAAGAACTGGATTAAAGAAACATTTTGTTGAAGACCAAAAAAAAAAAAAAAAAAAAAAATGAAGGAACACAATCTGTCTTCACAAATTTATAGGATCTGAACAACTAGAGCTATTTCTGGAAAGTATGTTGAACTGTTACGAAGGTATCTAGAATTACAGCATGTGGAAATTAAAGAAAATGAGGATAAAATGAGAGAATCAATGGAACCTGGATAATAACAATCGGTAAATGGAATATACCATACCTCCTCTTAACTGATAAGTGCCCAAGCAAGTTCTCTAGGTTTCTTTGAAGAAATTGCTTCGAAGTGCACTATAGGCGTCAGAAAGTAAAGTCTGAAAAAGAGAGAGAAAAAATTAAAATGGAAAATCAATGAGGTCAGATGGAGTTATTTGGAAAGCAAAAATAGTTGATTGACAAGGTTTTTTGTTTAAAGCATTGGAATTTGGGTTGTATCAAATGATTTTGCCAATTAATCTGATTAAAAAAAATTCAAATAGCTTTTTCTTCTCCGTTATGTAATTCATACGCTAAAATAATTTGAATTCATGATTAAGTATGAAAAAGAAAAAAGATGTTTTCCAATTAATTCACGAAAACTCAATAACATAGTTCTTTTCATCATAATTTTTGAAATCAATGCTGGAAATTAGATGAGAATTGAATGATTAACGATTCATTCCAAATTCCAACCTTAACTTACACTAAGAAAATCAGCCCTAATTTTTAAAACAGCCCAAAATTACACTAAGACACTCTTAATCAAACCATTTTAACAAAAACTTCAATGTATCAATAAATGCTCTCACTAATAAATGCATGCCATGCTTAAAAACATTCTTCAGAGAGGAGCATAATTTAACAAAATCGGAATTTTCTGAATAATTTTGCAAAACAAAAAAGGATGGATTTTTTTTTTTTTTTTTTTTTTTTTTTTTTTTTTTTTTTTTTTTAAACAGATCACTCTCTCATTTTCGTTGCTCATTAGTACTCATTTATGGGAACGTTCATCGCTGCTATCAAATGATAGATAAAGTAAAGGGAAACCTGATCAAAGAAAATTTTTATGACCAGTATCCTAACAAATTAAAACTGGCAAAGAGAGCATATCCAATGTATCAATTCAACTTGAGACTTCAATCCTCAGGGCTGTGTATTCTCCCTCTCTCTTTGCCCGTTGTTTATTTATTCCTTTGAGGGTCCAAACAACTTTATTTTCACTGAACTTGTCATGTTATGCCGATATACCCAGATTTACGCTTAAAAATGCTACTGAGCCCTGTCCTTTTAAAATTTAGCCATATGTAGATCAGCTGTTGAAGTCTAATCTGCAGAAAAAAGCGTTAGTTAATCAGAGGATGATCTCTGTTGAAAAAGGAACTGTATGATCGTATATTTCACCTTATTTTCGCACAGAGAAGCAACAGATGGTTCACTCTGGATTTGATGGTATTTTACTTGAAAGAGTTTCCCATCAAAGTAAGCATGTTGATAAACCTGTAAGAGGAAAGCACAAAAGGATATATTATACGGAGATGAAAATTAAAGCGTAGTTTGGACGATGCAGGTTGGAAGGCATTATCATTTTATATTGCATTTATTAGGCGTGATTTGCGGTATCAAGTTGTTTCGAATGAATGTAGGTGAATTTTTTTTTTTTTTTTTTTTTTTTTTTTTTTTTTTTTTTTATTTTTGAGTTGCCATTTTTCCCGCTTAAAGAGCCTTTTTCCCTCTGCTCGTGCTCTGTGTTATTTTGAACGTTGAATTGATCTTTTTATGAATTAAAATGTATCCTTCACAGAAACTAATTATTGGTGGTAAAGTTTGAGGAGATAAAAAAAGTGCAATAATAGGTTTTAGTTTGTAAAAATAAAATGGATTAAAAGTAAACAGAATGTCAAAGAAAATAGTTTTTGTTGTAATCAGAGTTGAAGTTAAACACCAAATTCTAGACACTTTCCCTCACGAAGTCCGTTTGGTTACAGTTCTGAACTAGTTAGTTACCTACCTCCTTTCTTGAGAGAGGAAATCCACAGGCACTCATGAGCCGAACTGTTGTTTGCAACGATCTCATGTAAATCGTTGCCACTTGTACACCCCTCCCATTGATAGGCCCAGATGGTAAATCCCTCAATGATTGCAACGACATTGAGGGTAAAATTAATGATATTAAAAGCAGAGTCTCTATTTCCCACTTATAGAGCACTTTCTCCTCCTGGAAAAGAACAATTTATTTAGAGTGAAATTGAGGAACAAAATGCTGAAATTTATTGAAAACCTTATACTTACGATTGCTGTTCTTGTCATGGACATTTTTTTTTTTTTTTTTTTTTTTTTTTTTTTTTTTTTTATGATTTTGTTGGGTTTTGAAAACTAATAGTAGTTTCGGTTGGCTTTTGTTGGCTGCATTTATGCATGACATTTCAACGTAATACGAACTACTATCTGACTAATAAAAACGGAAGATTTTTGTACTGCATTTTCGGATTGCAGGGATTTTTTTTTTTTTTTTGTAAGATTGGTTGGAGTAGGACTTTCCTAGCAGATTTTTCTTCCAAGAGACCTGATATCTCGTGCAGCATCAGGTTTGGGTTCAAATCTCCTTTAACCGAATATTGAAAATCCAGCTAACATCTTTCAATGGTCGTGTTGAATTCTAAAGTCTTCTTTTCTACTCTTATTTTGCATGTCATTTTCACTGCTAACACCTTAATTATTACGTCCTTTTCCTTGCTTACGTACATGAATAAGTGGGCTAAGTGGAAAAAGAGACAATTTTTTCTTCCTTTCTCTTTAGCAGTCTAACTTATAATCAGTCTTACTTTCTTTCTGGTATAAGCAGTGAGTTTTACAGGTTTTCCTATTAAGCTACTTCATGTCACAGGATACTTCACAAATCTCATTGTCCCAAGTTAATCGTTCTTAAAACATTTCATTAGTCTAAAAGAGCACATTTCTTACGTATAGGTAGAAGAGAGCAGCATAGGGTAAAACTAAGTTTTCCGGAAGATCGGAAAGGATTTCAGGATTGAGTTTTGGAGATATGACACCTGCGAACAATCTCCATCTAATAGTTTGCATTTTTTCAGTACGGTCGTCGCCCCAAAGCGCTAACAATCCCGGATGGTGATCTAAAATTGAAAAAGAAAACATTTTTGAAAGAAAATTTTCAACACAACCTACATTTTTATTATTCCCAAGCCCTCTTTACATAGATGAATATACTTTTGTAAAGAAAATTGGAACCCCACCTATGACTCGAAGTTGGACTACATTTTGCAATTAAGAACTACTATTTTTGACTCATCCATAAAAGCACCTATCTGTATAGGGAAAATTCGGCACATACGTTGGTTCAAAAATCAACCAGGAGTAGTCTTTCTTACCGCAAAACGTAGTCCAATTGTAGCTCTATCATTGATATTATTGATTTAATGAGGATGCTTCAGCACAATTTATGGGAAACAAGATGATCATGTACCCAGCAATTCCAAACCCAGATTATTGAGTGTTTATGAAAATTGTTGTGAAAGATGCAACATTTTAAACCAATGAAAGTATATTTCACAAATTTTTAGGTACCTGTAGGTAGTGTGGGTCTCACTAAATGTGAATGTGCAACTCGGGATATATCACCCTTCTCTGGACTCCATTCCTCTACAAATCGAGGTTTCAAATCCGCTGGTTTTTCCATCAATAAAATGCCATACATCCTTTGCCTTAACGACCTCAAGCAGGCAGCTGAAGGCGGCAGATCTTGCCTTCTAAGATCTTCGGTTACCACTGAACACCTGTAAGGCCTACCCGTCATTACATTGAGAATGACAGCGCTGTTTTCTCCTTCCTTATGAAGCTCTTCAGCCTTTTTGAGGATATTTCTCCAGTGAGGATAATCGATTTCATCATCTGAAAGAAAAAATATACGTTGCACAGAATCATTATCTAATGGGTTCAGTAGACGACGTATGAAATTAAGTACCACCACAGAAATTTTCTCATAGAAATTTCATTTAGATTACGATGGGCTCATCAGAAATGTCCCCAGTCGATTATTGAGGAAGAAAATAAGTAGCGTTCTTGGATGCGCTAATCCATACCTCTTGCTCTTCGTAAAACGAAAGTCTACTCCAGTCAGAAAGAGCACTGAACAGATTCAATTTCTAATTATTAAAATATTTTTTGAAATTTTTTCCGTGTTCTGCATTTTTCTTGACGAGTTTATGAGTTCTGATCATAAGAAAGAGAGAACAATTTTATTAAACAAACAAACACATTTTGCTTATATTCTGTAAAATAATCAGTGCTACCTGATTATTAGTGGAATGCAAAATTTTTGTCAATGCCTCATTTGAAAACCTACAATAATTTTGGGTTTTTTCGTGAAGGCCATCGTATTGACTAATTCTAATGTGAACTACAAATGTTAAATTTTTCTTTGGGAGTTGATTTTGGAAGTTCTGAACATTTTCGTTGTCTTCCAGGTGAAATTTTTCTGAGGATTAATAATCATGACCTTGTCTAGTAGTTAATCGTAAACTATTAATTGAACATCCTAGAATTCTGTAATTTTCAACCTACATGAATCATTCACTTCTTTCTTTACAGTGAATTATTAAAAATTGCTTACTTAGAGGTGAGAAAGGAGGAGTTTCTGACAAACAAGAGGCCTTACTTTTAGACTCGATGTCTCTGACTTTATAGGGGATTATATTCGTGGAGGAATAGTATCTTTGCCGTAGTTGCCAAAACCCAAATTTTGAGGGAGCTAGATTATATATAAATATAGATATTGATTACCTACAATGTCAATGATCACATAAAACTAATAACAAAATTATATGAATCTAAAACACTCATAGTAAATAAATTTGAGAAAGCTCTTACCAAGATCTTCCTCAGGTTTTGGTAAATAAGCACAAATGCTTCGCAAGAGAATTTCCGATTGACTTTCGTCACCAAATACGCGGTTTGCAATTTGAGGTAGAGCTCCAATTAAAGATTTGTCAGCAGGCAAAGTTGAGATGTATTTTCCCAACGCGGGAAATAGCCGGTCGAACCGCGCATACCCTCTGCACAAGGATGTGTGAAATCTCTGTTTTCAAATGAATGGAAAGAAAGTTAATTATAGCTCAAAGACACTAATGAAAATATAGTGGATTTTATTGTCACCATTTCATATGTATATTTATATTTATTTTTTATAAAAAGAATAAAAAAAACAGTAGAAAAATGTGTTAACACAAATTATTTGTATAGTAAAATTACCTCCTTAATTAGCTGCTTCATCAGATCGTAGGCTGAATACCTATAGTCAAATTTAAAGAAAATAATTTTTATTAACTTCGGTAACTGTCTAGCTACTGTCTTGCTATGATCATTTAATGTGAGAGTATCAATATATTTGAGAGAATTCATAAGTAATTGAAGTTTCATCCTAGGATGTTTAAAATTCATTTATTTCCGTCTTTAACATTATGAAATACCATGTACTCACCTTCAGCTCTTCATTATTTCCGGCCAAAGCAGCTAGAAGTGGCAATTGGCTTATCCTGATTCCCAAATGTTTTGCCAAGTTTTTCTGATCATAGTGGCGCGTTGTCATTGTTTCAAGATCAAAATGCTGTGCCGATAGGTAATATGGAGCTCCCTCGTATATTAGAAAGTCTGTGTCTTGACCAAAAATGGCCATGCAATTTTTCGTTTTTGCATATTCAGCAATTTCAGACTCATGATTCGCCACAATCTTAATCTGAAATCAAAGTCATCGTATAAAGTCTCCTTACTTACCGGAAGAAAAATCAACAGAAAAACAACATTTCCAGGTCTCTCCGGAAATACCTTTCATTTCGTCAATAAATATGCAAGAGTCAAGACTTTCTCTGCAATCCATACTTAAAGTTTCATTTGGTTCTCACATATCCTCTCTTAGTTAATTTGAAAATATTGCAACTGAACAATGAATGTCAATCACTTTGATAAAATAAGTAATTTTTAACTTTCCAGAGGTATTTTTGACATGATATTACTTTCACATCAGTAGGAGCACCTTAAAAGTTTAAAAATGGGCTATTAAACAGACAGGGTCGTTTAAGCACGAAGAACTAATAAGTGTTTCCCTGACCAATTTTCAGAAAAAAAATGATGAGTACCTCTCGTGCCCATTGAATGTCCTCATGTTACATAAGAAAGTTATCAAAATAATTTCAAATTTGAAGTTCTTTTCCGATTTTATAAATTCTGTAAAAAACTCTGTAAGTTGAATTGAAAGGATTTCTTTTTTCCTTTTATTCGACATCAATCTCTGAATGATTCTTAATGGTAGAATGAACAACTCTCAGAACTTGAGGAACACAAGTAAAATTGGACTGCATTTTGCAATTTGGACCTATAAATTCTGGCTCATCTGAAAAAACACTCATGTGCATAGGGAAACTAATGGCACATACGTTGTTTTTAAACCGGGCCGAAATTTATAGGTCCAAATTGTAAAATGCAGTCCAATTGAGGGTACAAATTATTTTAATACAAACCTCAGTATTAAGTTTTTCCTTTAAATAGAGGGACACGCCAAGGTTCACAGGGAATCGGAAAAGTTGGCTGTTTGCATTCACGGCATCAGCTGAACGCCGTTCTAAATCGCCAAACAATTCATGAACCTTTTCTAATTTTTTGAAACTCTTCTCCCTCCACTCCTCATAGGTATCATCATTATGCTTCGTTCCTCCAAAGAAAACAACTGGTTTTATTCCAATTGCCTTGAATTTGCTCACAAATTTCTCAAGTTCCTCAAAAAACTCAGTAAATTGGCCACCCGATACCCAATCCAGCCCATTATATATAAATCGCAGTATAGATGCTCCATCAAATACTATTGTTGGCTGTTCCTGATGCGACTCCCTGCAAAAGGGAAGAAAAAGATACAATTATCAATAGTTTATCTCGAGAAGGGCAAACATAAGATTAACTCATTTAGAAGATAATATAATTACTCATGTTGCAATTAAGATGTCAGATCTGTCTACTTGTATGAGAACTTCGTTTTGCGATAAGGAATTACTATTTTTGGTCCACCCATAAAAGCACTCGTGTGCTCAACGAAAGTAATCGCTGTAATACTGTTCTGGCATGAGCTATAAGAGGTATTTCCTTATTGCACTATGTTGTTCAGATGTTGGTTGCATTTGATGAGTCAAATGGGGCACTGCAGTACGCACAGTATCTATGCTTTAAAATTACACAATCTCATTCATTTTCTGAGTTGGTGCGTTAAGTTCGCCTTCAATTTCAAATGATACTGTGCCACGCTCGGGTGGTCGAATAGTTGCATCGCGCTCTTGCACGCTAAGTATAGGTCGCGTTTATTTTTTCGTTATTTCATGAACGCGTCCCCGCGACTGATGTGCCTGACGCGACCGTATGAGTCCGGGAGGCGATCGGAAAATTATTCGACGGTAATGGGCAACAAGAATATCAAAGATATATCTGTAAGAAGGCTGACTGCCGAACGGTAAAATGCCATCCGTCGGTAAAATTACCAGATCACGCATCTCAATTTGCAACGATGTAGAATTCCCGTCCTATTTTATTTTTTAAATGAAAATATACTTGAAGTCAATTCTTGAAAACTTCAAAAACTCTGTGAAAATCTCAAGAAATGATACTGATAATCGTTCTCCTTTAAAAAAATAAAATGGGAGCGGAGTTTTTTAAACACCGCGAACATACGTGGTCTGTCATTTTCACCGTCGATTTGCTTCTTTTTACTCTCAAAAGTTCACAAATTAATTTTACTAGGAGAATAAATATTGTAGAAGAATTGGACCGCGTTAAACAGAAAGGAACCAAGCCACATCAGCTATTGCCAAATTTAACAGGGGAATTTGATTTTTTACGAGAGAACGTTTGTGCGGATTCCTTTGAAAATGTTAAGGAATTCGCTTTGTATTATGGAGAAAATTCATAGAAATTTGCACAAAAATCCGCACAACCGTTTTCATGTAAAAAAATAAATTGCCCGATTAAATTTGGCAATAGCTGATGTGGCTTGGTTCCTTTCTGTTTAACGCGGTCCAATTAAAAACCTGAAAATCAACCAAAGTTATTTTCCCATAGTCCCTTCAACGTAAAAAGAGTGTAAAAACGTAAAACAAGTTGCCGCAATCAAAATTAAGTCAAACTAACCTGAAGTCCTCTGCTAGCTCTGCGATGTCTACGCGTTGGACGCAGTTTGGCGGACAATTTCGCTCAATAAAACTTTGAAGTCCTCTTATACCCATCGTCCTACAGTGTAGACCAAGACTTTCGTCAGGAATTTAAAAGCTTTCACTCAACCTGTGAACATAAAGACATATCAGCACTGATCCTAGGAAAACTGAAAAGTACCTACCTAATTGGACCGCGTTAAACAGAAAGGAACCAAGCCACATCAGCTATTGCCAAATTTAATTGGGCGAATTAATTTTTTACATGAAAACGGTTGGGCGGATTTTCGTGCAAATTTCAGCGAATTTTCTCCATAATACGAAGCAAATTCCTTAAAATTTTCAAAGGAATCCTCACGAACGTTCTCTCGTAAAAAATTGACTTGCCCAGTTAAATTTGGCAATAGCTGATGTGGCTTGGTTCCTTTCTGTTAAACGTGGTCCAATTCTTTATATATATACCTAACTTTTTCTAATATTTAATTTTATTAATAATATTAAGATAATTTTTCTTTGAACGGATGTGGTGTTTATCCGGAACAATTCAAGTTTTCAATTTTGGAAAAATAGTGGAGCGAAATTCCGAAAGTAATTTTTTTCCCATAACTCACAACCTCGTTTTGAATTCGTATATTGGATTATGAAAAAAGTGACTGATGAAATTAAAGGCTAAAGGTAAAAGCTAAAGGTGGTATGGAAAGAAATAACACTCGGAGGACGCTTTTAGATCACCTTTATGGGCAAGGTATCATACCGAACTGAACCTGAGAAATGGAAAACTGGAGGAATCAAAACTTTACAAAACAGCTGACGCTTTTCGCCAACACGCCCCCTCAAAATTTAACTTGGGGATTAAATTTTGACATTAAAAAATGAAATGTAAATTTGAAATGTAAATTTGACTTTTTTTTNTTTTGAGTCGATTCGCTAGTAAAAATAACAAGGAGCTATGGCAGTGTTTAAAACGAGTCCTGAGATATTTGAAAGGATCTCGTGCTTTGAAACTTACGTATAAACGAAATAATGATCACGAGCATATTCTAAGTGGATTCGTTGATTCTGATTGGGCAGGAGATTCAACGGACAGGAAAAGTACCACTGGGTTTTTCTTCAAACTGTTTGGTGTGTGCACCGTTAGTTGGAATACAAAGAAACAGAAATCTGTTGCTGCCTCGTCTACAGAGGCAGAATACATGGCCCTATTTGAAGGGGTTAGGGAAGCTCTCTGGTTGAAGTCATTACTGCATAGCGTAAATTTGGCAATACAACGGCCAATCCCTATCTATGAGGATAATAACGGTTGTATTAGCATTGCTAACAACCCGTCTAGTCATAAAAGATCGAAACACATCGATATTAAATATCACTTTTCCCGAGAGCAAGTTGAAGAAAATACTATTATCCTTCATCATTTGTCCACAGGTGATCAGCCAGCAGATCTGCTCACGNAATTACATTTTTCGCTTTTAGGTCCGAATCGTCCGAGATTTCACTTGCACCACTTGCAACACTGTTATCGCCCGACGCGGTCTGAGTCGTAACCGTGGTTACCGAGTCTACGGCGGATAAGACTTTTAACTCGGCCAAGACCGCTCGCACTCGCAACTTCCAAATTGAGTATTCGGTACCGTCGAACGGCTTAATATTTCTTTTAGTTTTATGGTCACCACTCATTGTTAATTGGACACTTAATGAAATCACGAATAAAAACTGCACTGCTCTGGGCCCATAACCTAAAGGCTAAAGGTAAAAGCTAAAGGTGGTATGGAAAGAAATAACACTCGGAGGACGCTTTTAGATCACCTTTATGGGCAAGGTATCATACCGAACTGAACCTGAGAAATGGAAAACTGGAGGAATCAAAACTTTACAAAACAGCTGACGCTTTTCGCCAACAGAAATTACAATAGTACGACAGCCGGGGGGACAGTGACGAGAAGGATGTTGTCTGTTTGGACTTTTGGAGGCAAACCATCGAAGAAAACTGTGACTCATGCGAGCTGATACTGGCTGATAAAAGTTATCACTGAAGTTCGTGATTTAGCTTTTCTTGCGGCGACAAGAGGCTCGATGAGTCGAATCAACAGTCAACACCCAGGGCCGGATTTACATTTTTAGCACCCTAGGCTAAACTTAGGGTGGCGCCCTTAAAAGAAGGCGCTCTCGGGTGAGGGGGGGGGGGGGGGGGGGCAGACGCTCCTCCCCTCCGGATCAGAAGGAGTATGTTAGGTGTCAGGAAAATGTTCTAATTCACATTTAGAAAACACTATTTTAATCAGTTTTGAGGTACGTTTACGTTTGCAAGTTGGTTTTGGAAAATAAAAAGTAACGAAAGACTCGTTAAATTAAAAAAAAAAAAAACAAAAAAAAACAATTAAATTTTCAAATATTTTGCGCCCTAGGCTACAGCCTATGAAGCCTATTGGTAAATCCGGCCCTGTCAACACCTCCCTACGTTTAGCAACGGGGCCTTTCAGAAATGATCAGAATAGGTTGAGCAATAGATCAAGTCTATCAAAGGCTCCTGCAGAGTTTCTTAAATTTTGAAACTTGGTCAAACTTCAAAAATTGCTCCATAAAATGAAAATGGGTTCCTAAATACTGCCGTGCGAAGGAAAAACGCCGTATGCGCCTTTAAGCGTTGCCGAATTTCCTTTTTGAAATTACGGATTTACCGGGAAAATTGTGAATATTTTTCCTCCAATTTTTTAGACAAAATTGTACGCTTTTTAATCTAAATTATCTGAAAATTTCAAAGAAAAATATGCGTGAGTTTCCTCCAGAGGAAAAATTTCATCCGAAGAAATTTGGCAACTCTCGAATGTTCATACGGCGTTTTTCCGTCGCATGGCAGAACACCCCATTATCCTCGTGGAATTTCATAAAAAAGACCAAAAGAGGTCCTTCATTATCGTCAAACTTAAGATAATCTTATGAGGGGGCTATCGCCCTTCTGGACCAGTCCGCCCCTGACTAAAATCAATGCTCAGATCCTTACTGCCGTACCAAATTGACTCGCAAACCTCATTGAACGTAACATGCTACATACTGCCGGTTGCTGTTGTGCCCTGCTATAGAATAATAACTAGCTATTTATTATTCTATGGCCCTATTTATTATTCTATGGATCTTGGGTGACAATGACGTATAAGGATAGTTGCATTTCGCGTTTCGACAGCAAATCGGACTAAATTTTGCAATAAGGAACCAGCACATCCATTAAATCACGTATCCGCATAAGGAAATCCATGGAGATTACGTTGTTTCCAAAATGAGTCAGAACTAATGGTTCCTAACTTCAAAACCTAGTATGTATTTTAGTGTAAATGCTCATCCGCACTTATTTGGACTGTTGTCAAGAGCTGGGGGTACAAAAGTACAGTCTATTATCAAAGGAAGCCATGCAGGTTCTTCTGTGTCGCGATGAACAAACTGTGGATAGTACGTTTTTGAGAATGTGTGTGTTTTGTGTGCGAGGACAACCCAAAAAGATATGACACCTTTAAATGTTTAGCCACTCAAGTATACATAATTGATCGCCGAGAGGATAGTAATTGCATCATCATATTACTACTGTTCAATTGAAGATAAGTGGCGAATCAGTCAAATACTAACAGAATGTTTCAATTTTATGGTAATATTGTTTTAGTTAGTTGTAAATTTTCCTTTGAAAAACGCAATTTCAGCCGAGTGCTGCTGCATGCTCCGAAGGAGCCGCCAAATTGTTTAAACATTGATCACTAGGTACGAGCTGAATTGTAAAACTTAGCGAGCTGAAGTCTAATTGGACTAAATTTTGCAACAAGGAACTAAAATTTCTGACTCAGTTAAAACAACGTATGTACCATCAGTAGATATGGTTAACGCTCCGCAGTCCGTGACAAGATATCGACGGTGAAATTCCCAAACCACGTATCTCGGTTTGCAACGTTGCAGACTTACTGTCATACTTTATTTTTTGATAGAAAAACCACTCAACGTACATTCTCTAAAATATCTGTGATTTTCCTGCTCTGTGCAAAGAAAATTCTGCGAAAACTTCATGAAATGATGTTGATTCGCTTTCAGAAAAAAAGTAATAATAGGAGCGGAGATTTTTAAACACCACAAACGAGATACGTGGTTTGGGAGTTTCACCGTCGATATACAATGAAAAACAATTTGAAAAGAGGGTAACAAGGCTAAAATTTCACGAATAAAACCAAAACGTTTCGGCTGAAAACTCAGCCTTCCTTAGTTGGCAAAATTAGTATAAAGAAAAATGGTAAACATCTAAACTAGTACCTGGCTGTACCTTTCAAACAACATTCTCGCTTTGAAAGGTATAGCCAGGTACTATTTAAGATTTTTACCATTTTTCTTTTTACTATTTTTACCAACTGAGGAAGGCTGAGTTTTCATCCGGAACGTTTTGGTTTTTTTCGTGAAATTTTACCCTTGTCACCCGCTTTTTAAATTGCTTTTTATTGTACGTACCATAAGTTTCCTGAAAGACATATCGACGGTGCAAGTCGGCAATCACATAACTCGGTTTGCGACGTCGCAGACTTCCTGTCATACTTCATTTTTTAAACGGAAAACTATTCAACGGCAATTCTTTAAAACTGCCATGATTTTTCTTCATTGTGCGAAGAAAATTCTGCAAAAACTTAAAGGAATGATGTCAATTAGTTCTCCTTTAAAAAAATAACATCGAGGCGGAGATTTTCAGACACCGCAAACGAGTTATGTGATTGCCGACTTGCACCGTCGATATGTGTTTTAAAGATGATTCAGAAATTGTAGTTCCTAATTGTGAATTGTAGCCCCAATTTTATCTGACAGTAAGGCAGGCAAAATTTTCGCGCAATCACAATTTTCCTAATTATCGTGGAATTTTTTGCTGCTCTTCTACAATTTTCTCTTTTTCGCGAATATTTAATTTCATGTCAGCAAGAAGCTTTCTTTTCAATGTGACAGAAATGCATGCGGGTCAATGTATTTAGTGTCATCAGGGAGACGTTGCATAAATATGAGTATCCTTTAATCCGTACTTAACGTATCTAGAATTTACTGTCTTACATTCGTCAAAACTCAAATAATATTCTGCACTACCGAAAAATACCCAACTTCGAATCAGTAATGTCCGGCCGGCTTAGGATAAGAACTTACCGGGTGAGGCAGATGATCTGGATTCTGGAGCACAACAAACACTATGCGCACAAGCGGTACCATACAGCGAGAAGAGGGCCGATTCACTGATCAAGTTTTTCAACTGTGACTCAAGGCACACAGCTTATACCATACAGCGAGAAGAGGTCCGATTCACTGATCAAAAACTGTGACTTAAAGCACACAGCTCATACCATACAGCGAGAAGAGGTCCGATTCACTGATCAAATTTTTCAACTGTGAGGCACACAGCTTATACCAGCCACTTGTCGTTAGGATGGAGGGGGTCGAAGGTCACAGTCTCACGGATATGTGATAACGCTACTTGACGCCTTACGCCATCCCCTTTCTAAAGGTTGGCGTTGGCGACGTCTGCAAATCTTCAATCGATAGGCCTGATCACCTACCGAAAATCGAAGGAATTCTCCCTCCCCGAGAGTCCTGGATCCCCGAAAGTGAGTCACCTTCTGTGACGACGCGGCCGGCGCCGCGCCGCACAGTGGATCGAGCCAATAGGAGAGGTCGGACATAATATGGAAACTTTAAAAGCTCATAACTCCGTTTATACAAAACTTTTATGTTCTAAAAGTGGCGCCACTGGTTTCCTCGTGAAATGTTCCCCCAGGTGCACCCCTTTAAATTCAAAATGCGACGAGTTGAACATCAGCATTTTCAATTTTAGTTAAAAATTTCATAACCGAACTCTCTGATTGACTCAATCCACTGTGCGCCGGCAGCACCGTGGACAAAACGTTGACTTCGATCCTGAAAAAAGGCACGCAGTTCACAAATCAGCACTTTGCTGAGTCAGTCAGCAGTAATAAGAGTACATATAGGATTTCCATCTTGCAGTAAAACGCAAATGAATGCTGTGGTCTCAACATGTGGATTCTTATTGCATGCGGAGGTCGCAACTTTATCTGTGTGGGCGAAAATTTCTAACAGGGGGCATTATTTTCTGAGTAGATGAAGTTGAAAAATGGAGTTCATCATTTTCCCCGGAAGTTGCGTTATCTGACGTGTGGATGGTTTCTGGGATCTTAAAACGTACATGGTCCCAGTTTTATAGAATTTGTGACGGACTTAATGAGTATCAAAATTCTATCTTGAGGCTAAAAAAATAGGAGTAGAACACAATTTTATGTTAATAAAAGACCAGGAACAAGTATGGGGCCTATTTCAAATTTTCGCCCCCGTCATTCATCGATGTAAACGTTTCAATTTTGGCATTTGTGTAAAGTGTGTCTTACTTATTCTTTAAACGAGCGGAATTATAGTTTGCAAGCGAAGAACTTTCGGCAGCAAACGGAATTACTGCTCTTAGACTTTTAGTACGGTAGAGCAGCACGGAATTCGCCACACTTATCTCTCCTCACTAAATCCACCTCTAAACTCACCTTCACCAAACCCTCTTCTCCCACCGGTAGAATCTTCGGCACTCAATGGTCATCATCATCAAAGTTATGTGTCGATCGATAGCTAAATGCGAAACATGCGTACCTCAATTCCAACGTTTAAAAATCTCCGATTGTGTTTCGTTCTGCCGTGCTTATGAAGAACGCCGTATGGATATTCAGGAGCTGCCAAATTTTCCCGGACGAAACATGTATTGGAAATTATTGCTTTGAAATTTGCAGCTATTGTAAATTAAAGTGCGAACAATCTTGTCAACAAAATTTAAAGAAAAATTTTCATAATTCTCCTTGTAAATTTGTTTTTTATTGAAGGAAATATTGCAACGTCTGGAGGCTTGTTCCTCTTTACCAAAGACACATCTCTTTACTGAGGCAGTATTTCCATCGAGGAAAACTGATTCAACTGTTTCCTTGCAATGGACCACTAGACAAGGTACGAATTTAAGCAATCTGATCCACGTTCCTTAACCAAAATTTCACCTAGAACACGATTCGCGCAACGAAAATTACTGAACCCAACTCCGAACGAAGATATTAACGTTTTTATTTCACACTGGTTGCAAGGAATTTGAACCGCCCACTCACAAGAAACTCAAAGCTTTACGTAAGTCAAATGGCGCACTACAACGGTTTTAGCTAGCTTCTCAATCGAGCAATGTTCATTTCTCACCATGTGTTGTTCAAACTATAAGCAATTTGCTACAGCTGAGCCAAAGCTTCCAGATCGACGTTGCCAGATTTTTATATCGCAAAGACTGTCATGATAACGTTTAGCGCACGATGTGAATCACGTAGAGCATTGAGTTTTCATGAGCGGATGGTTTGAATTCACGCATCAAGAATCATTGTATATCTTCGTAAGGAGTTGATTTTGGTAATTTTTGCTGTGCGCATCGTGTTCGTGCATCGTGTGAAATTTTGGTCTAGAAACATAAATCAGAATGCTAAAATTCGTACTTTGTCTAGTGGTCCATTTTGTGTGACTTTTTGCAGGCTGAGTAAAAAAATTCACAGAGAACAAGGCGAACTGTCAACTAGTTTTCCTTCAACCTCCAGATGCCCAAGCCGGGTCAAATTAACCCGAAAGAAAAATTAAAAACGGGGCCCGATTTTGTCGCTCCTATCCTCGAATGTGTCGCTCATGTACCTCTTTACAACTACAAATAATACAAGCGGAGTCGTCATTACACGGAAACGGAGTGGAGGAAAGGAGGCGCGTCGATGACGGCGCAGAGATACAACTATTCGTACTTGATGGATGTCCGTGCTGCATCTGAAAAATTGAAGGCGCGACGGCGGAGCATTGCAAGCAGAGTATTTCGATTCCTCGCCTCGCGTCATCGCGCCTTCAATTTTTCAGATGCAGCACGGACATCCATCAAGTACGAATAGTTGTATCTCTGCGCCGTCATCAACGCGCCTCCATACCTTTGCTCTATTTCCATTTTTTGACGGATGCATCCGTGTCTTATTGCCCAACGAGCTCCCTACCGCTGATTTGGTAATACTGTGATAATACTTATTGCTGAAAAACGGGACAACTTTTTCTTTTTTACAGAATGGTTTTGCAAATGCTACAATTTTTTAAAGGATAACTGGTCATTATGTTTTACAATTATGATTGGCCCTTTCAAGGAAATTTCGTGCAAATATGTCCAGTATTCCCCCCTTTTTTTTTGCAAATAAAGAGGGGGCGAAAATTTTGAAAAAGCGCATAGCCGAGACCTATGTCTACATAGTTTTATCGTTGAATCGTATGTACTCAAGGTCAATTAGTGAACTCACAATGAAAATAATGGGTTTTTTTTCATCATTTTACTCTCGCGAATAAGGAACAGGAAAATATTTTCTGAACCTGCGTTGGAGGTCATTTTGTAAAGTAATGATTTATCTTTTCGTAAATTCTACACGCATACCTACATCGCCTACCATAACGACACGGCGGGCATGGATTCAATCGACATGAATTGATCGAAAAATAAAAACTTCATCCGATCGACGCGATTTAATCGACAATTAATTTGAAAAAAAATAAACCATTGTTGAATCGATTGAAAACAAAAATTTGAACCTATCGACGCGATTTGATCGACAACCGTGAATAGATCGACAAAATCGTGACTTGATCGCCAATAAGGCCTTATAAATCTATCTGCAAAGCCATGAATTAATCTACAGAGCCCGTGAATCTTTTGACAAAGCCCTAATTAATGAAATTAAGATTTTACGGAATTCTCATGGAAGCTGATGATGGTAGAGCAATTATTGTCCAAGCCGTGTCGCGCATCTTTGATTTATGTTGACGAGTATCCAAAATAGGTTGAACCATTACCCCTGGAGGTCATTTGGTTTCAATCAATCTACAAATAGATAATGAATTCTGCTTACAATGTTGCTGTTTTTGTTTTCATTAAGTCAGTGCAGGAATACGAAGGATCTGCGCTCATCGCGTGAGCTCGCGGTTACCGAGAGGCTAAAGACTGACGCCGCATGAACATCCGAATGTTGCCAAATTTCCCTCAAAGATGTACTTATTTTTGAGATAAGTTATCAATATTTTTCTTTGGAATCGTATACTCGAAGTCAACTCTTGCAGAAAATCCATTGAGAAGATTGAACAAAAGTATGTTTACAAGTAGCCCAGAAGATTTGTTTTCCATCGAAGGTCATCTGGCAACATCTGGAGACTCACATGGTGCTCTTCCCTACACCGCCGTTCTGAGAAAAAACGCCGTATGAACCTTCAGGCGCTGCCAAACTTCTCCTGATAAAATACGAATTTGCTGGGAAAGTTGTTAAAATGTGTCTCTCAGTTTTGCAGCCAATATTGTTTGCTCTTTAATCTTAATTATCTGAAAATTTGAAGGAAAATATGCATAACTTTTCTCCCAAAGAAACATTTTATTGAAGGAAACTTGGCAACTCTCGAATGTTCAAACGGCGATATAGCATGGTAGTATGAGTACTGTTAAGAATTCTGAAAAGATCTTGTCAATGTACCTAGCTTGCCGTAGTTGAATGTGCAAAGTTGGATTTGATTCTTTGAACGACGAATAAAGATGGTCTTATAACCACTTTCTCCCACCAAAGAAAAATAAAGAAATAAAAAGGTAATTGAACTTGACATAATGAGGTGCTAGCAAAAAAGAAAATGAAAGGCAAATGTTCCAAAACCAAAAACTTAAGAGTTTTCTAACTAATGTAAGTAGGTAAGCAAACTCTTTCGAATATAAAGGGAGTAACCATGTGGAGCCAATGTTTGAACTCTGTAGTTTGATCTATTGAGTGAAGAGGAAAAATAACCCCTAGGCATTATAATTTAAGATTCATAATGCAACCATTTCATTTAATTGACTCTAGAGGTGTCTGTCTGTGAAGAAGTTTGTCCATTTCAGACTGAATAACAATCAAATTTGTAACTGTTTCATAAATATTTTATTTGAAAAAGAAAAACTAAAATTTTCAGCTTCAAAACATAAGGAAAATCTACAAAACAATATGTAGTTTCAAAAGAAGTAAGAAGGAAGCAAAAAGTTATAAAAAGAATTGTTAAAGTGAACAATCATGTCTTAAAATACTGAGCAAGTTGTAATGAAATTAGTGCCTAGGTCAAGAAGAGATAAATAATTCATAAATTCCATTCACCGTTTGATTTGACTTTTTCATTTCATCTGCCATAGCACACGGTAACTTTGGACAAATTTGCCCATTTCTTGCCAGGTAACAAACACCAATGGGCACTAATTCTCAAATAAGTTTTTTTTTTTTTTTTTTTAAAAAAAAAAAAATTAATGTAACAAAATTAATATTTCTATTCCAAAACATTAACAAAATATAGATTGCAATGGTATAATTGCAATGATCATTGCAAAGGAGATAAATAGTAGGTTTAAAGCAAGTGAAAAAAAAAGTTGCAATCAATGATCATCTCTTCTTAAAATACTGAACAAGCCAAGATGAGATTAGGAGGCAAATAATCATTCATGAGCATCTCTGAATGATTTTCTGCTGGTGGAGTTCTTGAATAATAGTTGCTTTGCTTCTCGGAATTGTTGTACATGACAGGCCTGTAATGAAGAAAGATTAAAACATTATTTTGCCAACAACAAACTGATCACCAAGCTGACAGAAATAATCAACACCAACATCAATTCCAATTTTATTTTAATTTGGTAAAGTAAGTTTTTTACTGGAAAGTCTTAAGTTTTGAATCCTTGTTGTATGAACATATGTAAAAAAGAAATCTTGTATGATGCGTCTGCTCATAAGACTGTTATCCATGATATGACTGTGTTGGTTGTCGCAGCTGCCAAATTGTTTGATTGGCCAATCGATTGCCCAATTCTATGATTAGAAACCTTGGGTTTGGGAATAAATATTCTTTACACGAAAAATACAAATTGGAGGTGATAATAATGATTGTAGATCATTGAGGCTGTAATCGACCAACAATTTTTTGTTCGTTTTTCCTCTCTCAACTCAGATATCCACATGAAAAAGGGATGGTTGAACGACACGAAAATAGGTGAATATGAGGAAAAAATTTAGTGTATATCTAGATTTAGCTTGTAATCTGTCGAGAGACATGTGAATGTATGATTAGCCCTAATGACACTGCTGATGAGAGTCGACAAGCTTTGACTTTCATCTCAACATACAATGTAAGAGTTCTAAAGTAAAGGTATATCTTTAAATACATTCAAGTACCTCATTATAAAGAAAAATGACACTTTCAAGTTAACTTGACTCAATTTTACCTGATCTTCGAGAAGAACTTCTTGGGACACTCCATACGTGGCATTTTTGTAAATGTGTTGAAAAAGTTTTCCGTCAAAATAAGCATGAGCAAAAGCCTGCAAATACATATACAAATAAAATTAATTATGTATTTGTGTAGCTCCAGATTAAATGACAAAATTTTCAATCATTCATGAAACCGGTGGTCGAAGAATTCTTTCTCAAGTCAATGTATCCACCTACTACTCCGGGAAGTCCAGATATTGTATTGCTTCCGAGAGGGCAGTCCAGAAGTACTGAAAAAGTACTGGAATTTTGCAAAACGTCCAGAATTTTTTGCTTCATTTCATACTTGTTTTTCAATATAGTCTAGAAACAGTATGCAATCCTTCGCGCATTGATTCTCAGAGCAGTATTTGCCCTCTAAAGCGCGACTGTTTAGCTAGTTGATCTTCAGGACACGGATGAACTTTGAATTTCTTAGCTACGTCATTTTTCCGCCATTCACAGGCGAATTTCTTCTGTTTTGAAATAGTGCTGAATTTTCCTAATTTAATTTTTTTGGGAAGTATATACTGAAAAAATGCTGAGAGAGTACTGATTTTTGCGACCTAGTTTTACGTACCTTGGAAGCAGGTAAAGGATAACCGCAAAGAGTGATTAACCGAATAACGGCACATAGCGTGCGTGTGTAAATGGTAGCAACACGAATGGCTCGTAAATTTACTGGATCTGAAGACAGGTCAGCTAGGCGATCAAGTGACTCTGAAGGCAACGTAACAGCCACCGCCAGCAAAGCCTCTATTTCCCATGGCTTTAAAAAATCTTGCTCCTTTGATTAGTGAAACATATAAATAAAGACACCATTATTTTGAATACAGAGAACTAAATCAAATAGAAGCAAAATTTATCTTGTATTTGAGGACAAAACACATTTCGACAGCGCAGGTCCGCGATCACATATCTCGTTTAAGGTGTCTGAAAATCTCCGCCTCTATGTTATTTTTTTAAAAAAGAACAAATTGACATCATTTCTTGTAGTTTATGCAGAATTTCCATCAAACAGAGAAGAAAAATCACGGCAGTTTTAAAGAACTGCCACTGAGTAGTTTTCTTTTTAAAAAATAAAGTATGACAGGAAGTCTGCAACGTCGCAAACTGAGTTATGTGATTGCCGACTTACACCGTCGATTTGGAAAAGTCAAACCAAACTGAAGTCATGTCGGTTTGAAGTTCACGGTTTAAAAACATCATTTTAAAAAATGTAGTTTTACAATTCTTCGTAACTACAATTTTACAAGCCTTTCTTTTATGCCACTTTACTTGCTCCATTGGCACAAAAATAAAGTAAACGGCTTATTAATAATTATTTAGGACACTGGAGAGTTTTTCATCAACAAATCAAAATTTTATTTTTCAACCCTAATTGGCAAAAATTGTTCCGCTGAAATTATCACCACCATAGACTTCAGTCCCTTGTTCTGGGGGCAGCAGCACAATCTCTAGAGGACATTCCAGTATACAACCAAGTAAAGACATCATTCAAGCTGACTCCGCATGTTAAGGGCAACATTGTACATTATTATCAAGCAGTTTGTGTTTGCTACTGTTCACTCATTCCATCGGTTTTGGTCTCTGGTTTCAATGATTCTGTTCATGAACTTCCATGTTAGGATTTGACATCCAACATCATCTAAAAGAAAATATCTTTGGAATTTGTGGGTTTCAATTTTCAGTGATGGCAAGTTATTAGTTAAAATTTGATAAAAAAAAAAGAATCTTGGAAAAATTTTGGGTTTTTTTTAAAAACTGAACCATTGTTTACTACAAAGTTGGCTCACCTCTATGTAAAAAAGGGCAGCAACTGGAATAACCAAATGCTCAGGTAGGTTCATTACTTCTTCAGGATTAAGCCGAGGAGACACGGCATGCACAAATAATCGCCATCTAATCATTTCCATTTCCTGCGATCGGTCATCACCCCAAAGTGCCAATAATCCTGGATGACGATCTAGAATGGAAAAAGAATTAGTGGTGCGCTTGTCACAAATACAAAGAATGTTATGAGTGTGCATTCATTTTCTGAGCCAAGCCTATAACATGAGAAAAAATTCAATATTCTGTGAAAATAGATCAACGATCTCTTATTTCCTTTGATCAACTTTACATACAAGTACGAGTGAATGATCTTGAATAAAAAAAATTATTGTAGGGAGCCTTTTATTTTTACAGCTTTGTGCAGGTACATTACCTGCTTACTAATTCAGCCCCTTTCTCCTTATATTTGTGTTCCTCTTCTACATACCTCCTCATACAAATAATCAAAATTCTCTAAAAAATTCCTCTAGATAACTCTTAACAACTGCCAATTACTCCCGTCTAATCTTTCTGAGCAAAGTCTTGCTGGTTGCTAGAAGGTTTCATGCGCAGAATTTAGGGCTTTTTTTGTTAGATGCTACAGAAAATAAATCACAGCATAACTTACCTGTGGGTAAAATTGGCCAAACTGTAAAAGGTTTTTCTATATTGGAGTTTCCCTCCACACTCCACTCCTCCACTATCTCGGGTTCTACGTCAGCTGGTTTTTCCATCAAAATAATGCCATAGAATCTTTTTCTCATGGTGCGTAGCATACTCATTGCTGGAGGAAGATCATTTTTCCGAAAGTCTTCAAACCCGGCAGAGGATCCAAAACCATCCCCAAGCATGATTTTTAATATGATTGCTGAATTTATATCTGCTCTATGTAACTTTTCTGCAACCTCCAATATTGCGTTCCATTCTGGATGCTCAGAAATACGTGCAGCTGCAAGAAAATAAAGAAACAGGAAATCTTGAATTGTTTGTCTCTCCCTTTAGTCACCCAGCTGTGCCCAACATCTTGTACACAACGAATGTTCCTCCTCTTAAATGGTATATGCTTGAAAATAAAGACATTCAATCGGAAATCATTATCCTTCCATGTTCTTGACCTTTTTAGCCAGCCAAAAATACTTTAAGTAAGCCTCAACCAATTTTTGAAGATGCATATTTGATGAGATAAATGCAAATTTTGAGAAATGTTTTTAGATAAATAGATAATAATCTCATAACTTTAGTCCCTTGAGTCTTTAAGTTCTGCTGTTTTAGCTTGTCCAAAATTCCAAGAGCCAACTTTTTGAAACCCTCTAAAAAGTTCAAAACTAAGGAGAAAGAAAAAAAAGTTCACATTCATTCATATCTTTTTAAAATTCCTGCGAGTAGATAATCCTCAGACTTATTCTAAAACCATGTACCCAATCATCAACCACGATAAGAATGTTAAAGTTTTTTTCTAATTTTTTTTTTTTAAAAAAAATATTTATACTACAGTACAAGAACTTTATGCCTCTGCATCTGCCTGCATGAATTAAATTTACAAGGGTATTAAGAAACAAAGTAACATAAGATAACAAGGATTATCTAGAGGACCACGAATTTTGGAATCTTCTGTCTTACTTTATAAAAAAATATCTGTTACTCATTGATAATTATTTCTTTTCTTCCTTTTGTTGCAGGTAAGAATATGCACATACCTATGTTTATTTCCCCTCAAAAGAGAATCGGTCAAGTAAGCAATTTCAATTTTCTTTACACTTTTTTTCCCATGTCTTACTTCAAGAGATGATGCATGTTCGAAAGTTAGTGTCTTTTATTTCATACATTCGGTGCATGTCCAAGTCATAGCAGGACCAGGCTCAGGGCTTCACTAAGTATTTATTTCTCCTTTGTGATAATTTAAAATAATTCTCTTTGGATGAACATACACGGAAATAAAAAGAATTGCTGATTCAGCAATTCAATTGCTAAAAACAGTGAGTGCAATGTATCAATGCAGATTTTACAACAGAAAAATGCTACTTTAACCACCCCCTTGGTTAAATTAGTTTACAATGTGGTTAAAGTAGCATTTTTTTGTTGTAAAATCTGCGTTGAAACATTGCACTCACTGTTTTAGCAATTGAATTGCTGAATCAGCAATTCTTTTTTTTTCCGTGTAGAAAATCGGGATGAAAAACTATTCAAAATTAGTTTCCTCCAAATTATGTGTTCGATTCATACTATGACTCACGTAAAAAAGTTTCTGGTGTAGCTATGTAATTCCGTATACTCATTGCAAGGAGTGGAGATTTCTTAGAATCCTGGAGGACTTCTTGAGCAATGTCTGGTAGAACGTCGAAGAGAGCTCTACCACGAGGCAGTTTTTTAATATATTCCGATAGAGCAGGAAACAAAACTTCAAAGCGCACTTTTCCTCCTCTAATATTACACAGTGACCGATGAAAATGCTAATGACAGAAACAGAAAAAAAGTAGTTTTTAATGAAGTCACGTTTTGTGAGCTTGTTTTCTCAAAATTAAAGGCATGCCTGACAGCTAGAACATTATTGCCAGTCACAAACAATGACAATTTTTCAAAACTCTTCTGAAATAAAGTGTCAGCTACAAAAAGTATGTTATCAACCGTTGTCACCACAAAGGGTGACTTTTTATCCTCCCACCATGGAAACAAGAAAAAGAGTTTGCTTAAGACCAACTGTGCCTACCTATTTTAAAGGATAACGCGCAAATCAGGTCAAAGCTTATTCTATCAGATACTTTGCTCCAATTTTGTACTCTGATTTTCTTAAAAACTCCTTTTTATTTTGAAAATTTGATACCCAGAAAACGTTAAGGAGGAAGGTTTAAACTCTCAGTGCTCAGAAGCTTAAAATAACGCTAATTTCTTGCGCAGATTGTGAAGTTAGGAGTGCATTTCAGAGTTTGCCGATGCGCTCACCGTGATTTTTGAGACATTATCTATAAGGAACAACTCTTATTTTTGCTCAAGAAAAAGTTTGCAACAGGCCCATTCCAGATTTGTCTGAACCAGTGGCTAAATGACTCTTCATTCCATTAAAGTGAAAGATCTTGAAGGGTGAAAAAGACAGTGGTTTTAAAGGAAAATTAACGTCAGAAGCTTTAATTCAGTATTTTGTTGATGTGCACACACAGATTTAAAGGTCTCATAAAGCCAGACATTTTGAAATAAATACGAATATCCATGATCATTCCTTCATTCCATTTCATATTTCTTCATTTATTTCTTAAAGATGAATTTCAAATATTTTTGTCCTCTTAGGACCCTGAATTGTTCATCTTGTTTCTGATACACTTCCGAGAGTTGATATTAACATGGCATTTGTGCAAAACTAAAAGAGATTTGCACTTAAACTATAAAATATTGACCGTACGAATGTATAAACTTAAGAAATAAAGCTCAATCCTGAGCGATTTCAAGTGTAATGGTGGCAAAAATATTTTTCGTAATGAAATGATTAAATTTTAGTTGAGATTACCCTTAAATCCTTGAAATAATTGACTGTATTATTTCCTGCTAAGGTGGCAAAAAGCGGAAGTTGAGATGAGTGGATGCCTAGAAAATCAGCAAAGTGCTCTCTGTTGTAAATCCGAGTTTCCATCCTGGCCATGTTGAAATGTTTCGCTGACAAGTAGTATTTTACACTCTTATAGATTATGAATTCTGAATCCTGTCCAAATACTGCCAGACAGTTGTTTTCTCTCGCATAATGGGCTATTTCAGAATCACAGTCTGTAAGACCTTTGTGAACCTACAATCAAATTTTAAACAATTTAGAATAGGTCATCAGGTAAAATCGAAATAGAGAAATTTTCTAATCACAAGAAACTATGATACCCTTGAGTTTCACCAAATTATTGGCTTTCTCACATGACATACCAAGAATCTTGCTGATAAAATGCCCGAGTGTGATGTTTTGCATCTACAGTAGGATTTAAGGCGTGCGGCACATAATCTGAAGTAAACACAAAAAATCTTTTGGCGAGTGAACAAGTTTTGGGTCATATTTCTTGGAAAATAGATGTAAACAGGCAAAGGGCTTAACTCAACATCAGACCTAAAAAGAATCTAGTTTCAAGTTACAGAAGATGCTTTCTTAAAGTGGGGGGGGGGGGGGGAGGCAGGTGATGAAAAATGAAAAAAGGCGGTTACTTTATACTTGCATCAAGTCAAAAAATCATAATGCTAATTAAATAATTTACGCTCAATGGTAAAAAGGGGCTAATCCTAACACTAAAGTTCGTTTCATTTTTCTATCTTCTCAAATTTTTCAATTAAGTAAAGTCCTCATGAGAAAACAGCACTCTTCAGAACTTAAAATTTCAAAAGGCAGTAAGTTTTTACAATTTTGTAATGGAAAGGAATTGAGATGGATGGACTCAAAATAAGTGCAGAATTTTTTAATTTATCTTCTATTACCAACAGTTTTTTAATACTTTCTTGAATGCACCATAAATTGAGATTCATAATTTCAAAGTCTCTCAGCAATATCTTCTCAGAATTTGATTCAAGTTGTAATTTCAGTTCAGTGTGAAAATCAAAGTGGATGTCTTTGTTTAATGGGTAAATCAATGCTCATTTCTCCCCATCATTGACATAGTCCTAGGTTGACTGCTGAATCTTGACCTTTCGAGGTCATGTTGGACTTATCTTAGCTATTTTTTGTACATGCTGTACATTTATGGAGAAGTCTAAAAAATCTCCCTGATAAACGCACATCAAATTTGAAGGATTAAGATGTATCCAAGTCTTCCAGTTTAAAGTAAGGTCTTCAACCTCAAATGTTGCTTGGTGATTAATGTTACAACTAAGGGCAGAAAATCTCCGCGCATGACAAGAGACTTATAGTTTTAATATTGGCCCAAGGCCTGGCCTCGTTTAAACAACTGTTGTAGGAACGAGGTGGTGAACAGAAATATTTTAACGATGAGTGAAACCTCCAAGTTCATAAGCCTCAAATTGCATCAAACAGTTTTCTGTCTCATGTTTACTATTGTAGCTTCCAACTTTGAAAATTTCACCTACAGTTGAAACATTTTGTATCCTGACCTCGCTCCAGGAACAGTTGCACTGTCGAGAAAATTATGCAGAAAATCACTTGAACTCACCTCACAGCCTTCAATTTGTCGAAAATAATGTGAAAAACCAATGTTGGTCGGCATGACAAATAAAAATGGTTCCAATTCACTAGTCAAAGTGTCATTTGCTAACTTATGAAACACTGTATTAACTTTGTTAAGTTTATCACGGCACCGCATAAACCATCCTTTCCTAGAGGAGAAATCAGCGCCATACCCTCCGAAAAAAAACACAGGGCGAACACCCAGCTTTGTGAAGGCTTTTACAAAATCTTCAATTTTTTTTAAGAACTGCTTAATCTGGCCACCAGAAACCCAATCAAGATCTCCATATATAAACCGCATTGTTGATGATCCATCGAATACAATTTTTGGGTTGAGTTCACCTGTTTCCGCACTGAAACAAATGGAATTCCATTTGAAGATGAAAATGAAAAATGTCTACAGAATTCCCACTTCTTCTTTTTCCCACAATACAAGAAGGTGAATTTGATGAATTTTTTGAAGGTGAGAGTTGTCATTAGGAAATTACTTTGAAAAAGAAAAAACAAAAATATTATTTGCGCCTCCTCTATCTGATTGTGCAGAATTTTTATGATTATCAATTAAGTTTAAAAAATGTTAATTTTGCCCTGAAAATAATTTCAGAGAGTTCTTTCGAGTTTTTTCTAAACTAAAGGGAGGGTTGCATCTGCTTACCTAGGAGGGCATTTTTTTGTAAAAATGATCAATGGAGCTAAGATTAAAAGACTTTGAAGGTGCATTATAAAAGTGAATACAGAAACATTGAAAAACAAGCAAACATATAGTTTTATTTACCGAAATTCCTCGACCAATTGTTTGATGCTCACAAGAGCAAAACATTCAGGAGGGCTGTAATCCTCAATAAAAGTCTGCAAACCTCTTACACCCATTTTACTTCAGTTCTGTTCTTTGATTGACATTAGTAGAGTGTCAAAGGTCTTCTTTGAATGCCCGTTGATTTCTGAAAGCATTCAATAGAGTTTAGTTCGCTTTAAAAAGCTAATACGGTGATAAACTTCCACCATGCGCCAATGGTTGCTCTTAGAACCTCTGATATTCTGTGTAATTTAGGATGCAAAAGAGAGACTACAGAATTTGATGCCTTGGGTAAAAATGAGACTTATCATGAGTGGCGGTAGCCACATCCATGCAAGTAACCAATCCTCCAACCCTTGGCAACACAGCACAGCCCGGTCGAGGTACCGACACCATAGCTAAACGTACTTGGCTTATTTGGGTTTTCAGTTGTGGTTCATTTGAGTGTAACATGCATTTTCCCTGCAGAGCTGTAGCGCTCCAAAGTTTGAGAACATATTTGTTCTTTCTAACTGTGGGGTCGAGGGGAGACTTATGAGAGGGGACTATGAGGCGAAAGTGTTTTGGAGAAAACTGTCTTAAATTTTCACTCGAAAAAAAATCTTTGCTCTTGATAGTCCTTCTAGAGCAATTTTTTTCTGATTATGTACCTACAAAGTCAACCTTTTAAGTTGCAAAATAACAAACTGTCATGCTTCTTCTAGAAGGAATAGCATTATTATTTACAATGAGTGCATGGGTAAATGGGAAATTTCTGTCAGGACCTAATATGGGCTCATCCTGCAGGAGCAATTTACTTAGTCAAAATGTACACATCTACAAAGTGAAAATATTTAAGTAAGTTGCGGTTGAATGACGCACTACGTTTTGGATTTGCACAAACGGCAAGGCCGAAACGTGTGTGCAGTTGCCTTCCTGAATGGACGTAACTACTGTTGCTCTGAACAGCGTATCTCTTTGAGGGAAAATTGTGCTTCTGTGTGAGCTTTTTCCCTCTGTAATGAGATATCAGCTTTAAGCTGAATTGTATGCCTGTTGGCTAAAAAAACTCCAACATCCCCTGTTGGATTTGAGTAGATGCTAAGAACAAAAATATCAGGGGTGACAAGTAAAATGTTCTGGGTGTGTTCAAACTGGCGTGCAAAGTATGGACATCTTTAAAATGAAACAATTTGGCAAATTTTAAGGCTTTAGTCAAAATATTGAGAATAGCCCCTGTACATTAGTCTAATGAGTCTTTTGCAATAAAAAATTGCGAAGTTAGGAGAAATAAACACAGGATTTGGCCTCAAAAACATTGATCTCAGCACATATCTACCAGATATATTGCTGTTTTAATGACAATCAATTTAAAATCTGGCTAGTTTTATCAATTTCACTGATACTTACAATATATGACATGCCACTTTGACCTCGCCTGGATCAAATCACCTGTAGTCAGTCACCTTCAGTTTACTTTATCCACTGATGATATCAATTGTTGTTAAGAAATTGGTTGGGGAAATTTTAGGTTACATGTGTTTTGAACAGAAATTTTGCGTAGTGCAATAATACCAGTACATAAGCACGTCCTACAATTTTAGGGGGAAGATGAACTACTTGTACCTAATACAATTTTGTTTCGCATCAAAAGAAACATTGAGACCAGCTATGATTGCTTGACAGCCGCACTAAGTAATGGTAATTTCAAGAAAATGGATATACTTACTTAATCTCTCATTTCTTATCAACGCATATCTGTTCCCTCAAACACCACTAAAGTTTTGAAGTGTCTCGAACAGTTAATTCCTGTATGCCAGGATCTCAGTCAATGCTGCTCGAACTAAACCACACTAAGTAGGTACCTGCCTGCACTTATCGTATGAATTGCGTTATCCGCCGCTTACTTTGTTGTAACGTGAGAAGTTTATTCGCGTGCGCCAGTACTTTGTTTCTGCTACAGTTGAGATTCCGATTTCCGAGACCGAGAACGAAAGCCGAGAGATGCAATTTTATTGTCTGCTTTCTGCTATCTAAGCACCATTACTTATCGTGTTTGATAATGATAAGAGGAAAGTCACGTGAGGTAAACAACAATGATGGCGGTGTCAGAATGCGCGCTCAAATTTTGCGCGGGTATTTTGAATTGACGGACCGCTACACTACCCCACCGCTCCCGCCCATCGTACTTGTAACAAGGCGGGAAAGGCTTCCCCGCTCGCCCGTATTAAAACCTCACCTCTTCGTCATCGCTGGAAATTTCCTATTGTTGGCTATATGAGTTGTAGAATTTGTTACTGCATGTGTTAAATTATTAATAACTTCTTATTTTATTATTCTTGTTTTGGCAAATCCAGAATATCATTATTTGAAAGAACTATTAATTGAATGGGATTATTCGTAATTCTTGGTGACCGCAAGAATGACAGTGCATACTGCTCAAAGTAAATAAAGGATAAAAAAGATAACTACATACTAAATTCACAGCAATATTTATTTCGCAAGGTAATAAAAAATTTGTTGATAAGCTGTGTATACATTTCATCTTATTTACATCCAAAAATATACTTGATAATACAAAAATGTGCAAATATTAGATAACAAACTCTAAATACAAAAAGTATTTGTCATAAAAGGGAATTATTTTTCAATATATTTGGCCCAGGAAATATACATTGAGGGTCGTCGGGCCTTACACGTCTTCAAAGACAATGGCTCTCACAGCTTCAAATTTTTCAATGACATCATTCTGAAAAAAAGAAAAAAACGTGAGAGGAATTTTAGTGTTTAAATCACAATGAAACTTGTACTGCGTAGATTACCAACTGAGTAGGAACTTCATTATGTGACATAGACGTAATTTCACAGCACTTCAGTTGCCCGTACTTCGATTCATTGAGAGTGCGTTTACTCTTTGTTTATTCTTTTATCTATTTATTTATTTATTTAATTAATATTTATTTTTACTTATTTATTCATGTTTTTGACACGCTGTGCGAGTTAAATCATTCGGTTGTTTCCCGAGTGTTCAGAAACAAAGTTTATCATGAAATGGACGCTTTTAATCAAAAGATTTATTGGGTATTTTGAGGAAAGAAATGTGTGTTGTTATTTTTCTTATGCTAGAATGCATGCAAAATCAGAGGAGGTAGGCCTTGTTGCAACAGCAAGATACGAACTCAAGAATCCTGTAAGAGTAAGAGACATAAGAGGTTTTCTCACTAGGCTGGATATGGTGTTCGTAATTTTTTCTGGATTCCGGACCATCATAGAACTCTGCATGTAAACCTTCGAAAAGATCCCTAAGTCCTCCAGGTCAAGTCATGTCTTTCTATGCCAGGGTCCGTCATTTAAAAACAGCGAGTGAAGGGACGAGGACCTTCTTCGGCAACCTCGGAAGAAGGTCCTTGACTGGGTTCCTCCTGGGAGAAGACGCAGAGGGCGCCCAATGAAAGGTTGGAGGGAAGGGATTGAAGCAGAAATGTTAAGGTGCTCAATCCCCCAAGATTTGTGGTTTGAAAGAGAGCAGTGGAGGTTAGGAGTCGTAGAGCGCGAGGGAGTGCTGTAAAGCGACTTGTATGTATGTGAGTGAAGGGACGAAACTCATGCAGGCCGTACTATCGATGTCAGCTCAGAGTATTTCCTCTTCAAATTGTATTAATTCATACGCCATACGGCATGTTTCAATTCGTAGGAATTTTTTGAAGAATGTGTGTTAACTCGTCAGATATCAGTTCATCAAAAGTGAGTAGGTAATTAAAGCAAAACATGCACTCTTACGTGTGCAAAAGGAACAGTCAAGCTTACTTTGGGACTTCCTATATGCTACTGTACATAGATTCATACATGCGCAGTATCTTTTTTTCTCAATTCGACGCCATGCCAACGCCTGAATTAAAAAGATAGCCGACTGCACTGAACCTCTGAGAGGAGTTTGCTGTCAAAACACTGGCAACTGCACTATTTCCTTTCTCTCGTCACTAAAAAACCGTGAATATTTCGTCGTAAAAAAAAATTGTGTTTGAGGTTTATTTATCAGGTTTTATCACAATCTTCTGTACTCACCTCATTTTGGCATAGATCTCGATCCTTTGTTCCAGTCATTGCCTCTTGGTACTTCCTCTGGAATAATTTCCCATCAAAATACGGATAGCTAAAAGTCTGCAAGCATATGAAATAAGTGTTTTTTTAAAAATGGAAAAATAAGCATAGGTGCAATAGGTAAATTTTTAAGCATATCGATGGCTAAAGTGCGACACCACGTATCTCCATTGCGGAGTTTCAAAATCTCCGCTTCTGTAATGTAATTTTTCGAATAAGTACGGTTAAGTCAATCTAATGGCTTGAAATTTATACAGAATATTCTAACCGACAGAGAGGAAAAATCAAGGAAGTTTTCAAGAAACGTTGACTAGTTTTCCAGGGGAAAAATGAAGTATGACCGAAGTCTACAACGTCTCAAACGGAGATACGTGGTCTCGCACTTAAGCCATCGATTTGTAACCATTTGTTTTCCTCTGGGAGCTATCGTCGCTAGAAAGAAAGAAGGGAAAAGGGTTAAAATCGGCGTTTACATAATAATCGTTCTATCTGTTTTTAAAGTGCTCCAATTTTTTTTTTTTTTTTTGACAGGCTACTGCCGTCAATCTTGACGAAACTGAATTCATTAGACTTTTATTTTCATAGTATTAAATGTATCGTCTGTGTTTTAAATAGTTCACTACAACAAAAAGCATTTTATGAATGCATTTCAGCTGAAATTTTCTTACGTAGATATTTTCCATGTCATTTATGCTTGCTGGATTCACTTGCTTAAATAGTTTTCGCCCTCCTTTTATTTATCTTTTCTGCGACTAACAACCTCTATGCCATATTATTGCTGCTAATTAGTTCGTGCAGAAGACTATGTATAATCTGATAAACGACTTCCCGAAATAATTAATGTACATAATTCAATGAAAATTTTAAATTTCAAAGTTAAAACTTTTAAATTTTGTCAAACCAAATCAATCAAACTCTAGCAATAACAACTCTAACTTTCAAAATACTCTAAAAATCGTGAAAAGGGGTATAAATTCCATTATTCTAGCTGTTGAATGAAGTTAAGTTTCGGAACCACATTCAAGGCAAATAAATAAATGTTGTAGGCTAATTAATCATTCTTTTCGGTGTATTTGTTTTTTGTAATTTTTTTTTCATTCTTTATTTAAAACTAAAAGTACAATTTGGCAGATTAACTCCCTCTTTTTTGTTTAAACATGCCCATCAGCTTTTGGTATTCCTTATTTCCTCACGTACTCTCTGTCGCTCCGAATTCTGCAATTTTTTACTTAGGCCGTAACATCTCCCCCAAGTATTCGTGAGGATATGAATGAACTATTCGCAACGTCAAAATTATTTAATGAGCAATTAGCACCTCACCTCTGGAAAAGATAGCGGATAACCGCAAACAGCGAGTAAGTCCATGATAGTGTAAAGGGTTCTATTAAAAATTGATGCAATATGCACTGCCCTGGGAGAAATGTGACTTGGTCTCGATTCATTCAGGCTCTTCTTCAAAAGAACCACCATGGCGATAATTGCACAGATCTCCCTGTCTGCGAGTGAAGTCCCCTGGTCATTACTTGCGTCATAATCCTGGTGGGGGAAAACAAGTGTATATCAGAAATTGGGAAACCAAAAAGCAATGGAAATCGATCCATCGGTGCTTCCCAGTTTCCAAAAGAAAATTCTAGGGAAAAGGAAGAAGTGACTGTAACTGTCCGTAAATTGTAAGAAATCAAATGCGTATAACACCAATATCAGGATAAATAATCACTAAAATAAAGGAACGTATTTCTGCCAAATGGAACTATGTTCATTGTGACGTGAGCCCTGTTCTGCTTATATTCTTATGGGTCTTATAGCTCATGTCTTAATGCACACGGTTCCGTTTGGCAAAAATACGTTCAAACAATCACTAAAACAAACAAAATGACTAATAGAAGCTGATAAATACGAATTAAGAACACGATAAAACAGATGACTAACCCGCAGATAAACCAGTGTCATAGTTGGCAGAATCAGATCTGTGGGTAGGTTTTCCAATTTATCTCGGTCTAATCGAGGTGAGGCAGCTGCAACAAATAATGTCCATCTTTTTCGTTGTAGCTCATCAGAACGGTTGTCACTCCATAGTTTCATCAATCCTGGGTGTTCCTCTAAAATGGAAAAATATCATTAAAAAGGAATTACCACTACACAGAGAGAATTGTCAACACAAAAGTTTGGTTAATATGGGAAGTAAAACACAAAATAACCCTAACCTTCCGTTGACAATTTCAAGAGAAAATTCCGGCTAATTTTCATGAAAAATTTAATAAAAAACGAGTGGTTAATACCAACGCTGCAATCGGAGGAATTCATTTTTCCAGTATCTCTATTGTTTTCTGCGCTAAATTCACCGTACCAAAACAGTATCAGCAGAAAGACCTTAAGATACCTAATCGATACTTATAACTCGTCATAGGCCTAAAAATCCGCGATTAATTCAAGATGTTTTATAGTTTTTCGACAAATCATTAGGCCTTACTAATGAATCATGTTTTTTTCCCTCTGTTACAGGTAAGCTCATGATAAAGTTATACTATGATTTCGTACTGCAGTTGGTGAGTAAAAAAAAGTACATTAATCCAAGAACATTGTAAAGTGAAAAATTACTAAGCCAAAAAAATATTTTTGGCTTGTAGCTTGATTATTTTTTCAATCACTTTACAATTTTCTATGAAAGCCAGCCAAATTGGCATTAAAGTGAATTAATTCAAGAACTCGGTCTTTTTTTAAAAAATAATGTCGTAAAAGTCAAAATAAAGAAGCTTAAGTCAGAGGGTCCTTAAATAATTACCTTGAAACGCATCAATACTGATTTTAACTGGCTCATTTGCTGTATCATACCCTTCCATGCTATATTCAGTCACTAAAAGTGGATGCGGCTCTGGTTTTTCAGCAAGAAGTATCTTATAAAGTTGTTCTCTCAGGGGTCTTGTCATGAGAGCTGATGCAGGTAAATTAGTGGTAGAATTTTTCCGAAGATCCTCCAGTGCCGGCAGGTATTCAAAAGGCTGATTTTGTAGGATTTTCCTCACTAAAGCCGGAATTTTATTCGATCTGTGCAGTTCCTCTGCCCTAACCATTATCTCATCCCAGTGAGAAAGATTGCCTTTCACTGAAACAATGTGTAAAATATATTGAAAGCACAGAATATAGCTAACAGATCGTTTACGTGTATCTAGGCTTGTGATGCTACAGATTTTGATTATGGAAAGTGAACGGTCATGGTTTTTTTTTTTTTTTTTTTTTTTTTTTTTTTTTTTTTTTTTGCAAAATTCCCTGCGATTTATCAGGTTCGTTCTTTGAAAATTTTCTCCTTAAACATCATAAGTATTTTTCTTGAAGGGGAGGGGGGGGATCCGAACAAATGACGGCTCGTTAAAGTATAGGTCGAAAGAAACTCTAAAAATTATGCTCAGATACCCACATTTTTTACGATTTCGAGGACCAGCAACGCTACAATACACGTGAACAACCAATGATCCTCTCGGAAATTTTGCAACGCTGGAATTAAGTTAAGGTTTGAGAGAAACAAGTAAAGCGCCCTCCGTTAGTATCAAATGGGAAAAATATTCGACAAATTACAACCCTAACGCCTGATACTCATTGCCTTAACCCGAACGCCTTACGCCTCAACCCAAACGCGTGAATGCAACTCTTCGGGCTCCATGGATGCTTGTGTTGCATACGCACGAAAGTGAAGGCGTTTTGAATCTCCAGGATGTCACCGATTCACCCGTGCCGTAGCGGCGAAACGGCGTCGGTGGGCAGTGCTGCCGTGCTTAGGAAAAACGCCGTATGAACCTTCAGACGTTGCCAAATTTCCTTCGATGAAATACAAATGCACTGGGAAAAGTTCTTTCTATTTTTCTTCCAATTTTTCTGACAATATTGCTCGGAAATTAATCTAAAATTCAAATTTCCAGGAAAAGTATACATAACTTGCCTGCAAAATGCATATTTTATCTGAGGAAATTTGGTAACGCTTAAATGTTCACACGGCGGCGCGGCGTTCTTCCTGAGCATAGTATATTACTGCGGTATCTTAAAGAACGAAGCTCCTTCATTTCTTCGTTAACGCTACGAATCTCTCAGGCATGAATAGTTGCTCTACAAATCATTGTCAGCTCATCGCAATATTGGAACTGAATCACAAAAGACACTCGCCTCATAAGCCCATTTGCAACTAGTTATTCATAAGAGATGTCTTAGTAGTATAAACGAGGAATTGTAGGTGCTTTGTCATCTCGGGTCCTCGCAGTCTAGCCCGCCGTGCTTCACAAATGGATTACATTTTGCAATAAGGAACCACTATCTCTGGCTCTTCCATAAAAGCACGTATCTTCATAGGGAAATCAAGGGCTCATATGTTGTTTCTAAAATGAGCCAGTAATAGTGGTTCCTTATTGCAAAATGTAATCCAAATATGAGACGATGGAAAATTTGTCTCCCGCAAGTTTTCACTTGACCCTTCCATTATCCCTCGTCTCCACTGAACTGATAAAGCGAATTTAATGAGACCCAGTCAGGGTTTAATAAAAATAATTAGTTCACGTGTGTTGGCGTGTGTGTGCATTGCAAGAGACGTTTTCAAATTTCAAACGAAGCATTATGATCTCTTTTTTTATTGGTTTCTCATGGCATGCAAGCAGAGTACCTTAATTGGGAGAGTATGGCCACTTCGGTTTCCATCTCAGATTGGCTCAGCCATTTTAGGCTGAATGGAGCGTTCTAGGACCCAAAAATGGCGGACGCCATAAGTCAATGTAATGCAAAATGACCCTCAAAATGTAGTTTTTTTTGCTTATCGTAACGAGAAATTTTCCCAAATGCACTATAGCGACTTATTTACATATTTTTACGGCTAATCGTGTGCAATTTTCAAGAAAAGTTGGCAGCAAGTGCGGTTTTTGATAACCGTCTAAAGTTGGCAATGACCCCCCTCCCATCCTCAAAAATCAAAACAAAGCACCGCCATTTTTGGGTCCTAAGCCTCTCCATGGGGCCCATTGGCCATACTCACCGTATTAAGGTACTCTACATGCAAGTGCAAAGGAGGCATTTGCTTATTTCGTGCGCATAATTCCATCCAAGTACCTCTTTCTGAAGAAAAAGACGACTTCACTGGAGCGAGATCTTCTTTAGGTCTATAGTTTTGAATACTGATGAGGAAAAGCGTTTCAGCTTCAGCATCGTTTAATGTATCCCTAGCCACCCTCGGTAAAATTCTCCTCATAGTTTCCTCTTGGAATTGCTCCTCCACATTCCCAGGCAATCTCAATCTGTTCCTGATATACCTGGCCAGGGCTCTGAATCGTCTGTCAACAGGGGTTGGCCCTCCAGTTAATTCCTTGAAAAAAGGCTGAAAACAATAGGTCCAAGTATCATTGCACTGTTGACTGTAAGAAACAAACATAAAATACAATTTTTTGAAAACATAAAACTTTAAAAGTTAAAATTTAGCACCCTAGTAGCAACTACTGTTAAATAAGCTTTTAAAAAACTCTTAAATTTCAAAAGGACAACTTTTTAAAAAACTGCTTAATTGTTCATATTAGAAAACCCTTTTTGGCTACTTTTTTAAGTAAAATTTACGAGCGACAAAATTTAAGTAAAAAAGTGTTAAAAAGAAATTCTTAAAATATCAACTGGAGTTTTTCAACACTAAAATTGTTTGGAAAAAATGCTAAAAAACTACAGTGATATTTTAAGAGTTTTCTTGAACCAATCTCCCCTTAAATTTTACTTAAATTTTACTTCTCGTAAATTTAACTTTAAAAAATAGCCAAAAAAGGTTTTACAATATGTTGGAGTTTTTTAGGCAACGTGCATTAAAAATTCAGCAAAAAGTTCTTAATCTCAATACAGAGGGAAAAAGCTCATGTGAGCACAATTTTCCCTCAAATATATAAAGAAAGTTTTTGTGAAAAAAGTTTTCTAATACGAACATTCTAACAGTTTTTTATAAATGTTTTTAAAGGTCATTACCACTGGGGCATGCACACAGTGATGAAACGCTGAGATCAATACTCCCCATTCTTTGACGCACTCAGTCACAAAATTATGAAGACAACACACCCCCCCCCCCCCCCCCCNCCTCTAGAGTGTTACCTCATTTATGGACAGCAGCGCCTTATACCTTTTTGCACCTTTTTGCACCTTTTTGCATGAAATAGGCACCCATTTTAGTCTTTATTGGAGACTTCTGAGTATATTCAGCATTTCTGCGTCACATTATGGCCCATGAACTACAATCATTTAATATTATTTAGGGCTCACTACTATTATTTAGGGTCTACATTACCAGCAACTCTTCAAAACTCGTGAAGTTATCACGTCCTGCAAGGGTTCCAAAGAGAGGTAACTGCCATTCCGGTAGCTCAAGCAGATTCGCCAGACCGGCTTTACTGTAGTTACGAGTCTTCATTGTATTAATATCAAAATGTTTCGACGAAAGGTAGTATGGGGCAGCGCCATGAATCAGAAAATCGGAGTCTTGTCCGAAAATAGCAATGCAGTTTTCATTTCTGCGAACGTACAACACCATTTCTGCATTGCACTCTCTTGTAGCCTTGTAAACCTGTAAAACGGTTGGATATCAGAAAATCGGAGTCTTGTCCGAAAATGGCAATGCAGTTCTCATTTCTGCGAGCGTACAACACAATTTCTGCATTGCACTCTCTTGTAGCCTTGTAAACCTGTAAAACGGTTGGATATCAGTGCATGAAAAATTTTAACCGGAATTTCGAAACCGGGGAAAAGTCAAGCGAAGCATAACAATTTGAGCAATTACCTAATTGAACTTTCGGATCGAACAATTAAGTGTGACTTTTTCATCTATAACTATCGCCGCATGGATCACAATAGATCATTTTCTCACCACTGAATCAATTTCTCTCCAACATATCCAATAGAGGAACATTCTAGAAGATAGGTAGTGCGTTAGCTAACGTGCACGCATTTTCTGAAAGAACTTCGGAATTCTTTTTAAAAAAATGTGTATACGTTCGCCAAAATACCAGATGTACGTTGCTGTGCAGTGTGCGCTCACTTGCCGATGCCTAGTACTCAACTTTCCTAGCAGTATCATTTTAAGAATGAATTTAACAAAATTTAAGACCCCTGCAAATTCTCTATTGCAGAATTTTTTTGAGGAATCAGCCAGTGGTTTGATGACTGATGAGTTTATCGCTCGCATGGTAAAAAAATCCATGTTTAAGAAACCACCGCCTGATTCCTCAAAAAAATACTGCAATTATTTAAATAAATAAATAAACCTCTCCTCTGAATTTACAATTGCCCTGCTTAAATTGGATGATTTTAGGTAATTTTGAAGCGATGATGAAAATGGAGGATTCTAATGAGTAGGAAAAAGTAACCATATTCCAGTTTCAAGATTTTTCAAACTTACCTCACAATTAAACTTAGCTGGAAAGTAATAGGAAAGGTTTTGTAGGTATGGGACATCTGAGCTGGGGTTTCCTTCTGGAATTGGATCACCATATCTCAAAGCGTCGAAAAACGAGTTCACGTTTTCTAGTCTCCGAAGACCCCTCTGAATCCAACGATCACGGTTAAAATAGTCAGCATCCACATTGGAGTACCCTCGGAAGAAAAATACTGGGTGTGCGCCCACCCTCGTGAAAGCTCTAATGAAATTTTCAATTCTAGTCAAAGCTTCTTCACTTTGTCCACCGCAAACCCAGTCAATGTCCTTTAGCACGTCTCTTGAAATGTTGCTCCAATGGAAAGCTATGATTGGTTTAATATCAGCATTCCTTTTCCTTCTAAAACAGAAAAAAAGCGCTGTGACTTTGCTTATTTCCAGGAGCAGACTGGTTCTGCGGGCTGACTGTTGAAATTGATAGACAAAGCTATAGACAAAAAAGACCTAGGGAGTATGGAGCGATCCTATTGCTTGAAATAGGTAATTCCGATAGACTAAGGGGGAAATGATGGACTAACTTTCGGGTATCTTGTCGGTTGCCGGTAGTCAGTCTATCACTCACCTCTTTTGTCCATTGCAACCGTCCGTTTCAGCCAGTAGGATCGCTCCAAATGTCCTATGTCTTCTTTGTCTACAGCTTTGTCTATCAATTTCGATTATCGGCATGCAGGGCGCGAGGGAAGGCTCGCACCCTACTGGACTTGCTACGAACTTACCCATGGCATGTTTTGACGTAGATAAGGGGCTCCTTTCAGCCCTTTTTACGAAACCTAATGGAGTATCTTTCAGCCCATTTTAATTTTTCGGAGCAATTGGACGTATTTCGGTCAAACGGAACTAAGCGCCAATTTGAGTTCCTTTTGAGGAATTTAGAATGCCGGATAGCACGTTCTGTTAAACGGAACTAAGCGCCATTGAAAAGCATTGCGAGTATAGGAAGGAACGAGCAGGACGCCGGGCGTCCTGGACGCCCGTTTCCGCCGCCAATCCAATCCCCCTTTACCTTCCTCACCCTATGGCGCTTAGTTCCGTTTGATAGAAATACGTCCATGGTAGCAAGTGTGACCAATTTTCAACTTTTAGAGATTCTTTAGGCACTATTGATTAACTTGACCTCTTGGTGGGCCTAGAATCCCTTTATACTGAGAGTCAAGACAATTCGGCTCATGGATGTCACAAACGGGAATAAAGATTACAGAAATTGAACGTTTTTCGTAATCTTTGATCGGCCCATTCTCAAATGCCTTTCTCCGTTCCTCCTCTCATTCCGTTTGTTCCTTGCCGAACCCGTAATTCCCTGGTCCATTCCAGATGATAATCTTTGCAATTGGTGAAAATGTAATCTTTATTCCCGTTTGTGACACTGTGGAGGCCTAAAATACGGGAACCAATCAGAAATAGATTCAAATTGTCTTGACTCTCAGTATAAAGGGACTCTAGGTGGGCCCATGCTGAAAATTTCGTACAGGCGCCGTACCTACACATTATGCCTGGATCCGGCGGTTCGAGCTTTTTTCCTCGGCAAGAAAAATTAAACCACGAATTCCTTTGATGATTATTATCGGCCAGTGTCATTTTGCATGCATGTCACAGCTTTCTTCGCTAGTCCGTCTCCAGACAGGCGCCTTCCCCCTCTTCCCTTCACTATCACGCGCGCCGCAGTCAGTTCTACTGTTGCAATTTTGTTTGGTTCATTGTTTGTAATCCAACATACAAATTCCGCGGAGTGAAGTTGTGAAGTAAGAGAAAGAAATAATTTGTCCGAATTTTATTTCACCATTTTCACGAATTGAAAGCATAAATTGTTACAAGTAAACACCAAATCCGTTTCAAAAATAAATAAATAAGAAAAAAAATTCAGCTGCTCCGTAAATTCTAGATACTGCCCAACTTTGAAAATTTTGAAAAAAAACGGGAATGACTCTTATTTTCATTGATTTACTACTACCATATCTCGGGTCGTTAGCTTTTTCCTCCAGTCACTTTTGAAGAATTAATAAAAAGTTGCCTCAACTACGAATTTAGGAGAATTTTAAGGAATTTTGGCGTATTTTCAAGATTGTCCATGGCGGATCCCCAGACTCCCCTTTCCCAGAGAGGACGCTCAAGTCCACTTTTGGAGAGGCCCATGTATGTGGAGCCAGTCCACCCCTATTTATTTCTTTTACTCTACTCATGCAATAATTTTATTAAAACTTGTTCAAGTCAACGTACTGCACTTAAAAAAATAGTCTAATAATTCAAACCTTTTTCAGCCTAGTTTAGGTAAAATATGTCTAATAAGATCTTTATCATTCTTTATCTCTAATTAGTACGCATGAACGGATCATAGGTCACTAGGATCATATTAAATGCAAGAAATCTAAAGATAATTTTATTTTATTTAATTGCATTTTATTAGTTTTAAATTAAAAAGTATTCCGCGTCTCAAGAGAATGGTCCCAATGTGAAATTTCATGACTGGATTCTCATTGAGGAAGTTAAGAACTCGTCTGCCTGAGCCATTGAGAGCGTTTTTTTCCTCTTAAATCTCGTAAACATTTTCCAAAATTGACAGAAGTGAGGAAAATCGAAAAATAGATCTTAAGGTAATTCCAAGGACGCCATATTTTGTGTCGAAACGACATGCGATGAATAGCATCGATTGGTTCAATTTTTTTAGCTATACTCGTCGCTTTCCTCGAATTTTAAGATCGCAATTCTATTGTCAGGAGACTAAAGAATTCGCTTACCAATTTTGACAAACAAATTCAACGTAATATAGGCGTGGTTTTTTTAGAAAGAAAATATAGCATTCGAGTGCAGTTTCGATATCAGTATCGAATGCGATGTCATCTGTCATGGATTGACATGTATAGCAACCACGCCTTTCTTAAGTCAAGCTTGTTTGTCAAAATTGGAAAGTGAATTCTTTAGTCTCCTGACAACAGAATTTTGATCTCAAAATTTTGAGAAACTGGAACTAATCGATGCGATTTATTGCACGTCGTTCTGACACAAAATATAGCGTCCATCGGATCACCTTAAATTGTGATCGATTCTCGGGGAGCATATGAATAATACTTTCTGTCCTAAATCCACCCTTATTTACGAAATAAATCTTACCGGAAATCTTCTACAAGTTGCCGTATATTAACTTCGTGGCAGGCTTCAGATGGAAAGGTTTTTTCCACAAACGTCTCTAAGCCTCTAACGCCCATTTCCAGATTTTTCCTAGAAAACATAACCATTGAAATGATGGTTAGGGTTGCACTTATTTAATCTACCGTTTTACCTAAATTTCTGTAACGACTTAATCGAGTAATCCGTAAAAAAATATTGATTGCTCGAAATTATTCTTGAAAAATAAAATTATAGTATACCCTCCTAAGTGAGTACAAGGTTTGATATTATGATGATCTGATATTTGACACCTTATCAGAAAGGTAAAGGATATCGTAAGACATTTTTTGATCAGTTCCAAATTCATAAGCTTACTATCTAAGCAACATCTGTCATCAATAACTGAAGTATAATATTTACTATTCGATATTAATTGACATGGTGTCTTCAGTATCATATCAAGTAATTGTAGTGCCAATTTTATTGCCCTGATTCATACATGACAGTGCGAAACAGAGTCAGGTGAAATGAAAGCTTTTTTGCATGACTATGTCCGAAATTATATCACTCACTCGTCAAACTTTTCATTTACACTGAAGGGTATCATAAATAATGGAGTTAAGTTACAATTTTCAAAACAGTTATAAAGTTATAGTTTTGAGTGAAACTCGTCTCGGAGTTCACTTTGTAAAGGGATCGAATACAGTAGATCATTCCTTTCCTAAATGTATATGAGTTTAAAGTTTGTTCAAGTCCGAAGGCCTTATTGTGAGTATTTTTCATCACGGCCAGAGTTCTTTTCAAAATTTTAACAGTATCACTCAATTTATTCATGATACCCTTTTTTACACGAATATAATGGAATTTTTTTAGGACTTTTTCTCTCAGTGCATTAAATTTTACAAATGTAAACAACTTATTGGTCCCAAAATAATTTAATTCTAAGTAGTGCCAAAAATTGATAATGACCACTTACTGCTAGGTGTAATTGATGGAGACCAAGAATTGAAACATCAAGCTAAGTACCCTGGAAACACACTCGTGTTGAAGGATCGTTATTAATACTTTGTATAAAGAGGGAGATAAGCGTTATCAGAGTCTGTATGACATACACGCAACTGAACGGTCCAATGTAGGATGAAAGATTGCAAAAAGGAGAGGAAGTGAGGCACTTCAATATCGCACTCTGAGGGGGAAAAAAATGGTACCTCAATGCTGTGAAATACTCGAGAATCAGCGCGCGGTCTTGCGCATGCGCAGTGCTGTCAGCTGCGTTCATTTTGATTGGCTGATCAGAAAAAGTAAGACTGAGTTGAGTTGGAACTTAGGAATGCTGAATAATGCGTTTTTTTTTCGATGGAACAAGCTATTTTTCTCGTCACGAATTCGCGGTTCAGTGGCTTTCCACTCATCGAATTTCGAGTATATCATCTGAAATTAGATGGCTATTAATATACCTTATGTAGCTTGCTCAGTTCTCACATTAAGCACAGTATCTAATGACGTGCTCACATGACGCCGAACCGCATTAAGCAAAGAGGAACCGAATCACATCAGCCATTGCCAAACATCGGATGGTTTATTTGTTTACGGAAAAACGGGAGTTTAAAGTTTTGTCAGAAGTTCAAGTTATTTCCTCTATGATGTGAAGTAAATCCCCCTGGAATTTTCTGAGAACAATAATACTACCGTTCTCACGTGAAACATGTTGAATGTTATAATTAAGAATATATTAATTTTGGCGACCATGCGTAAAGATGATGACCAACAATAAGAGCATGAGTAGTAGTAGTAAAATAATTTTATTTTAAAGCGGTGCTTTAGCATCTAAGGCCATTTACACCTCTAAAGAAGGCAGTAACAGTAATAAATTTACATGGAAATATCAGTAAAAATACAAAAGGGTTGAGGGGAAAGGTTAAATTTTGAGATTAGCGGAGCGCATAAATTCAAAAAGTTTTACAGGATGAGTATTCAGAAGTAAATTTTTAAGAGAAGGTAAGGGGTAGGGAAAAAAACGTTTTCGGATACCTGCCAAATGTATTTAGATAAGAAAGAAATTCCTCTTCCAGGACTCTGCGAGCCTGAGGTCGATCTCCACAGAGAAACGTCAACGCCACAGAGAAATGATCAGTAGATTTGTCCATCCTTTTTCACTGTAGAAATTAGCTTAATTAACACGTGTTGAATATATCATTGTTTTTTTAAAAATCAAACGAAACTCTTTTTTACAAAAAGACGGGGGGAGATGTAATATGGGGGGGGGTGAAAAGTTGGGGAGAAAAGAAAAATGGGGAGTTAAGAAAAAAAGGGGGTGGAGGAGAATATCACAGAAGGAAACCAGGTACCGCTTTGGCGGATTCACGCTAACTGCCCATTTAAAAAAAAGTCACCCTTCCAATTTCAAACTTGACAAGTTGCTTGTCTGCAAACATGGACACTGACACCACTACGTATGGTAACTTCTTTTAAGCGAATTTCTCAACATTTCCGTGTGAGATCTGAGCCATGGTAGAGCCAGGGCCCCAGGGTGCAAGCGGACAAGGGTAGGCCAGCGAGGAACGTAGACACTCAAAGAATCAGAACAAAGATATATAGCCTTTTTGGTAGTTATTACTCTATGCTTAAGGTGTATTTTTAGCATCAAGCAATGCATTCTAGGTACGATAGATATATTTCAGATTTTAACCATCAGGTGAATCATTTTCGGAAAATCGAAATCCTAGTCTCTCGATCCATCACTAAGGAATTTTAATGTCGCAAATCGTCTTCTGAAATCTTAAAATAAATTAAAAAAATATTCATACTGACTAAAATGGACAACATGTTTAATGAAGTAGTGGCGAGGCGATACGCTGGACTATAAGCTGTAGATACACCCTAAGACTCGGGTCTAAAATCCACACCAGCAACCCGATTATTGAAACTATGTAGGCACGATGAGACAAGACATAGTCCTATCTTAACCATACAATGTGTCGCATTTCGATGTCTTGTCGAGCTAATTTAAACTTTTACCAATCGGCAATCGGCCCGCAGATTCATTGAACGCAAGTGTAGCAAGAGACAGAAAAGCCGACGTTTTGATTCTTGTACTTACTTTCTATGCTAAACCAATGACAACTGATCGCTCTTCAATCGCTTTCTAAATATGCCTAAATTTATTTAGTGTAAACTCCAAAAAAAGCACACGGAAAACATAAAATATGTTATTTTAGAAGGTCTATTCCTAGTATACAGGGTGTAACAACTAAGTGGCGACAGACTTTCAGGGGTTGTTCTAGACTCAAAACAAACAGAAAAGTCCTGTACCAAAATCCTCCAAGATACGTGGTTCTCGAGTTACGGGGAGTCCAATTTTGAAAAAAAATACCGCACGTGTTCGGTTATGACGTCACAGTGGCCATCCTAATTGTCGGAATCGAAAAACAATTGTGGTTTCGTAAAGCACTCATTAAGAGCTCAAAAAAGGTTCTTTCGTGTTTTTTTTTTTTGTAAAACCTATCCGGATGGAGTTATTCACCGCTAAAAAAAAAATACCGTTTTACCGTACGTCGCATAGCCACTGTGACGTCATAACCGAACACTCGCGGTATTTTTTTAAAAAAATTGAACTCCCCGTAACTCGGGAACCACGCATTTTAGAGGATTTTGTCAAAGTCAAGTCCCCACTCCCCAGACCTACTGAAGCATGTGTAACTCTGCAATCCTAGCTCGAGCAACTATTCGTGCTCTGCTGAAGTAAAAGTTGCATACCCAAATTATTGAAGGAGCCTCGCACGTGAACAAGATACAAGGATCAACGCATAGCGTTTGCATATTTCTGCGTATCTTGAAACAGTATTTGAACGATTGATACAAGGATCAGCGCATAGCGTTTGCATATTTCTGCGTATCTTGAAACAGTATTTGAACGATTTCTCGTGAAATATCGCATACCCTCTGGAATCTGAGTGGCCTCAGCAAGGGAAAATTGAATGGATCAGGCAAAACCGAAAAAAGTCAGGAAAGAATGTGCTCTCGCGGAAACAGCGCAAATTTTACCGTGGCGTGTTTTTCATAGCTTTATTGGCAAAATTGGTATTTTTTATACCAGTGTCTCGAAAGTTAAGGGTTCTTTTCAAAGATTTCCAAGGCAACTTTAATTCCTAATTTCGGTGGGCACCCTTTAAAATAATAAAAACTTCTGACCATTTCAACCGGGTTTGTTTGTTGTTAAATTATCTAGGCGAGACCAGGGAATTCATGATAAATCTGCACTCTGAATTGGAACCTCTCTCCAGAATTCTGACAACACTCCAGAAATTCATCGGTTCAATACACTCCCGAGTGCCAATTCTGAGTGCCAGTGGAAAAATTCCCCGATTTCCTTGACCAAAACAAACAGCCATAGGATTTATTTACGCTAAAAGGAACTATGTGCATAGGGTTTACGCGAGGCATAGTTCCTTTTAGCATAAATACGTCCAATGTATCTCGAATTATTGTTCGGAAAGGAATCGTGCCTGGGCACCTTTGACCCGAGGAAGAAAAAAATTAAAGGGCATTATAGAATAAGAACGTATTTATGCTAAAAGGAACTATGTGCATAGGGTTTGCGTGTAACATAGTACCTTTTAGCATAAATACGTCCAATAAATGGCGCAGAGTGGATGGACGGTGGAATTATACGTCATTGTTAAAGCGCGAGGAAGAGAGGAATAAACAAGATAATGCTTGATTAGCGTTTAGGAGATGCTGACACCCTTGTTTACAATGTATTGTCAAACTTCCGACCTCGTTGACTCCTGAAACTCGCGGACGACGCAGTATGTAGAGACGACGTAAAATGTCTGTCCAGTCTTGTGTTGTCAACCTCGTAAGGGTATTTATGGGGTGTCATATCGGTGTTGTCGGCATGCTGTATGAAGTTGCTTTAACTCTCGGATTGTAGACATTTTTTCGTAAGTTTGATTCGTGGTTGATTGCTGAACGTTTGGCTGATTTATTAAATACTCACGTTAACCTACGGGCAGATTATTGAAACTGATAGACATATAGCTATAGACAAAGAAGACAAAAGGGATATGGAGGGGTCCTATTGGTAGTAGCGGGTGATTGCCATGGACAAAGGAGGTAGGTAATATACTAACTGACGGCAACCTACGAGAAACCCATTAGTTAGTCCATAATTCGCTCCCTTAGTCTATAAGAACCAACCATTTCAACCAATAGAATCGCTCCATACTCCCTATGTCTCCTTTGCCTATAGCTTTGTCCATCAATTTCAATAATCAGTCCGCAGGGCCCATCGATCAGTTGAACGTATTTATGCCAAAAGGAACTATGTCTGACACAAACCCTATGCACATAGTTCCTTTTAGCATGAATACGTCCAGTTATCATACACTTCCACAGAAAGGACCTCAGGAGCTTTCCGCATTGGAACCGTGTGAAACACAAAGGAACCAAGCAACATCAGCTATTGCCAAATTTAATTGGGCAATTTAATTTTTCAGATGAAAACATTTGTGCGGATTTTGGTGCAAATTTCAATGAATTTCCTGCATATTAGAAGGAAATTCCTTAAAATTTTCAAACGAACCCGCACAAACGCTCTCTCGTAAAAAAAGAACTCGCTCAGTTGAATTTGGCGATAGCGGTTGTGGCTTGGTACCTTTCTGCAAAACGCGGTCCTATTATTTTCCCCTTTTCTGCTACGAATCTGACGTCTACACTGCCGTGCTAAGGAAAAACGCCGTATGAACATTGGAGGGTTGCCAAATTTTCCTCGATAAAATGTTCATTTTTGAGGGAAGTCATGAATGTTTTTCCTTGAAATTTCCAGGAAATTTAGGTGGAATTGCGAACAAAATTATCTGAAAAATTGGAAGGAAAGTGTTCATATGTTCATAATGAAATTCGTGTTTTATCGAAGGAAATTTGGCAACGCCTGAGGGTTTATAAGGCGTTTTTCCTTAGCACGGCAGTATAAAGCCGCTAACACACGTACACTCCGAATGTACATTCTGGCCTATTGCGCATGCGCGAGCATCGAGAATGTTCCTCATTTTGTTCTCTTGAACACCTATAAGTTACAGGAATGAGTAAAAGATCGTCGCGGGTATCTTCTTCTTCTCGTCAAACTGTACATTCTTTTCCAAGAGAATGATGAGTGAACATTCGCGATGCCCGCGCATGCGCAGTAGGCCAGAATGTACATTCGGAGTGTACGTGTGTTGGGGGCTTAATGGACAGCCCTCTGGAGAGATCTTATCACCCTTCCAGTATCTTAACCTCTCCAGAGTCCGTTTTAGGGCAGTTATTCATTCGAGAATACATACCTGCGCAATGGTAGCTCACTTCACCTTTCAATCGGCATTGCAGCTCAAATGAATGATGGACGGACGTAGCGTGGCCAATCACAACTAATGAAGTGACACGCTCCGCTCCGTGCAGCACGGCGCGGCGGGTTGGACTGCACAGATTCAAGATGCAATTAGATGATTCAATTAGCTGTACCAGTTGCACGAGCCATGCACCAAGTGCATTTTCGATCCATGGTCTGGCAGCCACTTGAGCTACTTGAATATGAAAAAAAGAGGCATGAACATTCCCACCGCAGCAATGCAATACGGAGAAAAAATTCCTCGAGTTTTGACGTTGGAATGTACTATCTGCAATGACCAATCACTGTCTTTTATCGATATGTAAAATATCTCATCTTGTTCTAACTATGGATACTTTCTATCATTTTGTATCATGACTCTAGAGGCATGCGCACCCTTGACTTATTAGAGTGTGTTGCAATTGGCCTGTTACAAACTTTTGCTAGAACAAAAATAAAATTTGTTTCTATCAGTGAATGTCTCATAAATCAGGATAAGCGCATTGGCAAAGTTTGAAACGCACTCCTAACTTCACAATCTGCGTAGGCAATTTGCGTTTTTTTTAGCTTCCCGCTTCAAAAACGACATTACGGTACAGGTGAACATTAGTCTTTCCATTCAACCCTTTCGCAATAGCAATACCCAACATAGCCGACGCTTCCGCGCGCAAATCACAATTTGGAACACAAGGTCAACCAAAGCGGATTTTTATCAACGCGAAGAAATCGTGAATGGAAACACGCAGGGTTGTTAACAAATGGTTAAAATCACATCCAAGCTTATTTGTTTTGGCGGATTGGTGTCGGCCATATGGAATATTGTATAATATCCTAGTGCACAGGGGTTGGATAGAACGACACCTCTTAACGAAATATTCACCTGTGCGTGCCCTTGCATCGATTTTTAGGCGGGAAGCTAAAAAAACGCATATTTCATTTTCGTTGATTTTGACGTAGATTGTGAAGTTAGGAGTGCATTTCAAACTTTTCCAATGCGCTCATCGTGATTTCTGAGACATTTACTGATAGAAACAACTCTTATTTTTGCTCTAGTAAAAGTTTGCAATAGGCCCACAGGGCCAAAAGTGGATCCTTTGTCGTGCGAAGTTTTACTGTATTATTTGAATGATGAATTAACGAAGGATAAATCCTTCGTTAATTCATTCAACATTTCAAGTGCCTTACAATTCCAAGTAATTCTAAAATGATTTTGAAAAAACTCTTCGGAAAGCTCTATTTTTTACCAGTACTAGTTGACCCCTCGATAAGTAAATACCCACGGAAACGCTATCGGTCTAGAGACTTGAATGCAGTTCAAGGCAGTCTCATTCCTCATATTTTGCCCAAGTTCGTTCGCCGTCTCAGTACTCATGTGCTTCACGTTGATTCTCGCCTAATACAGTCAATGTCATCGACGAACCAGATTTATCATACATCCATGCGGTGAAAAATCAAAGCTAGGCGTCCTGACACTTGACAGCTTCTCCCGGAACTCAAAACCGGCCAGGACTATAAGAACCCACCGTTTCTGCGTTGTGTGAAGGTTTCTCTTTAACTATCCTCGTCAACCTTTCCCCCCCCCCCATCTTTTTCTTACCATCAAAGTCGATCGGTAGACTTAGATCTTAGCATTGGGATCCGAATTAACTCTCAGAAATTTTCGGAGTCGATTCTGGTATTTTCAAAGCTTGTGTTGCGTCGCCGATAAACATATAACTCAACACAGAATAGGGTAGAGCGCACCGATACGGCCACTTTTTGCCATCAATCCTTTTTTTTAACACATTACTGTTTATCGTCCCGGAAACAAGTTATGTTAATTATTTTTAGAATTGGATTTATTTTTAGAATAGGACACTTGGAACTTTGAAAGAGTGCAATGGCCGAATTTCCTCGATCAAACAACAATGATAGTTGAATCGGTTAATGAAAAATAAACGTCATCCATTTATGACGTTCGTGATTATTTTTCTGTTCATTTTCTTTTTGTATACAGCAGTCATAAAAATCTTACGCATGTGAGAGTGAATAAATGAATCCAAACATTTTTTAGAGAGAATTCTTAAAAAGTCAAATCCGAGTTCCACGGAATTCATCCGAAGACAATGGTTGAAAAGAAGTTTTTCATCATTTTCCAACATTTGGATTTAGATTAAGTAGTTTTAGAATGACGTCATTCAATTTTGATCTTTTAGAATACATCGTCTCAAGATTTTAACTGCTCAATATACCTCGGTACACATGAAAGAGTTCATTGGTGGCAGCCACCTTTTGTTTTATTTTATTTTTTTTATTTTATTTTTTTCATTTTCTATCTCCTCTTTCCTAATGGCGATTCGAAAGCGCGCGGTAATTTTTCCGTTAGTGTTAGACGTAGAAAATTTCAATCAACATTCAAACCCCTAGTTTTTAGACACTAATCCTTGAAGTTCAACTATAAGCACACGAGCCTATGAAACGTCCTAGTAACCTTGTTTGTTGCACCCGTAGCATAAAACTATCTTTTGCTAACCGTGCTATAAGTCCAAATTGGATCGCAATGCTGAATCGGTAGGTGACGGTGCGCCCGTCATCTTCATCGTCGTCGCAAAATATTTTTCTGTATATTCCCTTGGAGTCACCTTTATCATATTATGCATCATGCTATTTTCTTACGTACTAATTCATTGTTCATTTTGTCCGCCTGATAAAAACATAAACAATGCAACTTGCGTTAGTATACAGTCGTATCTCGTTGTAACGTTTTCGAAGGTGAATTGGATGTATTCTGCCAAACGGAACTACGTGCATTGTGACGTGAGTCCTGTTCCGCATATATTCTTGTGGGTCTCAGGGCTCTTATCTTAATGCACATAGTTCCATTTGATAGAAATACATCCAATTAAAAATAGAACGTTGTTTCCGGAATACGTTTTTTCGAGTAACACTTTAACGAGAAATTGCTGGCAGGGACTTGAGACAATGAACGTTGTTTCCAGGAAAATGTTGTTTCGAGAAACGTTATACCAAGATGCGAAGTATGTGGAAAAAGTCACAGTCAGCTTCCGATTGCAGTAAGGTTATATATATGTATTTTCTCAGAAACACATATTTTTGTCGGCAAGGGGTTGTCTGTTCCCTAAAAAAATTCTTGCTCCTTCTTTTCTCTTGAGTGAGCCTTAATATAAGTGAGTCAGTCTGACCTCAGACTGATCACCATGACTCTGATTTTTTAAGCAAATCTAGCGTCAGTTTTATATCTACGCAGCACCCCTACTTCATACCGGTTACACCGTCATTTGCCTAAGCACGCAGACTTAGATTCTGATGTTATACTGACATTACACTAATTTTTTTATCTTTTTTACTCGTTGTTTCACCCACACTTCCGCCTCTTTACTCCCGAGTGTAGGGTGGTTGAATTCCTCGCATTTGCAAATGGCATCTCAGTTTTGGGATGACAGCTTAAAACTAATGACTTAATGCTTATCAACAGCTAGCAATAAGACATAGATGGTAGTCCCAAAAGTCAAGACTAACTTTCATTTTTGATAGTTTCTTTAGTCTCCTCTTTTCTTTTTCTCCATTAAAATATTACATTTTGGATTTAATGTAATAATTCTAACTTTAACGACGAGCTAACTACGGAATTCTGATAATCATTTTTTTCAAACTGTGTGAGGATTTCAAATCACTCGAAACATGATTGACTTGTATTTCCTCTATGTGAAGTGCGATTTTGCTCTTATAATGAGTGTCAATAAACGGCGGCAGCTTTACTACTCTTTCTTGTGGGGAAATGGATCTTCATTTGATTATCATCAGCGTCAGTCAATTCTGATTACGAAGTCATTCCTATAATAGGACTGACTGACTAAATGTGCATGAGAATTTTTCTATCTCTCCATCTACCTCTAAGACCCTGCTTTGTATCAAAAGAGGGCGTAAGAAACTGCTTTTCGAGGAGGAATAATTTTTCGTCAGATTAAATCAGCACGACCCAATCATATCTTCTCTACTTCGAGAGGAAAAAATCAAAGAGCGAGAGAAAAGAATAAAAGAATCGCAAATAATAAACCCAAAGATGAGGAAGAGGCAGTTCGGACTCATCGATTTGATAACACTACAAATAAGGCTAACGGAATCAACGCAACATGTAAATAGAGCAAGGGAAACGACGCGCGTTGACGACGGCGCAGAGATACAACTATTCGTGCTTGATGGATGTCCGTGTTGCATCTGCAAAATTGAAGGCGCTATGGCGCTCGGCGTGAACTCGCGATGCTCCGCTCTAAGCTGCCAGGTCTCAACTAGGAAATCTTCGCATTGTTTCTCTTCGAGACCTTACGTAGAAAACAATTCACACCACAAAAAGCTTGGGAACCAACTCCTTACTAGCCCTGTTTTCAATTGCCGCAGATGAAAACGAACCATTCAATATTCATCCTCCCTTCAAACATTCGCTTCTGCGTGATGTTCTCCTAGAATATTCGAGCTGTCCAATCGAAACTTTCTGAAATTGAGATTGGTATTTCTATGATTTGACATGGCAGCTGTGACTGTTGTTTTATGGCGTGGCATGAGAACAAGTATCCAGCCGTGCGTTTTCCGTACGCTGCGAACCGCGGAATAACCTCGCAGTCTCATTTTCCAACTTATTTCGTCAATAGACTTGGACCAAGTCGCATATCAGGTGACATCCTCCTACTCGCATGCGCAGTGTTCGAGCTCCAATTTCAATTCTTTGTCTTTGTTGCAGTCGCAAGAATATTTTCAACCTTTTCCAAGTGTGCGTTTGTGTCTCTCTCCATGACGTCTTGCGCCCTCTAATTTTTAGCCTCTTCGTTTTTTAACTGAATTTAACAGTACTATTGCTGAGCATGAGTTGAACCTTTATAATTTTCAAAAATAATCATAATTTGGGAAATGTTGGCCATGATGCGTATGATGTATGATGAAAAACACGCAACTTTTGGCTGGAATGCGCTTTCAGTCCCATGTTTTTGCAACCTTCTAGTATACGTTACAAGAGTCGTATTGCCCAAATTACGGCTATGTTTGTAAATTGCATACGTTAAACTCGTGTATTATTCAGGAACTGTCAGAATTCGGGAGGGATCCAAAAACGGCCCTCATCGGGGATCCAAAAACAGCTCTTATCGCCACCTCTCCCTCAACCCTCCAAATTCAAGTCACTTTTTTCCAGTTTAAGATCAATTAACCACCGATCAAAATGAAGATGCCACATTAGCATAGTTGTCAAATAGTGCTGAAAACCGGCACTTTTCCGGATTTAAATCCATTTGAACTATGCTTACATTTCATCGCACAACCTGACAACCTTGCCCACGAATGTCAACGTCCTAACCGCGTTTATTTCGACAAGGGCGCCCATCTCCTCCCCCGCCGCGCCGCAGCGACGCGAAGTGGAGCTTTTTATAAAATCCTCTTATTATCGGGTGCGATTTCGTAGCTTTTGCGACTCGTCGCGAGAGCAAGTCGAACACGAGACGTAAATATTGTTTCGATAGCGGCATTTGACGTCACCGCTGAAGTGGTCCTTTGTCGGGCGGACGACTGCGCCGGCCAGGGGCCGGGGGCGGGAGGGGGGGGGACGAGCAACACCTGTTGCGTCGCTCATGCCGTGTCTCGTGTCCCGAACTCCCGACGACGCGACGCGCCGCACAGTGGATCGAGTGAATAGGAGAAATCGGACAAAATTTGAACTTCGAGGGCTTATAACTCCGTTTTTACAAAATGTTGAGGTTTCAAAAATGGTTCCATGCAGGGTGTCTACCGGTCCCCAAAAGTCCCCAATGTCCCCGATTATCCCCGATTTTGGAAATGTCACCGATATCCCCGAAAGTCCCCAATTTTCTTGCTCAGGTCCCCAAAAAATGACAAAAATCATCCTAAACACCGGCATTTTCAAATTCTCCCGCCAGCCGCGGCGGCGCTGTCTAACCAGGAATTTAAAAAAAAAACTGAAGTGTTGTTTGGTTTTTCGTATGTTTTCATCGGTTCAACTTGACTTGTAAAATTAGTCGTATAAAATACGCATCTTAACGCTCTAACTAGTTCTCTTCCTCTCACTATTTTGGGAAGAAAATTCCTCGAATTTCTTGGGAAAAAACCCCCCTTTAAGTTCTCAAAAGTCCCCAACTTTGGTTTTATATAACTGGTAGACACCCTAAATGGTTTTCTCGCAAAATTTTCTTTCAGAATCACCCCTCAAAAATTAAAATATGACGAATTGAACATCAAAATTTGCAGTTTTGGTTAAATATTTCACGTTCGACGTCTCTGATTGACTTGATCAGAGACAAGAGACCCTCCACTAGTATCTTGGCCATGGTGGAAGCTTTTACTTTCGGGACTTCAGCATTCTACTGTTGACTTACCTACATGGTTGATTTTCAACAACGTGTTGGCAGTCTCGTTTTGCAAACAAGCCGAAAGTGGCCGACGTTTGGGAAAGTTGTTTGGCTCATGACGTCATCCGAAGCTCATCATCGACCATGTAGGTAAGTCAACAGCCGAAACTAGGGTGATGACTGTTGCTCCCTAATAATTGTCCATAAGGAATTGTTGAAACCCCGAAAGTAAAAGCTTCCACCTGTCGCTAGGAGGCCAGTGGAGGGTCTCTTGTCTCTGGACTTGATCCACTGTGCGCCCCGTGCGACTCCGATTCGCGTAAACAACGAACCGCGAAACCGCGGCCGCGACTCCGCGGTTCGCGGCAGTCCGTTCCGATCGTTCGTCTCGTCCGTACGCTCACGTCAAAGACGTCTCCTTCTTACGCTCACGTCGAAGACGTCTTGTTTCCGATCGCTTCCGCGCTCGACGCGAAAAAATAAACTCGATTTCCCTCTATCAGTGTCCGTTTTTTTCCGACAGAGTTACTTTTAATTTATTTATTTTTTCCCGGAAATTTTATGTTGTTTTGCCCGGAAAATGTGCGTTGACAATTTTTCCAAAAGTTCTGATGTTAATGTTTGTTGTTCTACACTATCTCTCTGCGTTTTATCGCCCGCCTAAGTGAGCCTTTGCAGGGACTGTCCCCTCCAAATTTTCCGTTTACCTGTGGTGGTGTTGTTCAGTGTTCATCATGAGTAGTAAGCCGTGGACGGTTGCTTTAAATGCAGTTTATCACCCCCGGAAAACTCGATCTGCTGAACCTCCCTCGTCTAGTCAAATCGATGAAAAGTATGTTCGTTTCTCTTGACTCTTTTTTATTTGATGGTATCATAATTAATTCCATCAATACCCTGATCTTATTCGTCGTAAACTTTTTAATCCAAATCGCGCTTGTCATTCTGAACGTCATACTTACCTTTCAGTCAGGGACCTGTAAAATAAACCAGAAGTGAAAATGCAGAATCCGTACCCTAGAGAAAATATTACCTTGCGGTGAGCTCACCATCACCTTGCGGCAAGGTATCGGCCTTGCCACCCTCTCCGAGCCCTATCCGAGGCCTCGCCGGGTCAGTTCGTGGAACTTAACGATTGGGAATACTTATGCATGGCAACGTTGGAGACGAAAAGCATACCCAACACGGGGTATTTCCCGATGCTGTGTCGCCTTTTTCGCGCCCTGCGTCTGGATTTGGGTCTACAGTGTTGTCATACGGTTTTATTCCCGGTCGTCAAGTTCCATGAACTAGCTCGGATAGGGCTCGGAGAGGGCGGCAAGGCCGATACCTTGCCGCAAGGTAATGGTTAGCTCACCGCAAGGTAATATTTACACTAGGGTATAAAGAATAAAAGAAGCAGAAAATACCTGTAACTGTTCAACTGTTGTATATTTCATTGCTAGTATTATTAGCATTGGCTAATTAAGTCCCCATTCAAGCCAATTATTTTCACCCAAGGACGTCACGTGAACTGTGAAATATTAAAAAAATGGAAAGTCAATTTCAATAAAAAATTCGAGACGTCAAAAAAACCCGTAACTCAGTGGGAATAGATACGAGCTAGTATCAAAAATTTCCGCACAGAAAATTTTTTTTGTTACATGAAAAACGCAGTAGTTAATTTACTTTTCAAAAATCTCATAACTTTAGGAAATCAAGCTCAAGAAGTTTTGAAGAAGAATGTCAATTAATTTTTGAACGCACAGAAAAGGCCTTTTCAAATTATCAATCTCCCCTTCTTTCCTCTCGAAGGAATCGCAATTTTACGCCCAGGGAACAGGATGATTTATTGTGAATGTATAAAGAAATAACTCCTCGACGCACTACTTAAAATGTACTACCGCGTATTTGGCGATGCATGCATTTAAAATCTTAAAGGTGCTTAAAATTGTCGAATAAGCCTTTTCCGTGTGACACCGCTCTTACTGGACGATCTGGTTAATATCTTAAAGCATACGGAGATACATCCGCAATGGTTTTTTTTCAAATTTTTTCCTCGATCCATAATCTGTTTTAATCACAAAGCATGGAGACAAGCATGAACTCCTATCGTCTACCACCAGTTGTAATGTTTGAATGACGTCACCTCTGATTTGCCGGTATCGAAAGAGCGGAAAACTGCAATTAGTCAGGGCGGGAAATGATAAAGCATTACCGCTAAAATAATGAATCATGATCCAGCTCCAAATAACCTTCAACCAGTGCTCATTCAAGTACTCGTCAAAACATCTTGAAATCTATAAACAAACTCATTAACTCCTTTGCACCTGACCGGGCAATGACCATTAACAGCCAGAGATATAATATTTCGGCGATAAGCTAGCAGCTGTCTGATGATCCAAGCAATTTAAACGGGCAAAGCAAAAGATTCCTACTTGATCGAGGATGTTTTATTTTCGTGTGGATAGTGATCTAGTCATTCCCGCCAGAGACGCAGAAAAAACAGGACCGTTGGCCACGGTTAAAGGAGCAAAGAACCGGGAAAGCTTTACTCCTCAAAATTTTGTATTTATTTATCTATTTTTTGTCGTCCTAGAGCTTTACTCCTCAAAATTTTGTATTTATTTATCTATTTTTTGTCGTCCTAGATAGACGATGACGACACTCAGGAAATCAGTAGCGTAATCGTGTAGGTGTCAAGGGATCTTCTAGCTGTAATAGTCACTTAGAATGGATATAAAAAAGGGAACGAAGACACAAATCGATAGATATGTGGACAAGCGGAAAGAAAATAGACGGATTGCTTTTCAGTAGTAAGAGCTGCAAATGAGTATAGGAGAGCAAGGCAAATTAATGAATTTAGAACCAAATATTGCGTCACCCGCAACGAGATCATAATTCCATATTTGCCGCATTTTTTCCAAAAAGTGCTCTCTTGAAACCGTATCTTATCCTCAAATTCTTTCGGAACAAACTGCCCGGACCAAAAAATTAGGAGAAGATGTTTCCCCTCATTTACGATGAACAGAAATTCAGTGAGGTGCCCTTAGCTAGTGTCTGAGTTGACACTTCCAAAGTGGTTTTGATACTAACGCCTGGATACAACTATTCGTGCTTAATGAATGTTCGCGTTGCATATGCTAAAAGTTGAAGGCGCTACGACTTTTCTGTATGCCCTCACAGCGCTCGGCGCTGCTTTTCGCTCAGTTCGGCATTGGAAGTTGCTAGAGTTTATTTTCTCTAGCGAATGAGGGGTAGTGGCAGGAAGTCTGCATGCTGAGATTGTGAAAATGTTTTTCTCATTTAACAAGAATCTAATTACTTAAGATTAAAAATTATTGTATTGAAAAGAAGGCTATTTAGAGAACATGACCCATTGAGCGATAGAGCTCAAGTTCCTTCATAATGAGAAATATAGTGAGAAACAACTTGCACAATCTCCAAGTAAAACCTGATGGCACTAACCAGGTTTTGAGTAGCCACTCTTTGTTTATTCTTTATACCCTTATCTTCGTCCAACCATGATTACATGTCTCTCAGCTAACACAATCGCTACTCATTAGCAGATCCAGAAAACTGGCAACATTGTATTTCCTCCATTCAATCCTATGAAAATGTATCGATTCTTGGAGGGGTCAGGTGCTTCGACAAGAATCGATTATTCAGCATAGGCTTAAATGGAGGAAATCCGATGTTGCCAATGCCATTATTCTTTATGCCCTTATCTTCGTCTAACCATGATTACATGTCTCTTTGCTAACACAATCGCTACTCATTGGCGGATCCAGAAAATTGGCAACATTGTATTTTCTCCATTCAATTCTATGAAAATGTATCGATTCTTGGAGGGGTCAGGTGCTTCGACAAGAATCGATTATTTAGCATAGGTTTAATGGAGGAAATCCGATGTCGCCAAATTGGTGGATCCGCCTCTGTTGCTACTGTAGACTGCTCAACTCGTCGCTGATCAATCATCATCAGGCAGAGATCGATATCGATCTTCCCGATCGCCGAAAAACCCTTTTGTAGAATGGAAGGCCTCAAAGATGCGAGGTCTCTAGACCTCTATGTCCGGTAGCAATCAGTGGCGTGGCGTGCTTTGCGATATATCGATCTATCGCCCATTTAAACCTTCGGATAAGTATCGATAAACAGGATGTTCGTAGGGAACACCTTGATAATCGATTATTTACCACAGCTTCAAATGGGGAAATATCGATAGATCGCAAAGCACGCCACGCCACTGGTAGCAATTATTAAGTTTGCCGGATCAAATAAGGGATCACCGAGCACCCTTGTTCCTAATTTGGGTCTGAACCGATGAACTGGAGTCACATCACTCATAGAGCAACGAGGCACCGACAAGTGCGAATCGCGAAATGCCTTGTCCGTGTCTCGAACTGCCGTGCGAAAGAAAAACGCCTTACGAACACCCCAATGTTGCCAAATCTCCTCAAATAAAATGCGAATTTTCCGGAAAACTTACAAATTTCTCTCTGTGAAATTTTCTGAGGGGCTCATTCACATCCTTTCCTAGAGTGTCCAACGATTTTAAGAGAAAATGTTCATAACTTTTCCCTAAAATAAATATTTTATCGAGGGAAATTTGGCAACGTTTAGAAGGTCATACGGCGTTTTCCTTTACGACTGGAGTGTTAAATCAGTTATTCATTACTCCTCGGCGATTTGTCGTTGCTTCCATTTCACGTATTGAAGCGTTGGACTTAAATGTGGTTCAGGGTTGCGACTCGGACTCGGGAGTACGTCTCCATTACCTACTAACTACTTCATTCTCTAGATGCCTCTCCTCTCGAGCCTTGTTGACTCACATCATAAGCCCCGTGGCCTAAGCCATTAATTCACTCATCGCCACTCAATTGGAGTGCCGGACAGAGCCTCGAGGAGTCACGCTCTTGAAAGGGTCTCCCGGGTCACCGCCGTTTATTTCCGGTCCATCTCGATCTCGAGGAGAGGAAAAAATGACGAACCGCGTTATGAGTCCATATGGATTACATTTAAGCAGGAAGGAACCAAGCCACATCAGCGGGTTGATTATTGAAATTGATAGAGAAAGCGATGGACAAAAAAGACACGGGAAGTATGGAGCGATCCCCTTGGTTGAAATGGGTGGTTCCTGTAGATAAGGGAGAAAATGACGGACTAACTATAGGCTAAATCGTGGGTTGCCGTCAGTTAGTCTATTACCTATACCTCCTTTGTCCATTGCAACCACCCGATTTCACCAATAGGATCCCTCCATAACCTTTGAGTCTTCTTTGTCTATGGCTTTGTCTATCAATTTCAAGAATCGGCCCGCAGCTATTGCCAATTTTAATTGGGCAGTTCAATTTTATATGTGTAAACGGGTGTGTGGATTTTTTTTTGCTAATTTCAGTGAATTTTGTGTATAGTACGAAGCAAATCTCCTGAAATTTATAAAATATGCACAAAAACGTCCTCTTGAAAAAAATTAAATCGTTTTGTTAAATTCGGCAATAGCTGATGTGGCTTGGTTCTTTTCTGCTAAACACGGTCCCACTAATAAGGTGCCACTATTTTTGGCTCTTCCAGAAAAGTACCTCTCTGCATTGGAAAACCGATGGCATATGTGTTGTTTCTGAAATGAGCCAGAAATAGTGGTTCCTTATCGCAAAATGTCCATATTTTGGTAGAGTATTCGTCGACTTCCGTCTGTATCCAATGGGTTAACTCGTCTTTTTATTCAAGTATCGAGATTCAAACCCACCCTCCCCATTCCCATTTTTTCGTGTAATAAATTATCATACGGAAAATTTCTGCCTTGCTTTCCTATAATTCCTCCGTAAAACTTGGGAGAAAATCATTCTTTTGACTCTCCGTCTTGAAGAAGGAAATAAATCTGTCAGAAAATCATCACGACTATTTTTAGGAAATACACACGAACTGCAGAAACTATTTCATATCGATAAAGACACTAATCGCGACATTCAAACAAGTTGGACTCACGAAGTTCAAGGTTTCTCATTGTGCGCGAGGCAGCAGCGAAAACGAGCAAAAAAAAAACCACTGCCTTGTGGAAAGCTTCGACAATAAGAATACTGATCCGGTTATGCAAACGGTACTACCGCTCCAGATTTCGCAAGGAGTTGAACGTATGCTCTTTTCATCGTGCGCCGTGCGTTTTCTCTCCCTTTGTTCATGAGAAAAAAAATCATCCCACGCAAGGTTACTTGAACTCAGGAAGGAGGAAGAGGGAAATCTCCGCTAAATTGAGCTTCGAGAGTGAGATAGAATTGTTGCGAGTGACTCAGAGGTAGAATCTTCATCCGAATTTCGCAGTTATGTCCTGTTTTCCCGTATAACAAAAAGTTTACAGTAGAGTCTCGATTATCCGCGATTCGGATTATGGACGCTACCAAGTGAGCTGAACACGAGGATACCCTTGGTTCATAAATTGAACAATTATCGGCAGAGATATGTCAAAATAACCTAATCATCTAAAATACATGTGTTTAAATGGGAAATGCCGCCGGATGACGTCACTAGGCGGTGCATTTTCTCACCTTTAAATATATTTTAATACTATCTCCTATTGCCGAAAAAAAAATGGAAAAAATACTGCAAAATTAGCTCTTTAGGCACGTTCAGATGAAGCAGTAACACGTTTGCGTGGAAATTCTCCATTGGTTGAATCGGAGACTGTAGACACCCTAAATCCGAGTTATTTGAACATGTGGCAAGTCGATTGAAATAATATGGTCACTAAGAGTATCCTCCCCGACTTAATAATCCCAATGATAGCATGTAGGCAGGACTCCCACGAGACCTGCCCATCTAGGCTATCCGAGCTCCTCGCAACTCAAAATCGATTAGAGAGTGGAACTCATCGGTCAATTACCCTTATTAGTTTTAAATTTATGTATTGTCCATGCAGAACCCTCCATCTACTGAATATTTTTCTGCTGAAGGAAGTTACTCGGATGATTTAAAATTTCCTCGGGGCGTGAAACTTGACGGAACCTTCTTCTGAATCGACCCTGTCCCCGCTGAATGAAGCCCCTGTATATATCATATTAACATTAATCTACTGATAGGAAGAAGAGGAACAACGCATTCTCAAGTAGCAGTGATCGCGATAAGTTGCGATTTGACCGGATATTGTATCGCGATTTTATGGACGTTGATTTGTTGCTATATTATCGGACAAAAAATTGCGATAAATTGCGATTTCATCACGTAAATGCAATGAAATTGCGATTTTTTCGACGGCGCCGCGATTCAGCGCCAGCGAGTTTACAAGTTCGGAATTTCGGGAAATAGTAATGATTTTTCAAAGGCGGTCCGGAAGTACTGAAAAAGTGGGGAAATTCCGAAAGAAGGTCCGGAATTTTTTTCATTTTTTCGTAATTTTTGTCGCAATGGACCACTAGACAAGGTACGAATTTCAGCATTCTGATACATCTTTTTCAACCAAAATTTCACGTAGGACACAATACGCACAACGAAAATTACCGAAATCAACTCCTTCCAAAGATATTTAATGATTCTTGATGCGTGAATTCAAACCACCCGCTCACGAAAACTCAAAGCTCTACGCGACTCACATCGCGCGCTAAACATTATCATGACAGTCTCTGCGATATCAAAATCTGGCAACCTCAATCTTGACGCTTTGGCTCAGCTATAGCAAATTGCTTATAGTTTGAACAACACATGGTGGGAAATGAACATTGCTCGATTGAGAGGCTTGCTGAAACCGTTGTAGTGCGCGATTTGACTCACGTAGAGCTTTGAGTTTCTTGTGAGCGGGCAGTTCAAATTCCTCGTAACCAATGTGAAATAAAAACGTTAATATCTTCGTCAGGAGTTGGTTTCAGTAATTTTCGTTGTGTGAATCGTGTTTTACGCGAAATTCTGGTTAAGAAACATGTATCAGTTTACTTAAATTCGTACCTTGTCTAGTGGTCCATTTGAGCGAGAAATTCAAATTTTTGACATTTTTCGAATTTCGTCTGAATGATTTTATTGAAAAAATACTGAATTTTTCTGTTCAGGAGGGATTGAATTTCTTGGGAATGTACTGAAGAAGTACTGATTTTTGGCCAGCCTGTTCTAGTAGACACCCTGATCGCAATATTACTGAACAAAAAATCGTGATGGATTTAGATGCAATTTCGATTTTTTTCGAACACGATTTTATGGAAATAAAATTGAGATCGAAGATAATCGCGCAGATGCTGATGATCCTAGCGATTTTATCGCCAAAAAATCGTAAAAAAATTGCACATTAATCTCAGAATATCGCGATTTGTCCGTTGAAAAATGCTACTTGAGTTAGTAGGATAGCGCTGTCAAAACGGCAACAGTCTAATAGTCGAGTGGGAATCGCCGTAGATTGGGACCCAGTCTCAATGTGCACAAGGAGAAGACGTGTACGTTCGCCATTCGAAACGTATTACTACCTGTTGATTGTAAACGAGGTATAGTAATTCACATTTTGTTGAGTCTCATGCATAATGCATGCGAGCACTTACGTGGTTTACATAGGCATTCGTTCAATCCTCATTTGTCCAATGCGGCATTTTACGTGTTCGTGTGTATTTCATACTCGCAGCTCTTTCCATTTGAACGCATTTATGCTAAAAAACTATGTGACACGCAAACCCTATGGACATAGTTCCTTTTAGCACAAACACGTCTATTTTCTCACTTGTTCATCCCTCATTTTGCTCCATTTCGAAATTTGTTGAACGTCTAATTTGCTTGCGTGACGAAGTCCTCGTATCCCAATATTGCAACGTTGCAAATTTTTCGCCCTATTTTGTACTGATGCTGGGAAACAGAAATTTTGAACAGTTAGTGTCTCGCGTGATTTTCTTTCTAACTGCAGTGTCCATTCTGAAAATTGCATTGAAGAATATAAGATAATCTTTGATTAGAAAAAAGAGAGTGCGAAAATTCGAAAGTTTTTGCCAAAAAACAGATACTTACTTACACACAAGTCGCTTTTTTAGCGCGTCCGGGCGCTCTGCAACGCCCAATTGCCACTCTCATCTATTGATCCAAAGGTCATCTGGTAAATGGCGTCTTGTAATTTCATGTTGAATGCCATGTAGTATCCACGATTTCCAAAAAACAGATTAAGGGTGGAAAGTTTAAGTTTCTTTTTTGATCAAACGGAAGAAAAGCTAAAGTGAAAATTTTAAAAAAGCGTGGAACCATAATACGTGTTTTTTCTCTCGTACACTGCACCAGATAACAAAAGAACGACCAATGTACAACCAGTGGTTCATACTTACATAAAACAAAAAAATGCGTCATAGTGATGTCGCATAGCTGTTCACGAACTTTTCATGTGTTTTAAGATTCATCACAGGACGGTGCAGGTAGCTTTAGTGGTCACCTTTTCTCCGTTTTCCCTTCCTCCTTGCCTTTCTTTCATGATAGTAAACGAGAATGAATCGGAAATGAAATACACTAGCTTTTTATTTCGTTTTTTATCTCGCTTGGCAACAGAGAATCGTCCTTTCGCAGATCCCATAAAAAACAATCTCGCCTGCGTGAACACTATAATTACGCATCGATTCTAATCGCTGTTCATTAATTTTTATTTATGTATCCTTTTCTATTCATCAAGTTTTGAGGTTCGAGAATATCATAAACTATGAGCCACCAGCGGAAATGAAGAAAAACATAGAGATTCTAGTGATCAGAAAATGAAAATTTCCTCTATTGATAAAGTGGAAATATTTTTAAAAAAATGAGTTTTTTGAGCATGATGTAGGTGTACTCATTCCTAGCCCCGGTAACATGGATATTTTAAAAATAATGAGACGTCCCCTTGCCCTTCCCTCAAGAACAGGAGGAGCTAAATAAATTATCGAGATCATCTTGAAAATCTTAATATTATCAGCCATTAGCGTCAATGCATTTCATGAATCGTCGGCCCTTAATCATAAAATCTCTGAATGAATTTATTTTATTACCACGGTCAAGGTGATTGACAGCTGAAACTGCGCAACGTACTAACTTAATTTGCCAGTTCAGCATATATTCTTCCCAAAGCTGGTTTAATAATGACTTAATACCGTGCTTTTAGCAGAGGCCGAATGTCTTATGGTAACTGGTAAGTGCGAAGCCACCGGCAGGCTAGCCCACGCTTGCCACTGTATAATTACGAACCCTATTTTTACCGTCGAAGGCTCTTAGTCCACTGGTCCACACGATCAGTATTCCTTGGATGCTCGTCATTTTTGATGTCTCTATTGCTCATATGACAAGCCATATTGTCAACAGGTATTGCATAAACAACAAACTAACCAGGTCGCGGCGCTTTCTCTCAGTCGTAAATTTATTTATTTTTTTAAGTTACTTTATTTATTACCACTTATTGCCACTATAAATTATTCACTATTTTGTTTTCTAATTGTTGCCACGTTACTCAACGCATTTTTTAGAGTATTCCTCTTTGTATTTAATGAAAACAAGTTAATGTATTTTAATTATATGTGTACATGGTGTCTATACCGTCAGTAAAACCCGAAAAATATCAGGAAATTCGAGATTATCAGGAAAAACGAGGAAAATTTCAGAAAACTTGGTCATGGATCCGAAAATTCTGAGTGATTCAAGGATTTTCAAAAATTTGATCCATTTTGTTTTACATGTTGATTTTTTTAAATCAAACGAATCTCAAATTATTCCCTCGAAAAATCGGGAAATCTCGTCTAAAACATCAAGAAAAAGCAGGAAAATATCAGGAAAATAAAAAATTAAAGTAATAAAACACCCCAATTTAACGAGGTTTCTGCTTGTGTTAAAAATGAAATTGAAGTTTGTTGTAAAGATCTAGTGTAACTTAAAAACTGCGGATTCTACATCGTGCAGAGAGTAGACTGTTGAATTCTGTATACTCGGCAGCCCATGAAATTCTTCAATACAAACTGACAAATTACTATGAGAAATATTCTGGGGAAACAGTTCCATGTATGTGTGTTTTATTCGGAATAAATCAGTAGTGTTTCACCAACAAATAATCAACGAGAACACATGCGAAGCTTATACTTGCAGTTTTTCATTTTAAACTGAGACGCAATCATAACGGAGTTGTAAACACTTTGACTCATTATTGTGGCCCGAAACCACTGCGACGAATTATTATTAAATAATGACGCGCAGTTTCATCTTCGACAGTGGAAATTTTCGTTATGGAACAAGGTCAACTACCGCAACCTGGAATCGCAAAAATACCTGCGATAAATGCGTGCAAAAATCGGGAAAGGATTCGATTTGTTCAAGAATGTCGACTTGGGGTGATTTTCATCTTAATTTCGTTTGAGAAAGTTGCTTCAGGCATTGAACTTTTTCGTCTATGTAAATACGCTTTCAGCACTTCGATGTTATTTTTTCTGCACTGATAAGCGCGTTCTCATTAATCCGGTAAAGTAAAGAGCGCCGTTTTTTAGATAAAAATAAGTGCAAAATAGTCAAGATATGAGTTTCAATTAGTGAAAACACGCCCATGTTTACCAAACAAATTGGTTTGTAATTAGTCGATATTTTAGTTGAGATCATCAACATTTTTCGGCGAAATCAGGTAAATGCGCCGTTTCTAAATTGCGTTGTCCCCAGTTTGTTTTTATTTTCATTTTTTATCGTGAGCCAACCGCAAAGTATTTCCATATGAAATATTCTTAGAAAATATTCTCGATGTAGAAAAAATATAGTTATTAGAGAAGTTAGACATAGTTATTTAGAGAAGTACTACTCATCAGTAGGTAAATGGCTCTAAACAATAATAACTAACTGAATAATTCATCAGCTTCCCCAATAGAAGGTCGCAAAATCGTACCGCGACAGTAGATCTCATATTTAGAGCGATCGGTTTCGAAAAAGTTTCAGATCAAAGGGTGAAATCCGCCAATTTTTACCTTTTAATTGGTTATTTAGTTCAAGAGTTGAACCCGCTCATTATCTCTATTTTTAGAATTCATTCTTACAATATATTTTCCCAAGAAGCCCCCTCTTCCTCTGACCTTACTGGAGCCCCACCTGCATGTCCTCTTGACCTTTCATTAGATCCACCACGGATACTCCCGTTTTCCAAAAATTCCTCGTCTAGCCAAGAAACTTTAGGGGTCATCTGTAAAATACGTAACGCTTATGCACGGATTCTCTTACTTTCATTCTCCCCTCACCTCGTAATGCATCCGTAACAGTTTGCAACCCCCTCTCTAAAATATTACTTAACGCTCTTTTCACCCTCCCCCAGTGGCGTGGCGTGCTTTGCGATGTATCGATTGTTATGCCATTTAAACCTATGGTAAAGAATCGATTATTAAGGTGTTCGCTGCGAACACCCTATTTATCGATCCTTTTCCATAGGTTTAAATGGAATAGAAATCGATATATCGCAAAGCACGCCACGCCACTGCCCTCCCCCTAAATCAGCGATTTATGATAACTTTTGGATGGATAAGTTGCCACGTTCACAGCATCTACCTTTCATCTTAAAACGAGCCGATTTTAGTGACGTGCGACGCAGCTCTAGACTCGCTCGTCCTCCATCCCTAGTTTAACGAACGCGTAACGTAAGCTCACTGTCAGACTCCTTATTACCCTCCTAAGCGTTACGCATTTTGATCATTCTAAGTCGTCGACGCTGACGTCACTGGGACTTTATATTTCCCATTCATTCTTACGGCCCTCAACTCGTCACCTTCCCGGCAAAGTATCACAAGCGCCATTTTTACCGAAATTGAGTTATGCATAGTTCCGAAATAACGAGATGCATTTACATACGAAAATAATCATTTTTTTTACAACAAATATGTAGAAATATGAATAAAAGTCGATTAAAGTTGATGTACTTTCGTATCACAAGCGCCATTTGGGAGAAAAGTATCACAAGCGCCAAGTTCGGCAACCGCCTACCTTTCTGATTGTTTTACAATTTTTGTCACGGCAGTCTTCGGAATGACTTGAAACAAAATTATTTTCGCATGTAATTACATCTCGTTATTTCGAATATAATATTTTTTTTAGACTAAATATAAATAAATATTTAAAATACTCCATTGAAGTTGACGAACTTTCGTATCACAAGCGCCATGTAAGAGAAAAGTATCACAAGCGCCAAGTTGGGAATAATCGCTCATCTTTGAGATTGATTTTCGATATTAGTATTAACAACTTTTGGAATGACTTGGAGCGATTCGTCACTTTTCGGCCGAAATATCACAAGCGCTATTTTGATTAAGGTTGAGTTATGGGTAGTTTTGAATTAATAAGATGCATTTACATACGAAAATAATATTTTTTTTTAGATTAAAAATGAAGAAATATGGAAAAAACTCCGTTAAATTTGATGGGCTTTCGTATCACAAGCGCCAATAGATTCTCAGAGTGCCCCGAGAAGCCGATATCACAAGCGCCAATAATTTTCAAAGAAAAACCCGTTTTTTTGAAGAAATTTTATTAAAATTCGAAGCAGGGAGGTGTGCTGGATCTATATTTCAAGTTTCAAGCCAAACATCCGTCTTTTACGGTCGCAATTCAGTTTTTTGTGTCTCTTGAAAAGTTGGCAAAGTGGCGCTTGTGATACTTTGCCGGGAAGGTGACGAACTAACGAGCTCACTCCTTTCCCACCCGTCTCTTCTTCCTTTTAGCGTAAATACGTCCATTTAGAGGTTTGCCGAAGAAGGGACGGAGCACCTGGGAGACGCAATTTAGCCCGTCGACCCGATGATGCCTGTCTCTTACTGCCGTGCTAAGGAAAAACGCCGTATGAGCATTCGAACGTTGTCAAGTTTCCATCCAGAAAACATTACTTTTTGAAGAAAGTCATGGATATTTTTCCTTGAAATTTCCAGACGTTTTAGATCAAATTACGAATGATATCCTCTGAAAAATCTGAAGAAAAATACTCACTAATTTTCCTGCAAATTCGGGATTCGTCGAAGGAAATTTTGCAACGTCTGATGGCACATACGGCGTCCTCCCTTGGTACGGCAGCCTGCCTGGCGCTTCATCCGTGGCCATTGTCCTGGATTCCTTACGGATACCGATACGAAGAAGGATCTACTGATCGGAATCAGCTGATAGGATCTCATCGGTGATCGGTGATCAGGAGCGGGTCAGGAAAGAGATATTGCGCGGCAGGCGGCCTCGCGATGGACCGAATCGAAGCATGCGTCTCCGTGATGCAAGTCGAGCGTCGAAGGATATCTGGATACTCGAGCGCACCGCATCGCACCGCGCGGCTCGGCGCAGCGCCGCTGCATCAGTCATGCACCTTGACTCACAAAACCGTTCGCTTTTGTTTATGCTTCACTTTTTATCCGAGCATCCGACTAATTGCTCGCTAATCCGCTCACAGCTGATCCATCGTCGCACAGTGCACCGAGTCGATACTGCCGTCCACAGCAAAAACGCCGTAACTCGCCCTGATAAAAACTGGCGATAGGAGCTGCGTTTCAAAATACCATAGGAGTTCTTATAGCCGACTAAAGAAGGCTATTGCAAATCATATAGCTGGCTGTAGAAAGCGGAGCAAATCATATAGCCGGGCTATACGAAGCTATAAAAAAGTATACAGTCGGGCTATAGTTCCTATCGCTGGGCTTTACACTTTATCGCCATTGGCTATAAAAGGCTATTAGAAATTGTGTAGAAATTCGTGTGCTTTGGAAATCATTAAGTTTCATACGGAACTACCTTAATATTTACAAAACACACATTATATTTTTCTTTAAAGCATATTTTCTCCATCAATTAAAATAAGAGTAATCCATACAGATTGTGCAAACATTTCAAAATCATGAGTTGAAAAAGCTGACTTCGCGAGATTAAATATTAGAGCCTAACACAAAGCGGAGCGGCGACGCACTGGCGCCTACAAACCTAACGGGGATACTTCACGCATTGCGCAATGCGTGAAGTATCCCTGTTAGGTTTGTAGGCGACAATGCGCGTTTCACGCTCTCTGCCCGCCCGCCGCGCCGCAGCGTGCCACGGCATCTGAAGCAACTATTTCACATCAGATGTATTGCACAGTATCATAAGAAATTGAAGGCGCTCCAACATATTAAGAATGACAGGCATCCTTCGAAAGTACGGAGCTTTCCTCGCAAAATAAATCAAGATACTACGGCACAAAAAGAGATCGGTAGTCCAAAAACTAACTAAGTCCTAGTATCCGTATTTAGTAACATTAAGCATAAACTTTATCGTCTGGCTGTTGCTTAATCGCCATCGGCTATAAAAGGCTATAAGAAACTAGGGCCTATTACCTGTCGATTTACGCAAAAATCATGGAAATCGGCCCGGTATAACTCTCAAACGAACTATGACAAAAAGTATAAATTTACATTGTTTAAATGGGAGAATTCGCAACTTTACCACGTAATATAAAAAAACCTGGGCCATATTTTGAAAATCTGAAAAGAGTTGGCTTATCTAAAGATAATTGCCCGTCGATAACCGCAAAAATCATGAAAATCGGCCCGGTAGAACGCTGGAACTAAGCGTCACCAGTTTCGCAAAATTAGGAGGTCTTGGAGCTTATAGTATAGATTGTACAGCCGGCTACAGAAACTATTGGAAATCTTACAGCCGGCTTTAGGTCTATAGTAAATTGGAACACACATTCTACTGCCAAATTTTACCAGGGCGACCCAAAATGGTTTCATTTTCCCCAGCACGTACTGCTCTATTACAAGAAAATACAATGAAGATGTTGCTTGTGTGAGGAATTTGCGATTTGACTGTTGATTCGTAAGTAAAAGTTTGCGAGAAACACGATGGTGCCACTGGTTTTCTCTGAAATCAACTCCCAAGCTCAAAAAAAGCTCTCAAGTTGAGACCAAAATGGAGGGGATATCCCACCTCCCACCTTACCCTGAGAGTCCACCTCTACATCAGAACAAACTCTCCATTCAAAGATAGGGAGCAAATACATTAGCAGGGTTGCCACTTTATTTGGGGACTCCAAAACTGAAAACACGGCATCACTGCTAATGTATTTGCTCCCTATCTTTGCATCAAGAGTTTGTCTTGATGTAGACGTGGACTCTCAGGGTAGGGTGGGATATCCCCTCCATTATGGCCTCAACTTGAGAGCTTTTTTTGAGCTTGGGAGATAATTTCAGAGAAAATCAGTGGCATCATCGTGTTTCTCGCGAACTTTTACCTAAGATTTAATGGTCAAATCGCAAATCTCTCACGCATGCAACATCTCCATTTAAAATGTGACGAGAGAAACATCAAAATTTGCAGTCAAAAATTTTACGTGCGACCTCTCTAATTGACTCGACCCACCGTGCGTCGCACAGTGGGACGAAAAGGTGTCAAAACGGGACATTCGCATATTAGACGATAATTTTTCGCCGATCTTCTCAAAACTTGACATTTTCGGTCTTTTTGGGAAAGGAATTTAATATTTTGCTCAGTATTTGGTTCATAGTGACAATCCCGCCAAAAAATGGTGTTGCCAAGTCTCTGTTTTAATCTATTTGATAAACAAATTAGCATGATTATGGTAGAGATTTAACGCGCGTGTCGTTTGCTATTTTTCATTGAAAAAGAAAATGAATTCACTTATCCTGAAATTGAGAAATGCTTTTATTAAGAATGAACACTTCCCCCCCCCCACCATCTTCTTACCTAGGTTTCGCAAAAACCGCAGCGATATTTGACTATAGGGGAATGAGTTCATCAATGGGCAGACATTAAAGTGAATCCGAAAATCATAAACGAATAAGTTGCTCCCAAATATTATCATTCTTTGACACAGATGCTGTTTTTTTCCGTTTTTTTCAAAGGACTTTTCTTCTTCCGTTTTGGAGCGCCATTTTCTCAAATCCTGAGTATACAAAATATGCAACAGACACTCAAAAGTTTTAATCTTGAGATGCCAAGGCAAATTCCATACTTCGGAAACTCCGAGTTTCTTAGGGGTCTTCTCTGCACTTCTGAGATATCGTTCATAAGAATGAGGATTTAATGCCACTTACTATATTGCAAATTTTCCTATCGAACATGGTGGAATACAAATCATGGGACACTTTGTCAAACTGTCCACTTTGGTTGAAATTAAATTTTTAATTTCAGCCTCGATTGTAAGCACCGTTTCCATCACGACATCATCCGATTATTTGCAAAATCAAAATAAAAAATCGGTCTACAAAAAAAGACGATTGCAATCAGTATCCTAGATATCAGATGAGCATTGCAGTAAGCTGATAAGCAACGCAGCGCAGCGGTGGCGCGGCGGCCAGCAATGCAGCCCGTTGCACTCAACCTCAACCGTCAATTGGCCTGTGAAAGCGCTCGATTTTAAGCGAACCGCGCTCATGTTTTCCCTTGTAACTTCCAAAGTCGGAAGAAGTCGGATGAAAACAAATATGATTCTGAAAGCTAAGGATACGTAGAATATCGATTTGCAAACCGTTTCTTGGACAAGTCTGGACATTTTTTTAAAACTCTAATTGAAGTTTGAATTTTAGTTGTTTGACTTGTCGATTTTGAATTCACTCTCTGACCCCCAGGAAGTAAAAAGTAATCATCACCAAAGACGTAAACGAATAGTCTATGTTTGTATTCAATTGTTATAACAAAAAATTGCATTTAAAATCGTCTCGGACGCTAGAGGAGCAACATTTGTATACGTGCGCTTTTACCTCTTTTTTTCATCTTTCCGAAACACCCGTTTCTCTACGCCTGTCATTTGAATATTCCTCAATTAAATTGCTTAAATCTTCGTTATTCTGGAAGATTAGACCCTCCAGGTAACTTCTACACCTTTGGTTCTTGCTTTTAATGATTTTCATTTTTACCGTGAATGTCCCATTTCTGTAATGGGCTCGTCCCAATGTGCGTCGGTGTCTTGGTGAGCATTATAATTGCCCGCGCCCGACCACCACACATCGCGCCGTAGCATACTGCACCGCATCGACAGGAGGAGTCTGAAAACTTTGGAAGCTTATATTTGCGGAAATATGAGACAATAAAGTGCAAGAGTGGTTTAATTGGGTTTTTCGTGTTTCCCTCCGGAAACACCCTTTGAAATTGAATTTGAGACGAAATAAACACCAAAATTTGAAAATTTTAGCCAAAAACTTCAAATCCGACTTCCCCTATTAGCTCGTTCCACTGTGCGTAGTCTCTTCCTCAGTTGCGTGCATCTCGTGCTTTTAAGGTGCTCTGCAGGCCGATTATTGAAATTAATAGACAAAGCTATAGACGAAGACGACAAAAGGGATTTGGAGGGATCCTATTGGTGGAAGTAGGTAACGAACTAACCAACGGCAACTCACGAGTAACCCGACTGCTAGTCCATCATTTTCTTCCTTAGTCTGTGTCACAGGTATTGAATTACCTGCAACTTGTTCTTTTCTAAACTTATAAATTTCTTATGCATATTCAGTTCACTCATTAGGGATGGCTGGATTTCGTACACTTTCCTCTTTTTCAGTCCTATCTCCCAGCCATCACCTTAAATTACCCATTACTTTTATTACTGAACTTGCAGCTGATAGCTCCACTGATTATAGCCAGCCAATAGCGTGTAGACTTGTTGTCTCACCACCTGTGACGTCAGCAAGTCTATAAAAGCTTGAGCTGCCCATTTCTCGAGGTCCTTTTACCATCTTGACCCGTAGTACTACGTTATGCCATTCTCTCTCCTCTGGCATTCAAAGTGTGACTCTGTAATTCTATCTTTTTCCAAATCCTTTCATACAATTTTTTTGGCCCTTTAAATATTTTCTTATTTTCTGCTCTCCCACAATCTTAGCTCTCCCACAACTCTTTAGTTAAAACTCTCTTAACTTTGACAGTCTGTAAGGACCAACCATGTCAACCAATAGGATCGCTCTATACTCCCTATTCCCTATGTCTTCTTTTTCTATCGCTTTGTTTATCAGTCTCAATAATCGGCCCGCAGGCAGCTATCAACACATGGGTGGAACCAGGAAGGGGGCCTGGCCCCCCAAAAATCTTTTTGCATCCTCCAGAGGAAGCGAGGGATTTTGCTACACAAGTGCGTAACATACCTCCCTGGTAAAAATTGGCGATAGGAGCTGCGTTTCAAAATACCATAGGAATTCTTACAGCCGACTGAAGAAGGCGATAGAAAATCATACATATAGCTGGCTGTAGAAAGTGGAAAAAATCATACGGCCGGGCTACACGAAGCGATAAAAAATTATACAGCCCCGCTAAAGTTCCTATCGCCGAGCTTTACACTTAATCGCCTGGCTGTTGCTTTTTCGCCATCGGCTATAAAAGGCTATAAGAAATTGTGTAGAAATTCGTGTGCTTTGTAAATCCTTAAGTTTGTACGGAATCACCTTAATATTTACAAAACGCACATTATATTTTCCTTTACTACATATTTTTTTTTTCATCAACTGAAATGAGAATAATCCATACAGAGTGTGCAAAAATTTCAAAGTCATGAGTTGAAAAACGCTGACTCTACAAGATTAAATATTAGAGCCTAACACAAAGCGGAGCGGCGCGGCGGCGCGCACTGGCGCCTACAAACCTAACAGGGATACTTCACGCATTGCGCAATGCGTGAAGTATCCCTGTTAGGTTTGTAGGCGCCAATGCGCGTTTCGCGCTGGATGCCTGCCCGCCGCGCCGCAGCGTACCACGGCGCTTGAAGCAACTATTTCACACCAGAGGTATTGCACAGTATCTTACGAAAGTGAAGGCGCTCCAACATATTAGGAATGGCAGGCATCCTTAAGTACGGAGTTTTCCTCGCAAAATAAATCAAGATACTACGGCCCAAAAAGAGAGCGGTAGTCCAAAAACTCACTAAGTCCTAGCATCCGTAATTAGTAACTTTTAGCATACACTATATCGCCAGGCTGTTGCTTAATCGTCATCGGCTATGAAAGGCAATAAGAAATTTTGTTGCCGGCTATAGAAGCTATTGGAAATCTTACAGCCGGCTGTAGGTCTATGGTATTTGGGAACACAGATTCTACTGCCAATTTTTTACCAGGGCTTTCATCTTTGAAATCGTACTTTTAACCGGCTCTGTGAAAACCTTCCGCGTATCCAGACACCCCAAACAGGGGGGTGTAAGGGTGTAAGCTAATTTTTGAAGCATCTAATATGCCTTTTGAGTCAATTTTGTCATGAATAATCACCGAACGTAAGCGTCTTTTCTTCATTCCTTCGTCCCTTCCCTCTTTATTCCTTTTTTCGGGTCAATGGGGGGGGGGCGTATGCCCCTAGTCCTCCTAGGATCCACCTATGGTAAAAATAGGTTGAAATTACCCCTGAGACGGCTCAATTTTTCAATATTTTCTCAGAAGGCTCCTCGGAGCCCCTCACGGAGCTAGGGAAGTGCCCCCGAACCACCCTTTGAATCTGGTGAAAGCCTTCTTCGGTGGTGCAATACTTGCTTGTCTGCTTTGCTGGTCTGGGGGAAAACGATTTACCGAGCATAGAGAATCAACATTTTAGGTTGGATTTCCCTACCTTTTCACTGCAGACACCTCGACCGCTGGAAGCGATTTTTCTTAGCGTGAATTTTGACACTTGACAGCGGTGGCACGATCTCCATTTACTAGCAGTGAATCTTGAGCTCCTATGCATCGACTAATAAAGCGCAAACACTCACTCTAACTGTACAAACTTCCTAATTGAGTAAATGCTTTTCGAGAGGCCAAAAATAATGGACGCTCCCGTCTCGAGCCCCCCTCGTTCATCGAACGACATCCGCCCCTCCCCCTCGCCGCCCCTCCCGTTTTGCACTCCCCCCCCGCCCCTTCCTCCGTGGGGCCGTTCCCTTTTCTAGTGAATACCAGTAAGTGGACAAGCTACGATGAACTATCCGTGGTTCACGGAGAGCTAAAAATATTCGAATAATCGGTTCGCGTGAAGAAATGACGCCCGACCCCTTCGCTGTATTGATTCAGAATCAATATTTTCCCCGCGTTTCGCACGCACCCTGTCACGGCTATCATATTGTATTGCTTCCGTTCGCAGAGCCCCGACTGAATTGCTTGTTTTCCAGCCAACGCCGTTAGCGAGCTTCTACGAGGTCATGACATTGCTGAGGATTTCGTCTCGAGCTTGTCTCCTTCTTCTGCGTTGAAGAAAACCTGCGAACAATATCCGAAGTTCAAGTTTTAATCTCATTCACCCTTACTCAATTCATCTTTGGTCGCTTGACCATTCCCATCGTCTTCCTATTTCGCATCGTTTCGGAATCACACAGGAAAAGGAGGAGAGAGAGGGAAGAAGGAGGCAAGGAAAAGTAGAAGAGGAGAAGAAGATGGACGGGAGAAAGAATAACAAGAGAATCAAGGGCAAGAAGACAGAAAGAAACAGGAAAAGGGCAACAACAACAACAACAAGAGAAGGGAGTACAACGACATCAGAGAAAAAAGGGAAAGGAAAAACAAGAGAAAGAAAAAAAACAAAAGAAATAAGCACGAGAAGAAGAAGAAAGAGGAGAAGAATAAAAATTATGCACGGAAGTTTCTCAAAAATTGAATCAATGGGAAAATTTGCAGGTGTCCGAAATTTTGTGAATTTCATGTGTCAGAAAAAAACCACTAGGCGAACTGAGCATGAGAATGTCCTTGGTTTCTAAAATGAACAAGTGTTAGGAAAATGTAATATAACCAAATGATCGAATCTGCTATAATGCACGTGTACAATGGGAAATTCCGCCTGACGATGTCAAAAGGCGGCAGATTTTTTCACTTTGAAATCAATTTTTCTACAAATTCCCATATCAGGAAAAAATCATGAAAAATACTGCAAACGCAGTTCTTAAGCACTTTCAGATGCAATGGAACCACTTTTTCATGCAAATTCTTCATGAATGAAACGTGAAAATGTTGATGCCCGACGCGAGGGAGTGCCTTCTGTACTCCTGCCGCACAGTAAATCGAGTCAGTGAGAGAGGCCGGGCAACATTTGGAAACTTTGAAAGCTTCCAACTCCGTTCATACACAACTTTGATGTCTTAAAAATGGTTTCATTGGTTTCCTCGTTAAATTTTCTCCCAGAATCACCCATTAAAATTTAAAATGTGACGAATTAAACATCAAATTTTGCAGTTTTAGTTAAAATTTGCATTTCCAACCTCTCAGATTGACTCGAACCACTGTGCGCCTATGAGCCTGGTTCCATGGCCGAAACTTTCCAACGAAACATCATGAAATCGAAACCCCTCGTTGACACCATTCGGACGTATTTCTGCCAAACGGGACTATATGCATTAGGACGTAAGACCTGAGACCCATAAGAATATATGCAAAACAGGGCTCACGTCAAAATGCACATAGTTCCGTTTGGCAGAAATACGTCCATTTCACGAATCTGCATGTCGAGGCGTGGGCGGAACTATGTGCATTAGGACATGAGACCTGAGACTCGTGAGAATATATGCATACCAGGGCTCACGTCATAATGCACATAGTTCCGTTTGACAGAAATACGTCCATTTCACGAATCTGCATGTCGAGGCGTGGGCAATTTTGCGCGATGGCAGACCGCGCGAAGGAACCGACAATGGGACGCTTTGGCGCGCTGCGTCCGTTCACTGGAGCTTTGCCGGGGCCGGGGGGCCCGAGGGGTCGCCAAATAAGGTGCTCTCAAAGCTCCTGCGAAGAGGCGCCGAGGCTGAAAAAGGCCGTGGCGGAGGGGGCGGCCGCCGTGGCTCTCGGCTCCAGAACAGTCGTAGACAATGTCTCGCCGTCGCCGCTGCAAAATTCCAAATAGGATTCACACTCGCACCTAGGGAAATGCATAATCATGGCCGTTTCGCAACCTCCAGCTCCGAACCTGTGCGAGCCCCAGCTCATCGTTCTCGGGCATCGTCGTGTCAGCGGGCTGATTATTGAAATTTATAGACAAAGCGATTGACAAACAGGGTGTCTAGCAACAGGAAAAACCGGAAAATATCAGGAATTTTGACCGATCAGGAAAAAATCAGGAAAATCGGACGTTTTATCAGGAATTTTTCTTACACGAATCTCCTCAGCGGAGAAAGTCTTACTGCTTTTTGCTTACCGTGCCAGGAGTCGAGAAAAATCAGGAAAATATCAGGAATTTTCAAAATGAAAAAATCAAGAATTTTGTATAGAATATCAGGAAAACTCAGGAAAGTATCAGGATTTTTCAAAATTAAAAAAATACTTGACACTCTGACAAAGAAGACAGGGAGTATGGAGTAATTCCATTGGTTGAAACGGGTGGTTCTTATAGACTAAGGGGAAAAGTGATGGACTAATACTGAAGGGTCTCTTGTCGGTTGCCGTTGGTTAGTCTATTACCTACCTCCTTTGACCATTGCAACCACTCGCTTGCACCAAGAGGATCCCTCCAAATCCTTTTTATCTTTTTTGTTTGTTGCTTTGTCTATCAATTTCAATAATGGATCCATAGGGAACGGAAAATCTTTGAGAAAATCAGAGAATCCACCCGGAGATAGGTCTTAAAATCTCAGGATTTGCCTCTTTTTGTTTCGAAAATGTTTTGTTTGTTATGATGGTTTATCTGCGTCGATTCACCGATTCAGAGCCACTTGAAAGGTTTAGAAAATCAACAAATGTGCTTTAAGCTCCGGAGAGTACTCTGGTTTTGCGAAAAGATCTTGAAGAAAGTGAGAGGAAACATCTTGTTATCATCGGGGACTTGTCTCCAAAAACAGGAAATGAGACCATTTAAAACCTCAGTCATCATGCACCAAGTAAGATTACTGGAAAGTAATATTAGATAAAAGTTGTTAACTTGAGTTTTAAACAGTAACCTTTGAAGTTAAATAAATTAATTAATTTTAGTAAGTTCATAACCTAAAGATTTAGTTAAAGTACCGCAATAATATTAATTTGTCAGATTAAAGTTAGACCATAAAAATCTAATCCTTGAAGAAGAAAAGACAAATAACTAAACAAAAGTACGTCAATTACACTGATAAAATGATTAAACTAATTATCTTTGTCCTTAATATAAACAATTTATATAATGCTATTTATCAATCAACCAAAAGTTAAAAATTAATTAAAATTAACTTTTTAAAAAATATAATTAAATGCAGGCTAGAAAAATTATATAAATTTATTATAAGTAAGGATGAAAATCTTTTACCTTTTGTATCAGGGTTAATTTGTTCAGAAAATTTGTTTCCCGAATTCATCCATTATATCAGAAAATTCAAGGGAAATAGTGTGCATGACTTTCCTCAGGAATACAAGTTTTATCCGGGGAACTTTGGCAACTCTAGAATGTACATACGACGTTCTAAGCACGGCAGACAAGGCCCCTGAAGTTAGTGACATCGTGCTGTCAACCTTTCAGTAAATTCATGAGGGTCGTGGTCCTTATACACACACGCTGTACAGTTTCAAGTGAATGCTCATCAAAGAAGGTCGTGGTCATCTAAAAGTCAAAAACCTTGTTGTTAATGACGGAGGTAGTCCCATGACACCTCTCTCCCTACTTACGAGACATTTGCAAACAGAGCATCATTTTGGCAGCGGCCTAAATCAGCCCATTACGCCGCGTGCATCGATCTCAGGTCGAACCAAACCAAAACGCCTTCATTTGTGAACGTATGCAACACGGACATCCGGAGAGCGCGAATAATTGTATCATCAACGCCGTGCCGCGGGATCCTTTGCGGCCGTGAAACCGTGGTATTTACTGAAGTTGGTCAGGCGATTTTTTCTGTTTTACTCCTGTTACTAAACATTACACGGTTATTATTAATTTTTTTTAAAAAAAAACTCACTCGCACGTAAAATATTAATTTGCGAAACGCGTCCGCAAATTAATATTTCAAGCGCAAGTGAGTTTTTTTTAAAAAAAAGAGTTACTGATCATTTGTCTTGTGCGGGTCTCCAAAAGTTTTATTGATTACTCAGTGACCTGGTTTTTTTTCGATATTGTAATTTCGTTTTTTAGTAATTGTATATTGACTTTATATGACTTTGTCGTATCCAACTCAAACTGTTAAAACTTCTGTTAAAACTTCTCTGTATTCGTTGCAAATTGGAAGACGTCAAAGAAGGATTCCAAACGTAAGAACCGTCGCTCGTTTTGCAAGTCTTCGCAGTAGTTACTCTCACATAGCATGAAGTTAGAGTGTAATGGAACTGGAATACCTCTGCTTTTGTGAGCAAATGAAGATCCTTTGTTGGTTGCATCAGTGCCGATGATAAGGGTAACCTTGAAAAAAATTTTGAAAGATCAAAAGGGAAGGAAGGCTCTTTCTTGAAGAAGAAAGAAAAAAAAGCCGCAATTTTTTCAACATAGGAGTAGATTATTTGATTCTTTATACGTACATAAAGCCGCTTTTATAGCGCAGCCTCGCGCTCTGCGACGCCCAATCGCCATTGCCCCCTATCCTCCCAGAGATCATCAGGCAATTGGCACCTTCTGATCTCCTCCTCCACCCCTTTTCTTTGATTCTTGATTCTTTATACTGCATTCAAACTGACAGCCTCAGCAATTTAGGAGCTTGACTGACTTTTCTTTGAAACTCTTAAAAGAAGATAGATACACACAGTAATGTATTTCGGCCTCAGACTGCTTTTATATTCGGACCTAATCTTATAGAAATGAATCAATCTACTTTTCCTTAAAAATTGAGCTCATAATGGTATTGAGCTCCACTAGTCCTTTTATTTATTCCTGCCAATTTTTTTCTTCTTCTTTAAATGAAAGAAAATGTTTTAAATTTTCCGGAAAAAAAGAAACTTCATAACTTTTTTTCTTACGTTCCCTTCGACAAAGGTCAATTCCTGTTCGATCAACTCGGTTAATTTGCGTCATGTGCAAAATGCCGTCGTCCCCAAACAGTCACTTTGCATCAAGAGAAAAAGATTGGCCTTTTGCGCTGTTAACTCTTTCCACTCTCATTCATTAGTGAGTATTGACGCTCTAAGTCCTCTCCCACAAGACACAGCGCTCGAACAATGAACAATAGGTAAAGGGTGTGGTTCAAGCCGTATCGGTAAGCTCAAAAAGTGGTGACTCCCAATAAAACGACATCTAGGGCGAGGGAGTATAATCTACACTACCCTCTTTATTACAACCCCATTCTCCGAAAAAAATGAGGTTGACTTGTAAATGGCCCCTTTTACGCTCAGAATTACTGTTAATCATGATGGATTCCATCGATTTTTTCGGAAAGGGATGTTTGACCCGTCTGCAGTGTTCGAAATGATTACCTACTCATTTTAGGGTGTGTATTTGCCAGTTGTTAATCATATTCGCAAATTCAATGACGGAACGCGAAGAGTTTTTAACGCCCCCTCTGGATTTCGATGGCTAAAGTGCGAAACCACGTATTTTCATTGCAGTGGTCTATAATCGTTGCTCCTAATTAATTTTTTCGAAGAGAAAAAAGTCGATTATACAGCTTAAAATCTCCGCGGAGTATTGTGCCAATATCGCGCTGAAAAATCAAAGAAATCAAGAAATTAAGTTGACTAGTTATCCAAAGGAAACAGACAGTATGACAGGCTGTCTGCAACGTTGCGAACGGAGATACTTGGTTTCGCACTTCGATATGCAACGCAACTCAACGGCATGACATGCTGTTGGAGATCATTTCCATCAATCCCATTCAATATTTGATCCACGGCAGCTCCTCAGTAGATGTGCTAACATTTGTGACATTGCTGTCCTTGTGTGCCAAAATGAAATAATACCTAAGTATGTTCTTCGTTTGTTTCAGGTACGAGCGATTACTTCGCCGAGCCAAAACCGAGGACCTGTCAGAAGTATCGGGTATCGGCTGCCTTTACAGATGCGGCAGCGATCGTTTAGGCCGTCCAGTCATTGTTTTCGTTGGAAAATGGTTTCGCTTCAAAGAAATCAACCTCGAAAAGGTATGAAATATTTTTCACGCATTTAAATTTAAAAAAAAAAAAAGAAGAAGAACGAACTGTGTTGACCAGTGTTGTAGGTCTGGCTCCAAATGTCTTGGGGTGCTAATACGTTTTCGGGCCCTTCAAGAGCCCCCCCTCCCCCAACTAACCAAAAGTCCTCCTTAATGGAGGACTCCTTATTAGTGGGGTTTTCAAGTTTTGGGAGCCTTTAGGAGTCCTGCTGTGGCCCCCTGAGCCACCCGTCAGAATTTCTGGGGTGCTGAAACACCCTAGCACCCCTGGCCAGACCGCCCGTACCCCTGATGTCGCCCAAATACTGTTGTAATTAAGAAAGTAATGAAATATTGTTGGGCCTTCACTTCTATAGGAGGGGTACTCAAACCTCGAAAATTCCACAAATCCGAATTAAGGGACTGGAACTCGCTGAAGACCTTTTTAAAAGAGCCTTACCTATTTCTAATTTTAGAACTTTTTCTGTTCAGAAATTACACCTTGGTTTTTTTGCTTAGCAATTACTTACACGATTTAAAATACGTTGATATTCCAATTAGACTCCTTAACTTACATTATATCCACCTAATTTTACATTATTTTGATTATTTTTCCCTCTCTTTTTACAGGCGCTTTTGTACTTAATTTATTTGTTGGATCCTTTGGTCAAAGGAGATTATGTCATCGCTTATTTTCACACCATGACTTCCAGTGCAAACTATCCCACATTTTATTGGCTCAAGGAAGTCTATAATGTTTTACCCTACAAGTAAGCAACCACGTAACCTTTTTTGCTTTTTTCTCCAGATTTTTACCCTATTTGAAGAAGAAATTTGCTAATTAAAACAAGGATTTGAAAAATCAATTTCAAACTTATAGAATGAGATTATACTCTCGTCACGTTATTGGAAATTTGGAACAAGAGAAATATGGTCATCAAGACTGGTTATAAAGAATTTATGGGGCCTGAGGCATGGAAATAATAGTTCCTTTCCAAGTTAAAAGGCAATCACATACTGTGGTGTACCCAGAGTAGTGAGCAAGTGACAGGAGGTCAAAGTTAGCAGCCATAGTTCTAGCACGAGTGTCCGTTATTTTAAGGGATATTTGGTAGTTGTGATATCACGAATCTCACCAAAATCTTCATACCGGGCCAGTTGTTGAAGATGCAGCTAAGTTAATCTAAATTTCAGTGAAAGTACAAGTGGAATTAAGTATGAAAAAATAATATATTAAAACTTGTTAGGAGCATTTGTCAAATGATGTCTCAAGTTTGTCCTTGACTAATGAGCCTCCATTTCTGATAGGTAACAACTTCAAGTTCAAAAAAACTCACCATTTCCTCTATTTTTTTCCTCACCAATTGAATGCTACCAAAGTTGCACCCAACGAATACGCTATTGAATATGCCCATCACCTAATGGTTTCATATGACAACCCTATCTATAATATAGGGATAAAATTTTGAAGGTCTCATAAAAGTTATTGAGCGAAGTTAGATGAATTAAAAGCAATCCACTCACAACCAATGTAATTATCAGAATAATTTGAAAATATAAAGTATCGATTGTTGTGAGAATCTAAAAGTATTTGAAATGTGTCTTGGTAATTAGTATGGAATAAAGCATCTCTCCATCTCTCAGACCAAGCATCTCTACCATGACAGATTCCTGTGGCGGGTAGGCGTCGCAAAAGGCCCTAGCGCGCTGTAAAGCGACTTATACATTCATGAAGCATGCCAAAAATATATCTGTATTGATAAGAGTTTGAAGTCAAGTTTAATCTTTGGACAGAATCATTTACTTTTTCCATCCAATCTTATACTTTTATATTGGGTCTCCATTTGAAAATGCACAACACTTTTTTGATGACGTGATTCAATCTCATCTGAAATGCACTATTATTTTAGCCATTTCTGTGTCACTGTATATGGCTTTGACAGTGCCATGCTTTTACACCTGTATATTTTTGCCCTAAAACTTTTTTTCTATTTCAGATATAAGAAGAACCTGAAGTCATTTTACATCGTTCATCCCACATTTTGGACAAAAGTAAGTTTCTTGTGAACTTGCATTATTTTAAAAGGGAAGAAAAACAGGAAAAAATTAATATCTCTTTTTGCTATTCATTTTCCTCTTTGTTTTTTTAATTCTATTGAAAAAGGAAAGATTACCTCTACAGAAAAAAGTTGGGTTTTTTTTTTCATTCTAAAAAATTCCTTTTTTAATTTTAAATTGCAAATTCATCAATTTTATCAGATCTAAAATTCCTCGTCATTCAAAATCATCATGAATCATTCATTAGTCGTTTCTTGTCATGGTCCAGACTCTGCAAAGTTCAGTCAAATTATTTTAGCTACTTAAAAAATTGGAACTAACATCAAATTCTTAACTCCACGTTTTTGTTGCAAGAATGTACCAATTAAAAAGACAGGGTCCCTAGCAGTTCTGATAAACCGAGAATGGTTTGGGAGAAAAAAATGACCTGAGAACCTGACCAAGTCAGGGAATTTTTTTATTGACTCAGAATCGGAAAAAAAACTGATCTTTCACTTTTTGTACTTTAGAAATTTTTGTTGCCAAGTAAGGAATTCAGAACCTGGAAACAGTTGAGACGTATCTGATACTGCTCAAGACATGGCCTCCAAACTTTGTTTTGAAAAGGTGCATGCTGTACCTAATTAAAAGTAAAATATTACAGTTTCCTCACAAACAAAGTCACCGAAAAATTTCAATTTGATCTGGAAAACCTGCTAGTCAGAGGATTGTTCTCCCAAAATTGGTTGAGAATTGTGAAAGAGATCAGTGTAAACTTTTCTGTAGCGCAGTCCTTTCGGTAAGATTAGTAACCCTTCAAATAAATCCTGTAAGTCTTCACATCAGCAGAATTCTTCTGTAGCATCATTAATATATTGATTTTTTTTGCAGATGATGACATGGTGGTTCACAACTTTTATGGCACCTGCAATCAAGCAGAAAGTTGTCAACTTACCCGGTGTAGAATATTTGTACAGTGTGATTAGTCCTAACCAACTTGAGATTCCTGCCTTCATTACAGAGTATGATATGACGGTAAGCCACAGTTTTGCTACTTAATGACTCCTATAAATGAGCAAAAATATATTAGCAGAGATCATACGAATGAAGGTGATGCTAGTGATTCTTAGCCATGCAAACTGGTAGGATAAGATTGGTGACGAATCACTTGACTAAATGATAATGATTAGATATAAGTAAAGCTTAAAATATTATACTTTTTCCACTAGGGAGAATGAAAAATAAAGAAAAATTGAGATCTTAAAAAATAAATGAAAATTTCACAAGAGCCATATCTTCATCAAATTACATTGTTATGACTCATATTTTAGATAATTAATATGATGCTGAGGAGCAGTCAATTGGCGATGTCCGACGCTGTCCCAAAATTAAGAACAGTTTTCAGCACCTGCTGTCCTCGCTAATTTGGTAGAAGAATAACAAAAAAGCACCAGTTTGAAGCACGACAAAGGCTTCTTACTGCTCAAAAATTTTCAGAGTTATTTTAAAGGGTGTTCTTTTTATGTAACAGCCACTTTTCTCTTTTGACTCTGGAAAGGCAGAAATTCAGTCGAGGAAGTCTGCCCATTTTTGGAATGTGTTTCGGTTTCCAAAACATGAAAATATCCCCTCATAACTGAGTTTTCCATAAAGAATGTTTAGGAAAGAGTCTAACTTGCGTGCATGATCATGTGAGGCTCTCAAAGAGAAATGTATCTTTTGTTTGGTGCCACGCGCTTCCTTAACTTATATTTCCTTTTTGTTTCAGATCAATGGTATCAGATATGCCAACCAGTAACGCAGTTCTCCAGAGCCTTCACTGACCGAGACTCGGCTTTTTCCACTCATTGGATACAGCTGAATGACGACTGTTTTGATAAATTTTTTTGCTAACCGTGCAAGTATTTTAATGCAGTCTTTTGGACTGGCTTACTGAAGGGAAGGTTCTGGCAAGAGAGTCATGACTGCTGTATTTTAAAAGTATTTACTCGAATGCGCTCATCTATATTATACAAGATTGCCGAGCTTTCTAGTGTTGCAAGTCCTGCTGTTTTAGGCACAGTGCTGCACTGTTATCAATAGGCTGTTATTTATTTTAACTATTGTAAGTTTCATCATAATTTCATGCATGTATCCCATTCATATGAACACATAATAGTACAGCCATGCCAGTACTATTAAGGTTGCCAAAAAAGGAGTAAGAGCTATTTTTATCGTGTAAATTATTACAGTAAGCAATATTATTCTGCGAGGAAAAATCACCTGATTTGACTTTTTTGTTCAAGAATTTTGATGATTTCTCCTGTTCGCGGTTTTTGATACTGATGAGAATGACGATTTGTATGAGGCTGTGTTCCAAACTAGACCTGCAAATTAAGGTAGAAGTAGCAGGGTAAAAGCCAATCTGATGGCATCATGTAATGGGAGATTAGCAATAGAGTGACAACTTCATTCTCTCCTTTTGCCTATGCCAACTTGAAGTCCCACTCAAAATTTGGTTTTCCTGAAAAATTACCTGTAACTTTCAAATTCGGAAGCACATCATTTTTATCTAGACCTCTCGGATACTGTAATACAAGAAAAAATAACCCTATTTACTTAAACGTTGAACTGAAGATTGAGTCAGTTTAATCAAACATGTTAACGTTGAAACCATGTGGTGGTACTCATAGTCCTAATAAAATTTCCGCCACAAAGGACATTGCTGATGCAGCCCAACAATTTCTAATAGGATCACTCACTTGGTGGTAGCCTCCCAGCTGCTCGTTTCTGCATTTAAGCATTTGAAGCTCAAACCTAAAGTTCGACTTAGGCACAAGTTTTCAATGTGGAGTCATTCGTCTCGACAGGAACATGATTTTTAAGCCTCACTACAGAAACATTTTTGTATAACATTGGACCTAACTTAAACAGTCCGTAAAAAAAATTACAAGTTTAATAATAGGGATATCACCAAACATCACCGAAAATTAAAATAGAGTTTGGTTCAAACATCTCTTCATGAGTTTTCCTGTTAATAATCTCTCTCATCTGAAACATTCTACTTTTCACGTAGTAGTAAAGAAGTTCCAAGGAAAAATGGTAAAATGTCTCCTGACATTTTGTACTAAATGTGAATCCTGCTCCCCTCTTTTTTAAATACCTCAGAAATGCATCCTCGCAGAATGTAAACTCATTTTGTAAGTGTTTGAGGATGGTGAGAGAAAATGTAAGTGGAGTGTCGAAGGAAGCACATTCATTAAACAATTCACCACCTAAATAGGCAGTTGTAAAGTTAGTGTATCATAGGAAAAATTCCTTAAATGTTCAATTTGTCAACGCATTGATGTTTTTCTTCCGTATTCTGTAACTTGTAACTGATCTTTTAAATTGAAGCAAGCATAATGCATTTTCTCTTCCATTCAAAGAAACATAAGTGCACTGATATCATTCTCACCGGTTGTTCAAATTTTCATGCTTATTTGTCTCAAAATGAATAGTTTTTTTAAATGTTCTCTCTCGATTGCCTGATTTCCCCAATGAATTTTTGGTTTTTCCTCTGAGATTATCTAAACTTATTGGAATTTCTGTAAAATTTTGGGAACCTTGTCGATTTTTATAACTAATTTGATTCTTTTGTATCGCTCCCTTGCCCCTGTTTTTTGCTGCCCTCAAATTTTTAATGTTAATATTACTGCTACTATCGTCAGTATAATTTTAGTTCTTAATTATAAATCATGTATATTTAATTAGTAACTAAGCAAGCGCAAAGAAGGTATTAAAGAAGAGAATTATAAAATTGTTATACAATTGCATTGTTATTTTTAAAATTGTTGCTGTTAAGTATTGAATCATTATGAATTATGAGTAAATAATATGGAATGATAATCGTCTTCGAATTTTATTGTCTCTCCACTAAACCTTACTGTCATCCATGCACATGGTTGTGCACTGTTCATGTCTACTGAGGCTAAATTCTACGAAACCATTGTGATAAAAGTTTCTTAAACTGTATCAGTTTTAAAAATCAAGTTTTAGCTCCTCTAATTCTAGCTCAGCAAAACTTACTACAAGGATCATCTTTGAAAGTACCAGAAACTGTAATTATGGCAATTTAACAAGCTTGATTTTCTGCTTTTTGATGGTGAATTTTTTTAAAAAAAAATTATTATATCTCCATTGAAATTTTTAAAAACCTCCCATGTTTGGTGGTTTTGGGGGGGAAAAAAACCAAAATGTGTTCATTAAATTCTCCATGAATATTATTGAACAAGTAAAACTTATTCACTAAAGATTTAAAATCAAACTGTTGGTTGGTTTTATTTTAAAAAATGAAACACGGATTGCAACTTAGCAAATGGAGGTATGCATTTTTTGGCAATAACCATCCGCATTAAATTCTCCGTAAAAATTCAAAGCAACAAGGTTGGCTCATTCTGTATCAAAAAAACAAAACAAAAAAAAAAAACAAGCAGTGAACTCCAACACAATGTGTTGATAAGGCGCGTCATTAACTCGCACATATCAACCCCTTTAGTTTTCATTTACAGAGATTTCAAAATAGGCAAACAGCATAAAAAGAGAATTCACGATCCAACACTGCGAGGTCAAAGACGCACCTTGACGAGACCGTGTATTGTGAAAGTAGAAAGCTATTCGATCGAATTTAAGTTTTTTGATCTGCCTCAAGCAAAATCTTATCAGATTCTTGAAGAAAAGTGCTACGGAATAATTTAAGCGAAGAAAGGAAAAATTCTGTCGAACTCCTAGAAGATAAAGTCGATTTAAAGGTATTTTGGGGCTAAAATACCCAAATCACCGGTAGTAAAAATCCCGTTATATTATTGAAAAGAAATTGACTCGATATAAATGCAATTGCATTAAATACGTCTTGATTTTGTTATTTTAAACGTCTTTCCATGCAAAGAAGTTCAACCATGTCGTTGCTTTATTCATTCATGAATTGAAAGTAAGCAATCTACATCCCGAAAATCTACTGATTTGCCGTAAAAAATTGCAGAAACTTGATATACCAGGTCGATGCACCCACTCGTTGAATTTACCAACCAATTTTGTGAGTGCAAATGTGTAAGAATCAATATGCTATAGTCATTTTGGGTGCATTTATTTTTCATGAAACAATAATAATTTCAATCCCGAAAAACCATCAATTTTCCGTATAAAATCGAAAAAATCAAAATATGTCAACTCCCCGACGTGAAAATTAGATTCTACGTATGTAAAATGTAAATACTTATGTATCGATATGCTGAACAGAACTATGTGTGGACAGTCAGAAGCCCGCGGCAACATTAATTCAACAGAAAAACTGTAAAAATTAGATAGGATTTTAGCCGCTTTGCCCGCCTCTCCTCGCTACTTACAACAAACCGTTCTTATACTCATCTCAAAATTTTTCTCAGAGCTTTGGGTTATTATCAGCTTCCATTTAAACTCCGGTTCGATGGCCGAATCGGCTGCCAAAAAAGCAAGCCACTGTTGAGGGGTTCTATGAGAAATTCGTGATATTATCGGCTCTCAGGAAATCACCCCATGGCTAAAATTGGTGGTATAAATGTTTAAGTGCTTAAAATAATCGTATTCAAGAAACTAAGGAATTAAACTATGGAGTCAATTTCTTTTTAATAATATAACGAATTTACTACCGGTGATTTAGCTATTATAGCCCCAGAATACTTTTAAAGCGCCTTTGCGTTCCAGAATCTCGACGGAATTTTTTTTTTTTTTTTTTTTGCTTAAACGATTCAAGAAACATTGTAGTTAAAAATATAAAGATTTTTCGATTTGGACGTATGAAAAATGTTTAACTCGTTCAGGCACACCGTGTATTGTATGGAGTACTGCTGTTATTCGACCGTTGTCTTCAGGTCAAAATTCTTACAAAGAAGCCCCTTGCAAGAGGCAAATTTTTTGTAATTTCTCCCAGTTTTTTCAGCGTTAGGTATATAAATGAATTGTTTGTCAAATTTTGAGGTCAATTATATTTAATTGTAATTTATACTTTCTTTTTTTCCCCTTCATTTTATTTTTCGTATCGAGGAGTCGAGGTTTTGTTGATTTCTTCGGATTTCGATTACTGTAACTTCTCTTCTATTCGGCCGATTTTTATGAATGAGGTCTCTTTTTATTTGTGTTTTAACGGAGAGTAAGGAAAAAATTGCTAAATACATGCGAAACAATTTTTTTTGAAAATTGGATGAATCCTAGCGTGACGGTGAAATGGTTAATGAAGCGTGAGTAATTGGGGTACGGGTATCGGCCGCGTTGGGACCCAAGGCCCATTGTTCTTCGTGACGCCGACGCAGTGATCAGGAGCGTGGGGACGAGAGGGCTTAGTGGACTCCTGTATGAGCCACGTTTAGCAAATGGTCTAATGAGTCTCGAGGCTCATCACAGATTGCACTTACCACTATCCTGGTGGCCCCGGCTATCAGAGCAAGGAGTACCAACTTTTGAAAAGGATAACAGTGTTGTGGAGATATGTCAAAGCAACGTTGTGAACAAAACGGAGTGAGTGAAATTCTCATTCAAGGAGTGCCGAACTGGTCAGCCATCCTCGAATCAGTTCGCTTGCTTCCGCTTATATATGCATATTTTAAATCAGCGCGCCCCATTCTAAGGTTTTTTTAAAAAAAACCAAGAAACGTAGACTCTTGGTATTCATTACACATAAACTAGCGAGCCCCAGAATGAGAAACAAATTTTAATCATTATTATTGACGGATTAGTAAACTTTTTACACGCTTTGGAAAATCTCAGAAGTTCGCGGTAGTCACTTTTCGGTAAGGAACTAGGGGACTCGGTTATTGTATCGAGGGGGGGGTCGAAACGATCGCAAAGGCGGTATACTACGTATACGCGCCAATTAGAGGAAGCTCTGATGTAAAATTTGAGGTACACGTTTTCCCAGCTCCCTTTATCAATAAAAGCAGCTTAGAGAAGAAAATGAGTCAGAAACTGCTCAAAGAACCACTGTAAAAACATCCAAAGTTCCTCAATTTAATGAGATTTTCTTAGGTCCTGTGGGAATCTGATTTTACCCCTCAGCAAGAGAGTTTCATTACTCTCAATCTAAAAATAGTGTCCCAAAAGTAAGGCCTAGTTTTTTACGTACATATATGCTTACCAAGGCTTCCAGCGGCATCAGAGAAAATCCTTGAATTTCTAAAAAAAAACAAAAAAACAGCCTTTCCTCCTTTTTACGGTCTCTCTATGACTTGTAAACACCCTCCTCCCAAGCATCTTAGAACATGCTTATCAATCCATAAAATGAAGAAAGCTTATAAGGGCTGCTAGAGCTGTTTTTTGACTCCATAGGCATGTTAAAAATGAATTATAATGAAGGAAGTGAAGAAAGAAGAGAGTAGATAGGCAGGGCCGGATTAAGAGTGTGGCCATATGGGCCGCGTCCCACGGCGGCAAAATTAGGAGGCGGCTTTTGCAATTTTTTTAAATGCAGGTACAAAAAAATCGTATTCAGACAAAAATTACAAAAAGAAAAGGTGACAAAATCTCTCATTTCCTGAGAGTTCATTAATTTCTAATTTTGTCGTATTTCGGTGATACAAAAGACTGCGCACCTTTAATTAGTTGAGTTAAGAGAGAAACCAAACGCGTAATTTGCCTGGAGCGGCGCAAAGAGAAATGATGACGAGGACTTGAGATGAAAATGAGAAGCCCTCGACGCGGCGGTCGGCATGTAACACATATTAGCGCCTACGAGACTGCATGAATACTTCACGCATTGCGTCAAACACAGTACGGTCAACAGCGGTCGGCGTGGCGTGAAACGCATAGTGCCTACAAGACTACATGAATACTTCACGCATTGCGCCAAACACAGTGTGGTCAGCGCGGTACGGCGGCGGAAGTTAAAATTATTAAACCACATTTATGTTTGTTCTTTCTGAATTGTTTAGTTCATTTCTTACAAATGAAAGGCCTTGTCCCCACAGAGATAGGTTTACGGAACTGAACTTTCGCGCGAAGTTCCGTGAATTTTTGCTAGTAGTGTTGACAGGGTATAGATTCAGGTGTGATACGAAGTTGTAATTTTAGATGCAAGTTTAAGTATTTTTTTCCGCAGGTAAGTATAATAAATCTATCTACATAATTTACATACGAGCGTACGTAGTCAAGTGTTCTAACACCCTTTACCCTCGCAGTTGAGGCCGTACATGATCGTACGTACACAACGCGCCTCCAAACAAAACAGTCTAAGTGATCAAAACAAACGACCAATGGTGGTAGGCAAAATGGACCGAGTTTAACAGAAAGGAACCAAGCCACATCAGCGATTGCCAAGTTTAACTGGGCAATTATATTTTTTACGAGAGAACGGTTGTTCGGATTCCTTTGAACATTTTAAGGAATTTGTTTCGCACCACGGAGAATTTTCACTGAAATTTGCACGAAAATCCACACAACCGTTTTCATGTAAAAAATTAAATTGCCCAATTAAATTTGGCAATAGCTGATGTGGCTTGGTTCCTTTCTGTTTAACGCGGTCCAAATGTGCTTTAAAACAAAAAATTCAAAATCACTTTGTTTTTGCTTTGTTCTCAAGTTTTGTTTTGTTGCCCAACGCCAAACGATTCTCGTACCAACCTTTTCATGTCGTCATATCAGTGGCGTTTAATGAAGTGACCTTGAACTAATGCCCGACTTGTCCGCTTATCAGTCACTTGGTAGTATCCGTATTGCGTTATCAGCTGTGCTGCTGTGCTCGTAAACTGCAACGGAGATAACAAGTTTAATCAATACAATAGTGTTTCGCTGTTTTGCTTCTGACATCATAGTGCTCTGCAACTAATACCTAGAGATAATCTCGTTCGTAAACAATGTGTTTTTTTTAATCTCAGGTGTCTTTTTATGAGAAGCGTCTACCCTGAAAAGTATCTGACTCTGTAACCTGATTCATTATCATAGGTTATGTCTCTTACTTTTTTCAACAATTCAAGTACATATCCGTGATTATGAGCTGTTTTCTTTGAACAAATAACCTGGTGAAGTTAATTATTTGGTCACTTTCCAAATTCGTTCAAGTTCGATTTCCATAAGATTCCATCAGTCTCATAGTGCTTTGTAAAAATGCAGGCGAAGTTGACATTACACTCAAGATTCCTCCTTCTGTTTGCATTCTATAAGTATTCCTCTTATTTCTCATTTTAAAACTAATTCCTGCAACAATGACCATCGAAATCCTCGATAAGTGGCACTTTGCCATCAGTGGCATTATCATTATTGTCATGCAGATTTTTTTCTTTACAATCGCAGCAGCCTTCCAGTTTGACAAAATCACTGACATCGCCGGAGGTGTTAACTTCATTATCGTAGCTCTGTCAACGTACTATTTGGGCCAGGTGAGTAATATGTCTCTCTATCTTCTTAGTTGGTTTGATTATTGCTTTTGGCCACTTATTGTCTTGTTTTTGTTTGGATTTTCTTAGATCACAGCCTGTGTAACTGTAGATTGTAGTAGCGATGGGCATTTAAGTTATTGAGACCTATAGTCTTTAAGAGTGCTGCCTTAACATTCAAAATCAGTATTAGACTATGCCACTTAATTGGCCATCAGTTGATGATTCACTTTGTACCTTTTTGTCGCCTAGCCGTGGCCATTTAAAGGTGCAGTGCAGCTGTGTTCAAAGTGGCTCATCGTTGTCCAGTAATTTAACTACTGTAGTTGGGCGACCAAGCCCCCCTTGACATTTTTTGAGGCTGCTAAATTGACATGAAGGCCTGGGAAAAACTACTGTTACCATAAGTAATTGAGTCGCCCTAGGAATTTGAATTTAATGGTTACTTACTACACCCTTTAAAGCGAGTACCATTCAACTCCTAAACTCATCAAACTAATAAAATTAGGACCTCCCTTTTACCATATCAATATAGACATAGGGGCGGGCTTTGTAGGACTGCTGGATTTGCATTCCTTGGGGTCGATTACTTATAAAACACTTATTTGCCAAGCCACTACATCAGTGGCTCCCAACCTTTTTTTGGCTACGGACCACCTTTTCGCACCTTTTATTTTCTGTGACAATCTAAGAAGTCAAAGTCTTCTCTACCAACCATGTATTTTTCCATTTTTGCAGACATATGACAGCCGACAGTCAATGGTGACTTTGTTTGTTTGCATCTGGGGAGCTCGTCTATCTCTGTATTTGTTTTATAGAATCGTTGTCATTGGTCGAGATGCAAGGTTTGAGGATAGACGCAGTAATATCATTAGGTTCGCTGTTTTCTGGACTTTCCAGGTATGTTATCAGTAATTCTTTTCCTTTATTTTTGTAGATCTGTTGATTTTCAAATCTGTTAAAATAAAATTACTTAAGATGATTGTGAAGCAGGAAAAGTCTCATTTCAATAAAATATCTTAAAAACTTTGAGCAGGCTGTTGCTCCTTTTTTGTCACCAAAATATTGTTTGGTCTACCTTATCTTTATTATTCTCATTGGAAGAAGGTACCTACTTTAAGTATCTTTTTAGTTTCACAAAGAGATCTGCTTCATGCATTGTTAAAGTTATAATACCTGCTGAACTTCTATAATTTAGTCCTTTAATTTTGTACAGGATGTAACAGAATTTTCTTCAATAGTTTTCTGATCTAGGTATGGGAGAAATTTAGCTACTTGGTTCTTCATTTTTGTTGAACTAATTCCAAAGGTTTTCAATTACAGGCTGTGTGGGTTTTTGTCGGTAGTTTACCGGTAATCATCATCAATGCTCCGCATAATGCTTTTCCTCGTACGCCGAAAACAATGTCAACTTTTGACTCTGTTGGAACTGGATTATTTTTTGTCGGATTAATAATTGAAACTTATGCTGACTTACAAAAGTTTGCATTTCGACAAGAAATTGCCAACAAAGGGAAGTGGTGTGATGATGGTAAGTCAAAATTGATAACCTTAAATTTAAAAAAAAAAAAAATGATGAAAATATTTACATTGTCCAGGACAGCTTTTAAAGAAAGTAATGGGCACTTTTTGCCCCAAATTTTTCTAACTTTAGGAAAGTTTTCCATTTTATATATTTGAATTTTAAATGTTCATGGAAGAAATATTTTTATTTTTTTGGGTATTAGTTTTGCCCTTTTTTCTCTGCTCTCTGTCGGTAGAATACTTTAAATTTCACTTCATTAACTTTGAGAAAGAAATTGTCAAATAACAAGTGTGTACCATACTATTACCTTACTAGGTTGCTTGTAAAATTCTGATCAAATCCTGGTTAGTCAGCTTATTCAATTATAGTGCCTCTGCATAATGGAAACTATGGTTAATATGGTTCAATCGAAAACAGCTTTCAGCTGTTGTTTTCTTGACAAGGTACGGTAGGTGAATGAAATATACAGTTTTTTAGTGTGTTTAAATTATACACACAAGAGGAAAAAATTGTTTGCATCGATTGTTAAGAATTGGACAATTGTTTTGAACGAATTTAATTTCTATTGGGGATAAACTTCTTGTGCATATATGTGTGCAGTTGATGCTATGAACTTCAAGAAAATAACTATGTTTACTTACAAACGCATATCGACAGCGTAAGTCCGCAATCACATATTTCGTTTGGGGTGTCTGAAAATTTCCTCCTCTATGTAATTTTTTTAAGGAGAACAAGTTTACATCATTCCTTGAAGTTCATGCAGAATTTTCTTCACATAGAGAAGAAAAATCACGGCAGTTTTAAAGAATTGCTGTTGAGTAGTTTTCTGTTTAAAAAATAAAGTATGACAGGAAGTCTGCAATGTCGCAAACCAAGTTATGTGATTGCCGACTTACACCGTCGATACATGGCGTGTAAGAAAAATGTTGATAGTGAACTTTCACTCAATACATCTCTTCCAATTTATATTTAAGTTTGCAAGAAATAAGTTTATAATTCGGATAGTTGAAGTTCACGTCTTCAGCAAATGCAGAATGTTCTTTGTGGTCACATTTTTCAAGACAGCCATCACATGTCTTAAGAAAATTCCCGCATGTCACCTTGCTTAAAGAACTTTTCAAGTACTCCCTTCCTTACATAAAACAACTCCTTAATTAGTTTTCCGCATACAAAGCAGTACCTTTTATGTGAGTCACTATTGTTTTAAATAATTAAAGATTATAAAACCTACTATCTTCACATTTTTGGCAGCTTTCACATTTCTTTGAACGGCTGCACCTCAACAAGCTTTTTGTGCGGTGAAGCAGTCTCTGCATCCATGATGTCTCTCATGCAGTCATTTTTGTTTCTAGGTTTGTGGAGTATGTCTCGACATCCTAACTATTTCGGTGAAATTCTCCTGTGGTGGGGTATCTTTGTCATATCTTTGAATGTTGTCAGAGGCGTGGAATTCATTGCTGTTTTGAGTCCATTATTCACAACATTTATCATAATGTTTTTATCTGGTATACCAATGCTAGAACGAACATCCGATTATAAATACAAAGGGTGAGCATAATTTACCTATTACACTCTTTTTCAAGTGTTTCTCTTGTTGGTAATATTTTAGTCCGTCTAGGAAAGGCATTTTTCATGAGAATGATGGGAATTTTTTTGAATGCTTCTCTTAAATGCTTTTAATAAATTCACTTCACTGTCAGTTGAAGCATCTATTTTTATGGAAATGTTGAGTTTTATTAGCATTAAAAAGTAATAATAGAATTTTTACGGCCACTATGACGACTTAGGTCAAGGCTTTAAAAACTTCATCAATCTGACCTCTTTGATGTTTCTATAAAACTGAGTATTTCATAGTGTTATCTTGAAAATCTTTCGTTGATTCATCCTTGTACTAATCCATCCTAATCCACCCTTCAGCTCAGAATGATGCCCACTACTAGAAAATGAATTCTAAAAAAAATAGGTGCAACATACCCGTTTTTCACTTGGATTTGGTCTTTAAGCGGTAGTGATAGGGGCGGTGCTGTTAAATGTGTTCATCAACGGGATCCTCTTGATACCTCTAAAAGGAAATTCTTTGGAGCCAAACTACAATCCTTTTTATGGTCATGGAGTGTAAATTATGTGTTGTAAAGCTCTAAGTACATACATCAAGTAGAGTGAGATGCTCTTAAAGGCAAATTTGAATTTGAGGTTGGCTGAAAATATTTCAGCCATGTTCAGAATCATGAAAGGATAAATACTTACTGTTTAGAACTGTTCAGCACTGTTTAAAACGCACATAATTTAAATGTTCATCCCTTTTTTTTCCACAGGAACACTAAGTATCACCAGTATAAACAATCAACTTCTCCACTGATACCAATACCACCAGGTGTCTATGAAGAGGTGCCTCCATTTTTAAAGTTTATCCTATGTTGCGAGTTCCCCCTGTACAACTGGCTGGATGTTGACACTGACTCTCCGAATGAAGCCCCGTATTTAAGCTCCTAGCATCAGAAGGACTCCGAACCGGAGAGTGCATTGATTGCTTTGTCAACTTACAAGTCCACTTCAGTTTCTACTAATGTTTGAAGCATTTTCTTCCTTAAATCGTAAGACTTTTTTATTTTTTACACTTCCGAAAATTTGAAAATTTGCTTCGCTGTTGATTGACTCTTTTCAAGGTGTGTTTGCAGATCAATGGAATTCTATATTCCCTGCTCAAGATGCCTTAAGAATGAGTAAAGCTTAGACCTAATATTAAGGTGTGGTGTTCTCTAATAGTAGTGTTCGAAAATTTCACTCATAATATATGAATGATATCAGAAATTATACGTTGTGGTGCTATATTTTTAAAATAGGACTAAGTATTCAGCAGTAGAACTGACTTCAGATAAGGTGGGAGTTATTAACTATATGTTTGAAGACAGTTATGCCTGCCCTCTAGTAGCAATGGTGAACTTACTGAGGGCAACATAGCTGCTCTCCGCGAAAGTGTAAACCTGTTGATAGCACCTGAGGTGCAAAAATATACAACTTCCAACTCATCTGAGTCCTAGCTTCTGTTTAGCAGCAAGCAACAGAAATAGTACATGTTGCCAATATTTAAAGTCTTCAGTATGAATTTGGAATCTGAACAGATAAGATGCAGACTGAACTCATGATGCCCTTTATGATCTGTACAAATAAAGTATCAAAACTATCTTATTGTAAATTCTGAATGATGAAGAAGTAACGCTGATCGAACATTGTCAATTCAAGTCAAAAATGAAAACTTGCATTCAATCAATAGAAATTGGACATTGTCTAAAGGCTCACATAGCATTTTTCCTTACCACAGCAGTTCAGTAGAGTGATTTAGTTTTTTCCCTTATCCCTTTCTCGAAAAGATAAAGGCATTTTCAGGTGTGTTGGTTTTTTCGTAAGACTTAAGTGACCAAAAAATTGTGTAACATTGGTTTTCGTCACAACAGTATCAATTAGCATTTAAAGAATACTTATCGTTACAGATCAAGAAAAATCCATTTTTGTTAATTTCTATACTTCTTGCCAGGTCCTTACCAACCAGTAGGCTAATGTCCAAAGGTCTGTCCCTCTTAGTTATCAAATCCCATTTAGATTTGTTTTAAATGCGTTTAAATTTAGAGGAAAACCAAAAAATGTCTCCACCTTAAAACTGTTCTCAATCCCTTGTTTTTCATCATTTTGCATCAAAGCGTTGAAAGCTGCTGCCTTGTTTTGTATACTAAGGCCTTACATTTGTTGAGTCTGCATCTCAAAAACCCATCTGTTTGGAGTGGAATAAATCTGAAAAATACTACGCACGATCTTGAGTCGTTTCCCTCTACTGATGAGACAAGCAATATTTTTTATGTTTCACGGTAATTGCCTGGGAAGAGTGTTCAATCTGTCAGATTTTAAGTATTTTTGCTCCGTAAAAATCAAGATGTACGTGAATCACCAAATGCACGGAGGTTGTGATAATTTTTGTTTAAAGTCTGTGCATACTCCCTTCTGTTAAAGCTTTCTTGTTTTCGTTTTTGGTCTCGCATTTCCCACTCAACTCTTTAAAAACTTTGTTTGAAAAGTTCTTTGGTGCAATATGGATTGCGTCCATTGAAGATAGCTACTCCGTCTCAGATATTTTTTTGTTTTTTGTTTTTCTGTCATAAAGTTTTGATGTTTTGTGACAAAGATATCCGGAAGTAGGAATGATGTTCCTTAATGAGTCATTTGTATCAATGTTTATAATATTTGTACCATGTACTATGCTACTAATGTATGCTTTAATTCTCCCATTCCTTGTCATCATCAGTTTTTTTTTGGCATCATAAATATGGTCTCATGAAGACTAAAGGACTTTCAACTGCTTGCTTTTACGTTTTTTAAAATGAGCTGTGTACCTATTCAGTGCATTTTAAGAAATGTGATGTAGCAAAAGATGGAGGAAGGTATCTATTGTTGTGACTCTTCTGACAGTCAGTGGAAATTAATTTAATCAATTACTTAAGCCTAAATGATGTTGCATATAGAGCAACTTTTGTCGGAGAGTGTGCGAGAAAAGTCTGCAGGCAGGCTACCTGCTATAATGCGCTTTCATCTCCAGCCTCACTGTTCTACCCAATCCTGCCAACGCACATGCACTGACAAACATGATAACAAGATGGGTAACTTTGCGGAAGTCTCTCCAAAATTTCATGAGACTTGAGGTAGATTTATAGAATCTGCACTCTCTGACACTTTAATATATAACCACCTACTTATATATATGATGAAACCACTGAACTAAGAGGGGTTTTAATTTTCTCCTCGTAGAAAAAATAACGGCTAATTGCATTTCTAGAAGGATAATCCTATGCTTTGGTTTTTTTATTGATTTATGTTTTGAATTCTTTATGTTGAAGTTTTTGAATGCATTGAAGTCTATTCACAACATGATGCGGTGAAGTGTTTGCTGTGATATTTGAGCTAGTCATGTGATCTGTTTCTTCGTGCAGATTTTAATTAGTGATCAAACAAGTATTATTTCTCAAACTGAAGAGAACAAGTCATCGCTTATTCTTTGTGCCTCTTGGATCTCTTTTTCTTCATCATAGAAACTTAGTAGGAGATTCCTACGAGCTTTACTCTTCTTACCTCCTCTCCTTTTTTCATCAAAAAAATGTAATGGCAGTTCCTGAAGTTGTTGACCTCAGAAAATGTTGCCGATTTACTTAAATAATCTAGTTACTACCTTGTATGTAGAAGTAGGGGAAAAAAATCCAGACTCGGAAAAATATCTTACCTCTGGACAATTTTCCTCCATTATTATACATGTATTATTTTTTTTTATATAATTATTTTTCTTTTTAATATAAAAAATATTATTAAGGGAATGTATAAGTACCATTCTAGTCAAATTGAAACCATAGATTTAATTACCCATCCTTATTTAAGATTTTACTTTTTCTGATTGATAAAAAATATCTCTGAAGTGAAAGATCACTGGTACACCTGTTTAACGGTTAAACCTCTAACTTTACCCTTTTGGCTCGGTGCTTACCAAAGAAACTAAAATTTACTAAGTTTGTAAGCATAATGCATAGTGCAGGCGAGTGATGGTTTATGATGTACTAAACCGCAAGTGCTGCGCTATAAACTTTCGATGTTAAATGAAACTGTACCAATTTTCAAGTGTGTCTTCCTTTTGTTGAATTTTTATTTCTTTCCAAGGCTTTTCATGATTTTAGCAATTAGCAGCTCTTAATTCTTCTCTTACCTCCAAAACAGTAGTAAAAGTTTATTTTTAAAAACTAGATCTTCCAAATCAATCCTCACTGCTGAGTTAAGATGTTCTTGGTTATTTTTTCATTTTAGAGCATATTAACTCAATTATAGCATGAATTTATTTTATTGTTACGAATTTTGAGTTGCCAGATTTTTATTGTTTCATTTTTAAGGAAGCATTCAATAAGCAAGTAACTTTCACAACAAAGTTTTCATGAGAAACAATGGCTATTTTTGGTCCTCCTTAATTATGAGCTGTTAATAAGATATGTACCGCTAAACTTCGGGTTTTTTGAACCTCCTCTCATAAAGCTATTGTGACGAAGGTCCCTGTCTGTTAGCATGTACAAACAAAATAGTGTAATGCTTTCCTCAACCCCCCTACCCTTAGAGTGTTGCCTATATTATGAAGATCGATCTGAGGAGGACCATGAAACAAGTGATATGGGAATGGTTGTGAAAAATTATAGAATGATTTTGACTCGGTCAATTGGTTGTCAGGTTGCTCTTTTTTGTAAGTTCTGGAAAAAGAGAGGTCAAGAAAGGTAATTGTTTTTTTTAAAATTACCTCAGTGCCCAACAATTGTGTTATGTTTAACTGCGGACTATAGAGAATTTTGTGCACACCTGCAGGTTCCATGCCACGAAACATTCATCTGCCCGTTTTTTTCATAACTGGAAGCACAGTTAGATTTAAAAAGAAATTATGTATCCTATTCTTAGCACATTCATCTTTATTATATTGTAAACTGTTGCAATGGAAATATTTTTATTTTTTTAGCTTTTTCGCTATGTAGTTTTTGTCCAATTCGCATCATTGAGTATACCGAACGCCGTCAAAATATTTTTTAAATTTATCTTAAAGTAGATATTAGCAAATCAATTCTTTTATCCACTTGTAGAGTGTATATTAGTTACGCTCCTGAATAGTCAGTGATAAAAATAGTGCTAAGAATAAACTATCAAGAAAAATTTCAATTTTGAAAATTGTAGTGCGATTTCTACAAATTGATGAGTTTTAGAAAATAATTGAAGTAGAGGTAGCCCCAGGAGGGCTTTTAGTCCTCATAAGTTAGGATCTTAAATTATTATAAAGTGATATACGATTGCTCCTATGGTAATCAATGTATGTAACAGTATTTCCATACCAACGCACAACTTTCTTCGCACACTCCCTGTTATGTTTTCACATTAGAATATCTTACTCATGTATCTCTTAAGTCATGAAAAATTTCATCAAACAGCACATACATTTACCGCGTATGTCTTGATAATCTCCTTTGTCTCAAAAGTCAGTATTAATGTTCATATGTGAAATAGTTAGGCTGAGATTCGCATTGGTGAGCCGCCAATTTTGTGCGGAGCAGCATCTGCTGATCTCCGTCTGCATCAAAGGAATTTGAGTGTGAATAGTGCAACTGTTCACTTGTCGAGACTCCAGCCTTGAATCTCAATCCCACTTTTTTTCATCTCTTCTCTTTTAATGTGATAGACACTTTCTTTGACTGGAAACTAGTTGATGTCATTCAGTAAATTTCGAAAGTTCTTTACCCTATTGGTAGGACTTTTTGAAATAGGAATTCTTTTTAATTAATATTATAATCACTGTGTTCCCATTTTATTAAATATCATTGCCCACAGCACCTATTACTTTTTCGAAATATTTAAGGATTTATCTTTTTTTATATTGAATGAACTTGATATCAAACTGTAATTCATTCAAAACAAACACTTTAAAAATGTCACTGTTGAAAGTCTAAGGTATTGAATTATTTAGAAGCTCATGAAAAAAGCGAAAAGGTAAATCAAAAACAAATTTAAAAGAGAATAAAAAATTTACTCTTTAAAATGATATTCATTTTACCAACAAAGCCTCAAAATCTGTACACAAAGGATAATTAAACCACCATGTTGAATGCAAACATTTGAATAAGTTCTTAAATTTTGAGTATCTGATAATAAAAATTTCCAGACTCCAAAATAGTTCAGATTTGTTTGTCAAGGAATCTTTACCTATGATTAATCTTATATTTTTTAGTCTGGCTAATAGCTTCCAGTAAGCCAGCTATGTAGTTTTGAGTCATGATATTTTAAAACAAAGATGGAAGTTAAATTTTGGTTTTAGAGCGAATTAATCGTTCCTCTTCAGTAAGCATTACTTAAGACACTATCTAATTACTATCTGGACGTATTTGTGCTAAAAGGAACTATGTTACACGCAAATTCTATGCATGTAGTCCCTTTTAGCATAAATACGTTCATCTGCGAGTCTCCTCTTGCTAAAGTATCGCGTAATGTTTTTCTTTGGACAGGAAAATTTGAGTGCATACTGTAACTTGTAAGAAGGATATGCAATGTCTCGAAACGGTTTCATTTGTCTGTTGTTGTATTTAAATAATAAACAATGATTTTTTATCTATTTGATTCTTCTATCTTCTTTGCACTATTTTATCTTCCTGTCAATATTTTCCTCCATCAAAAGAAATCTTTATTCTCTCCAGCGTTTATTGAAACCATGTTGGCACACCAGGACTACACAGCCCTATTTTAACCATGTGATATATCACATTTCGATGTATCATTGTGCTGCTCTAAACTTTCAATAATCGGCCTACAAGGTGCTTGTTTAGGTTGTGGGAAAACAATGTGCTGGTAAAAAATATTTGAGTTGAAAGACTTTTGCTTAAGTTGTGCTTGTATGATTTTATGCAGAATAAGATTGTGGAACAAAAATTATTGAGTGTAACTCTTAACCAAGATAACAACTTATTTCAATGTATAACTTCAAACTTCTTGTTCATAAAACAACCGTAGTCCACTTGGGTTAAATCGCACACAACGTTGACGTAACAGTCTCTGTATGAAAATATGGCAACCTCAATCTCAGGGGTCGAGAGGGAATTGAAATTAATTTGATCGCCCTCCGAGTTCGCGAACGACCAAGCGTCGCTTTTCGATCGCGATACTCGATCAAGAGGCCAGAGCAGGTAAAAGAATTTGGGATACCGAATCCCGAACTCAGAGGCGAATGGGGCGATTATTGTTCTCGTTCGAAGAACGAGAGGCAGTAGCGCGGGCAAACTGTTCAGTTCCCGAGATGGGATATGATTTCTGGCCGCATTGGCATCCCCTCGTAAGACAGGAGGGAATTAAAACCCGATCTCGATTGCCCTCCTCGAAAGACGCACACGGGGCTTCCGATCGAATTGATCTGGATCGGCTGAGTTTTTGCCCGCAAAGGCTCTGGACTTTACCCCTGGATTCTTTCCTCCACTACTAGTCCGCACACGCTGGACCGCGACAGCCGATCACTCCTTCCTTTCACTTTGGCATTGTGCTCATGCGTTCTCCCCTTTTACTTTCGTCCTCTACCCTGGCTATTTTTCGCCTGTCATGATTCGTGCGTAAACTGTGGGCTTGTCGCTTTTTGACTTCTGCACGTCTAAACATCTATTCCTCATAGCTGATCGGTACATGTAATGTCCATATTTCTTCTACTTTTGTCAGGGTACCTTAGAGAGGGCTCTCTTCGAATTTTCGGCTCATTTGAAAAATTTCGGCATAAAGAGCAGGAAATTGGCTTATATTTTTTTTTTCTTAACTAAAGCTTTAGTCCTCTTAGATTTATTGAGCTATTTTATTTGAATTGCATTTTGCAAAAAGGAATCAAGAGCATTCCAATATTGCTGGGATTGTGCAACTTACATTCTTTGATATCAAATCACTGAAATCATGCAAGAAATTAAATTTACAAGCGTAATTTTTGGCTTGAATTTAAAGTTTATTGGGAGTAAAGATAGAACTTATTTAGGCGATCAGTTTATATTTGTAAGGTGAAAATAGTTGCGCAATCTTAGAAACATGGAATGCTCGTGGTTCTCTCTTGCAAAATGCAATCCATTTAAAGCAATATGAACAATTGAACACATCCGAAAAATGAATGAAGAGAAAAACGCACCCCTCTCGGAATGCTAAAATTCGCACCTTATGATATAGCCCATTTTGCCGTGCTACAGACGAATGCCGTAAGAACCATTGAACCATCAGACGTTGCCAAATTTCCTTTGATGACCCGCAGATTATCGTGAAAATTCAACTATATTTTTTTACTGATTTTTCAGAGAATTTTATGAGCAATTTGATCTAAAGTTTCGAATAATTTTAAGGCGGTATAGTAGGGCCCACGAAGGATGATCCCTGAAAAATCGGGCGAATAAACGCATGGACCATGTAAATGTCAACGCTGCGAGATCGAGCACGCACATCGACGAAACTGGGTAAAAACGCCGTATGAACATTCGCGAGTTGCCAAATTTCCTCCAATTAAATGCCTTATTTTCAAGCAGAATTGGGCATATTTTCTCTTGAAATAATTTAATATTTCTGAAAATTATTTTCAGATGATTTAGAGCTGACAGCGAATAAAATTCTCTGAAAAATTGGAGGGAAAGTATTCACTGATTTCCCTGAAAATTCTTTTTTAGTCAACGGAAGTTTGGCATCGGCTAAAGGCTCATACGGCGTTTCCTTAGCAGGGTAGAATAGGTATTATATGCGAACCGCCGCTATTCCACCCCTATCTTCAGGTCAAAATTCTTAAAAGGAAGCCCTTTCGTAAAAGATCAATTTCCTGTAATTTTGCCCCAATCTCTTCGTCCATTACATGGTTGAATTGCTTGTGAAATTCTGAACTAAATGATGTTTAATTGTAATTTACACTTTTTATTTTTTCCTTTTTTCTCCTTTTTATAGCGAAGTTTAATTTTTATTTATCTCATATAGTATCTCGAACTGTAACTTCTTAGCTATTTGACAGATTTTTATAAATGAGGCCTTTTTTTACTCGTGCTTTAACAGAGAGTGAGGAAACTCTACCTAAAAACTTTTTTAGCAATTTTCAAAAAATTTTGGATCATTCTAGTAGGACGGTGATATTGTTAATTACGCGTAAGTAATTAGGGTTCTATTGTGGCTCGGCTCGGCATTGTCGCGCGAGCTCCAGTCTCGGTCCGGACGGGGGTGTCTCACTGCTGCCAGTGTTTGCAAGAAATACCCGCGGCTCAGGGATCATCCCTCGTGGGCCCTACTATAATTCAAAACTTTTGGAGGAAATTTGGCATCACTCAAATGATTATGCGGCGTTATTCCTCAGCACGGAATCATCAGCGATGCACTTTGATGTGAATGCTGAAAAGTGTAAGCGTGTCTAGGGTGGGACTTAGTTTTTTCAATCGACCAAAAAAAATGTTGCACGGTCCTAAATGGTTCTATGTAAAAAAAAACCACGGTAGCCAAAAATATTTTGAAAGATAAGAAAATTTACCCGACGCGCACACAGCCAATAGATCGTGATTTTTCCGATTGTTTGAGCATTTTAACCGTCTATTTTTGATATTTTAGTGAGTGATAGGGACTGGACGCTAGATGTTCAAAAATGTGTACAAACCGAGCACATACCTTGCACATTAAGAGAAATTTTTTTTTTTTTTCTCCCAAGTCACTCTCATTTCGCGTGGCAATGCCCAGTCCCTCCGCTCGGTTGCTCTTAAAATCGAAATTTCACCGTTTTTTAACTTATAATGAGCTTTGTGAGCAGCCACTAATGGTGGTAAAAATCCGAAAATTTGTGAAAAACAAATCCATACCGCATCAGTATAGCGTCTAGCCCACATACCAACTACAGGCTTCAAAGAGGTTCATCGTTGCATTTCCTGGCCCGCTCATTGGCCAGCGGTTTAAGTCGGGGCAATCGATGAGTCTCTTTGAAGCCTCTAGTTTGTAACGGGGCTGGACGCTTATGGAAGAAGAAATTTCAGAAAACTCCTGCTTCTTGGTTCGGCCACCAAACGGTCCGGGGGCGCTTCTTCGAATAGCACCGCCGGATCTTCCCACCGCGCCGCGCCGGTCTGCTGGCCCTCGACCGGCTGCGACGCGCGATTGTTCCCATTGTGCTTACTTTTGGGGTTCTCTCCGTCGGCGGAACCCGTGTTAATGACACCCTCTACCTACTAGCCGCTGAAAATTTGCGGACCAATTTTTTTAAAGTTTAACTAATCTTCATTTATTCAACGGATTCAAATTCAGCTCGCAATCCTGATGAGTAATATATATAATAATAAGTAATTATATCGGTAAGTTACTGATCAAAACGTGGGCCAAACGTGAAAGCGGTCAGACATGTGTTAATGACACCCTCCTTCTACTGGTAGAGGATAATTTGCCGACCAACTTCTTTACCGTTTCTAAAATGTTCTACTATTTCAACGGATTTGGATTCAGCTTGCAATCCTGGTGAAAAATATATATAATTACAAGTAGGTATATCGGTAAGCTAAACAAGAATTGGAGGAATGTGATAGAAAGTATTTTAAAAGCGCTGAAGACATTCGCGAGTTTTGCGATACCATACTTATTCAATATACCTACTCATAATTATTCAAATTTTTCATCAGACTTCGAGTGCAAGACCGCTCTGGGCGACAAAGCTGTCGCGTTAGCGTATACCTACTTTGTGCCGTGCGACTCTGTTAGTACATTTTTTTAAATTCGAGAGTCACGAAGACACTTTGTCCCACGTTTTCATAAAGAAATAGCCAGATTTCTCTGAGAAGAAGTGACGTTAATTAATTAAAAAATTTGGAAACGTCCTTTACCACAGTCATTAATTGGAGAATTAAGAGGGAAGGAGAGATCACCCCGAAGTTGCTATGTTCAAGGAATCTGTGGTCATTATGAACAGAAAATTAAGTCTCCGTAGTTTTTCCTTCATATTTTTCATAGAGATTTAATGAATTTACTGTCAAGGAGTTTACCGTCTAATGGTTGGCGTTTATGGAACCAATCATTAACTCAGAAATCGTGTACTCCCATTGTCACCGGAATAGTGTCTCTTCACCAAAGGTGGTCTAGTTTATCCAAAATTTCTTAAAAACCTTTATAGCTCCTAAATTTAGAGACTGTACTTAGGGTTTTCGATTACAAATTCTGGAAAGTGAAATCTAAGCGCTTAAGTTCTGAAATTGACTTGAGGTATAATGATTGCTGGAGGTAGGAAATTTTATGCCCAATTCCCTAAGTGCAAGGTGAAGTAATGCAGAGAAAATTGATTTCTTGCCTAAAACCGGGTTTTTTTTCCTTTTTTTTTGGTTGAGATTAGTAACTTTCGCTTACTGTTAGCCCTGTTCTCCCTTTCCCCACTTGCAGGATTGTACCTAGAATAAAAAGGAATGCATGAAATGCCAAAGAATATTAAAAAATACTCAGTTGGAATAGCAGTGAATAAATGAATTAAAGACTAAGAGAAAAATGAGTAGGTAATAAAAAAGGGAAAAAAACAATGAAACATATGAAAAACCGGTGGATAAAACGTGTTTTGATACACGGCAAGGACGGAAATTTGAGGAAAGTTTTTGACGTATTCGAATTGCAGTTGCATATTTAGTTGCATTCAATTTTAAGAACATGAATATCATATTTCATAGCCTGATGCGTTTAATATTGGTAACGGGGGAAGGGGGTGGAGAATCAAGCAAAACCCAGAAAAGGGGGGGGGATAGTGAAGAAAAATTAATGGAAACGTGTGATAACAATATTTCAGAGGGAGAAATTGCCGCGGCTTAAGTGGACAAATTAACTGAAATGATCGGTTACCGAGCGAAACATGTCAAGAAATTCACAAGACGAAAAAATTAACCGTCCGGGTGTTTCGTCGTTTTCACCCTCATCTCACTAGCGTGTCAACGAACTGTGCTCGGCTGGTAGTGCATTCAGACGACCTGGTGCAGCCCGCAGGAAGCGCAGGAGCCGAGGGATGGCCAAGGAGGATGACTCAACGGTCAACCATGGGTCAACGTGGACCGTATGCAGGATTCGCAGCCCAGCGGACCGCGGCGCGCCCGACCAGGCGACCACTGAGCGATGAGAGGGAATAAGGAGGGAATAAACTGGCGTTCTTCATTCGCCTCTCAAGATGGGATATGAATACGAGTGTCATTGGCATCGCCTCTCTGAGGGCAATCGAATTAGACGGCTAATCGATCGCGTTCTGGGATGGGTATCGCTTTCGCCGCGATATGCCTCAGGTATCGAGAACTAAGAGCGGGCGCCGGACAAAAAGATTTGGGTTTGCGAACGGAGAGGGCATTCGAAACAAAAGGCCTCTCAACTCGCGAGCGAGGAGGCGATGCATATGAAATCCTGGAAATCGGCGTTCGCTCTTGAGAACCCTCTCGACCCCTGCTCAATCTTGACCCTTTGGCTCAGCTGTTACACTTTTTTTACACTTTGAAATCCACAGGGCGGAAAAAAAAACTCTCAATCAAATTGCCTGGCAAAATCGCTGTAGCGATGCGATTTGATCCATGTAGACTTTGTTTTTCTCATCAGTGGAACCCTTATAGGTATGATTCACTTAGCCACTTTACTTAGAATAATCAAACGAAAGTATCAAGAAATCAATTTTTTTTTTTTTTAAATTTTATTGAATTAAAATACAAAATCATTATTTGAACATAAAAAATAACAATATGTAAGCAAAAATATTATTTCTCTTAAATACTAATCTCATCTTTGTTTAAATTTTGGGCAGGCAGGAGGTAGAGACCTATCGATACTTGCAGTATCAGCTTTGTTGCTCAATGTTTACTTATACAATTTCATGACAGAAATAGAATTGTCAGCCAAAATTTTAACATGTTCATGTAACAAAAGTTGTTTAGCAATGTCACAAAGAAAATTTCATAAAAATAAGACGAGTCAAATCCTTTTTAGAGCTGTTTTTGAACTTAAAAACAATAACAAGCTGGAATCGCTGCTACTCTCTCTAAGAGGAGGATTGATAAAATGTAATATTGCGTTTAGTATATCTGATGATCCCGCGCTCATGTTTGAATCTCCTAACTCAAAAACAACCTACCTCAGGTTATTGATGATGTTCATTTTTTTTTGGCGAAAAAACACTCCTTTTCTGATCGTAACACAGTTTTTATCGTCTCCTGAAAAATTAAATTTTTCCGAGATGGGTCGTTTCCGAACTGAGAGATTCATTTGGCTTTGAGTGGTATTTTTACAAACTCATGGAATGTTTACTTCCATGTAATGTTAGAATACTGCGTTTTGTTCATCTGATAATACCGTGCCCATATTTGGCTTTGGGTAGTATTTCAGTAACTCATGGAATGTGTGTTTCCATAAAATTTTTGACGACAAAAAAAAGCCTGTTTAAATTTGAAGCAAAGATCAAGCTTCAGTGACATTTAAAATGACATAATACTTAGAGTGGGTTCACTTAATTTAAAAAAAATAAACAAAACAAAAAAACTAAAAAGTCTGATAGGAGCTCTAAAAACAGTACACATGGCAACTTGGTTTCTTTCTACTCTTAAAAGATTGAAATAAAACTTCAATAAATCTATGAGCAATAAATCCTGATGACATGATTAAACCTGAGTTCTAGATCGGGATTTGAACTTGCGGCGGATAGGTTGGTGTTAGTTTCTACTTTCAACTTTCATGCGCAGTAGACAGTTTTAGCGATACCCTCTCAGAGAAAGATATTGGTTTTCGATATCTGTGCACTACAGCAGTACGGTGTCGTCATACTCAGTCAATCCTCAATCCTCAATCCCAATTAGACAACAGCAGCGCAGTCGCGTGCAAACAGAAAGTAAACTACTGTCAAGTTAAATGATGTGAGTTTTACAAAGTTTGCCCTGGATAGATGAAAAACTGGTCAGAAACATCAACTCATCTTCAAAACCACCAATTTCTGCCTATTTTGCATTGCATTGATTTCCTATTAATAGAGAAATTATCAACCGCTGATAGTGCTCCTGGACTTTATGGAAAAATGCAAGATTACACATAAAATTGTTGACAATTAATGCAGCATGCTCACTTCTGAAACCTTATTTCTAGTTTAGAAACCCATCTCAGACCTTAGGGTTAAAATAGGCAGAAAACTTAGAAAGATAGATTTTGCTAAAGAATTTGAATGCAAAATATTGATTATTACGAGAAACTATTCAGAAGCAATAATGTAAATCTTACTCTTGATTAAGTACGATTTCTTCCCCTGTTCTACACTGCTATTGAGTAAAACGAAAAGAATGTTGAGATTAACTCAATAATTTTGGTTTCATGAATGAAACAAAAAAGTAGTAATATGGCTCTTGTACAACCTAATGAGCTATGTTTGAAACTTTTCCCATTCATAAAAAAGTTTTAAGATCTATGTCCACAAAGCAATAACTTGAGGCTGAAAGGGCAGAACTGACATTCTTGGAAAAATAAAGTTATTTGAATTATTAATATGCTCGAGATGTGTGAAAAATTTCGTGGCAATATCTGATGCGAGACGAAAAACTCCAAAACTTAAAAATAACATCAGAAGCAATTGAGCCACCAAGAATTTTTCTCATGATATTTTAAGGTGGAAAAAGTTTATTAGTTATGACCTTTTTCCTCTGAGCTACTGATATAGTTTTCAAAGATAGGGGGACAGATGAGCTATTTTTGCACCCAGGGAAAAAACTAACATCTATGGTCGAAAAAATAATCAGTCAACCCCAAATCAGCAGCAATTCATTTTTAGTTAGCTTTTCACTTTGTATGTATGACTGACTGCTTACAGTGCCATTTATTCTTTCATCACTACTAGAAAGTGCCGCAATTTGCCTTCCGCCTACTTTGTCACCAGGAAAGGGTCCTTTGCAAGTTCAGCTAAAGCAAAATCAACAGATTTTTCTGCAGGAAAAATTACGTAGAAACTCGATGGGTGCATTGAAATAGAGTCTAAAAGAGACTCCTTACCTTACAATCTGAGTGAGATATTTGCTCGTTTTTTAGTTCCCCCTTTTAAAAGTATGCTCAAGTATTTAAACATGGACGTAATTTGATACAAATGAGACTTACAACTCCTCCCAAAACTTAAAATGGCTGTTGTATAGTAATGCAGTTTCTCCATTAAAAACAGACAACATAATGGACGTTTTTGTATCTTACATCCTTTCATTTCTGATTTCCAAGTTTCATTTTATAAGAGGAAGTTCTTTTATGGTTGTACGTCTAAGTTTCTGCATTATTTGATGGTGGCCAATGTAAGTTTTTATGTGGAACCATGGAGCTGGGTAGACTCGTCTACGTCAAATTACATCAAAATTACAGTTGAATATCTTTTAAAGCTGGAACCTTACAAATGCGCAAATTTCTTAGGCAAATTGTGAAGTATGGAATAAATTTCAGGCTTTGTCAATGCACTTGTTGTGATTTTAGAGCCATTTTGCCTGAAAGGAACTCTTGCTTTTGCTTTGACTGAAGTTGTAACGAATCCATTGCAACTATTCTAACCCCCCCCCCTTCCTTAACATTCTGCTGATATCAGGAGCCAGCCTTTACAAATGACTCCTTAAATCTGGCCCCACTCAAAAAGCAATTTTCAATAGACTGATTTAGTGGCTATGTCATAGTTTTATGAATACAGTTTCAATGGTTTATGTAGGCAGACACATAAATTTGCCGTGCTTGTGCCTTGGTAGTAAAATACATCCCGATGTTTACTACTATCAAAATTTCTTGCATTTAATGAATTGTTAATTGAGTAATGACTGGTTGATGACAAAATAGTGATGCAATAATACAATTAAGTCACACAGAGTCTGGACATGGACCAAAAGGATAGATATTTATTCTCTTGGTCCATGATCAAGACAAGAGTTTACGTTTGTCTGTTTAGGTTTGAACCATCACAAAAATTAATTATGCAATTTAACGCAATTATTGATAATTGATTCATTGAATATTGCAAGAATAATATAGCCACTAAACCAATCCATACTTATCTTTTGCAAGAATTGCGAAGTAAGGGAAAAAATCTACTTCCCCAAAGATCTTGTTTCAAAATTGGTAAATACATATATTGAGCATGCTATTTTGATCAAGAAAGCACCTCAACATCTTATGAGAAACAAAAATGTTTTTTCCACGTAAAATTCTTATTAGAGGTCAACTTCTTCACATACTACAGTGGTCACTGCCTGGAATATAACTGCACAATGATTGAAATTAGTAAAATGGCGAGAGCAACGATTAAGCTTGCAATTCGTAAAGTTGGAAAACTGAAACCCTGTACAGTTTTTGCACCTTGTAATGCGAACTCTGCGAGTCTTTCATCACTGTCCAAAGAATTGCCTGAAAAAAAGAGAGAATAACCATTAATTTTTAGGAACTAAATATCATTTCAAACGAGGCTTATGGGACGAGGAGAATAAGGGCATTCCTTCAAAAGCAATAATGTCCATTTTTCAGATTTCACTTTTAACTACCCAAATTTGAATCGCAATGAGTCTCATGCAAACAGGAGAAACAGCCAACTGAATGCACTTACTAAAAATGCATATTTCAGTATGGACATGCAAAAAAAAATTGAGTACATTTCTTATGAATTTAGCTTTTTTCCTACTGACGAGTCCGGCTCGACCCTGTTTGTTCAGCTCTCAAGGACCGAATACATATAAATCACTACTGGGTATGAAAGATTTGTTAAAATAAAAACAGCAATAAAACATTCAATAATTCTTAGGAGAAGGAAGCCAACTATGTGCCCACCTCTGGAGCTATTGTTTAGGTAATCTTTCCCCTGGGAGCTGGCCGGTCATGCAAATTTTTGCTGGTCTTTTTACATCCATTTGGTCAGGGTGCTGATAAAATCCTCCTTCTCATTCATAAACTTACAACATGCAAAAATATTCACTGAAAAGAAGTACTTTTTGCCTAGGACTTTTACACTGTTACACATACCTGCTTTGCCTTCAAAATTCTTGTTTATGAGCGTGGCATCAACTTTCAGGTCAAGAAATTCTTGAAGTGATTGATGTATTTCTGAGACTCCCTCTCCCGGAAAAAGGTAGTCATAGAAATTAATGTCTGAGTTGGCAAGAGAAATCATGACTCGTCTTGGGGGCTCATGGAGAACAGTTCCTAGAGATAGAAAAAAATTAATAGAATGATTAGAAGCAAATAATGGTTAATGGGTAATTGAGAATGAGCGATGAGTTAACCCAGGATTTAGATAGATGGGTCGGGTAATGTTTTTTCAAATGTCTATCAGTAATTTGTCAGGGTCAAAAATGTGACACTAATTACCGATGTTCAAGAGAAATATTAAAGACAAATTTTTACATTGCATGATGAAATTACAGCCATACGGGATGCGTTGTCAAAGTAGTCTGTTTGGGACCTTTTGGAGATGGAGTTACCCCATGCCATACAGTTGGCGTTGTTGAACTCCGTTTGAATTACAATTAAAATAGGAATGCCCAACTTTTCTATCAAACACTCAAAAATCTTAAGGGATCGATGGGACTGTTGAGTTGCATTTAGTAGACAGAGGAATTGGATGAGTTTACTTTGGCAAAACTTCGGATAATGACTTTCGAAAAATCGTAATTGAAAACTCAAACAATTCAAACTTAATAATCATATTTTAATGTATTCTGAAGCTAAGACTAAGGTGTCAAACGATGGTAAGCACTATTTTTTTAAGCTTTATGGCTTGAGTCTTAGGTATACATTACCAAGGCTTATGCTTACACTGAATGCAAGAAAGCACTGTATTGTTTTCTGATAAGAGACATGTTTTAAATGAGTAAATTATAAAATAGATGAATATGTACAGCACACTTTTGATGTGATTCACCATATCACTTCATGAGGACACTCACCATCAGTCGGAGTGGCTGCTGCTTCTTCTTCAATGAGTGTTTCATAGTGCATCTCCAATCTTGAAAAAAGGGACCGTAATATATCTTCTTTTAAAATCTAGCAGCAAAAAAAAAAAACATTAGCATTAATAAGCACACAATATTCCGTTTTGAAAATTTTATTCCAGATATGAATTTCTTTTTGAATTAGGCGATTCTGCTCATATTTCTTCGTTCTAATTTGGACATGAGGTTATATTTTATTGTTTCAGCTCAAATCAGGACGGATCAATTAGGTCAAATATTGCAATTATCACAAATTGGTACATTGAACGCAAGAAAGATGTAACTGGAGCTAGACTAGAGCCAGAAAAAAATGTTCTTGTGACCCGATCCGTTAGGAGGTCATAATTTGTAACTTACAAGTTTAAATTTAACTAGGGAACTGCGCCTCCTGGCCGGTCCGAAGTCCCGATCCCCAGAGGCGCTTCGCGCCTCTAATGTGCAGTTATCGTGGGATCGTTAAAAGATCATTAAGAGTTAAGGATAACCCGGTTTGTAGACAGCGGGAAGCATATGAGAGTGCGTGGTGGGAGGGGAGCGGGGAGTAAGTCATTCTCCATGATTTTTCGTATTCGAAAGCAGAAGATTTGGTTCAAAATTTAATGTCGTAAATTTGGATTGTGTCTCATGGAAGAGATGAATTAAGAACGGAAATTTTGAAACACCGCAATGGAGATACGCGGTTTTGCACTTCAGTTGGTGCGATACGGACATCCAACAAGCTTAAATACTTGCATCAAGTCCCCGTCACCGCCGACCAACGCGTTTGTCGATCGAATCAACTACAGGTAGTATGAGCAGGGAGTCAAAACGCCTTCTATTTCTGGAACGCAATACGGACATCCGTCGAGGTTGTATAGTTGTATCACGGCGCCGTAGCGAACGCGTCCCATTGTTTATCGTTACAGACGAAAATAGGTTGAGAGAGGCCAGTCATAATGCTTTCAATTTTATACGTACATATTTTTGGGCAAAATGAGAGACGACGTTTCTCCATTTGCGATGTTGCAGACTTCCTTAGAAATTTTATTTTTCTTTCGAAAAGCTGGTCAACATAGAACTTAAATTCTCCATGATTTTTCGTATTTGATAGCAGAAGATTAGGTTCAAAATTTAAAGTCGTAAATTTGGATTGTTTCTCATGGAAGAGATGAATCAAGAAAGGAAATTTTGAAACACCGCAATGGAGATACGCGGTTTCGCACTTCAGTCGGTGCGATACCAAGATCCATCACGAACCGGTTGGTTTGTGACATGATTAGCGTTACACCCTCAGCGTGACATGGCACCTTTATGATTTTATACTATAGAATAATATTTTTGATTGATCTCCACGAGTCAGACACCAGCACCTGTTGCTGTCTGTAAATAAGGAATTCTGTTAGCTCTGTAACCTGCTGCTGTCACCTATGTTTTGAAAGGAAAAGGTCTAGAAAAGGAGATAGATTTAATAGTGCTAAACAAAAAAAAAATTAAAAGGCTCAAACTTATTTTAGTGAGATGAACACTTACCTTAATTCCATCACCCACTGTCCCTTTTTCGTGGACATAAATATGACTTTCTAAAACTCCGGAGCACTTCAATTCTAGACTTTTACATCTGCTGTATGGCCTTATATTACAAACTTTATTGCAATCCTAAAACATAATTAAACGCAAAATATTATGAATTTGACACTTTTCTGAAAACTGAGCCAGGAATGTAGAATTATAGTTTCATAGATCCAAATTTCTTGGCTAAGTGCTTTAAGATGGTACATTGAAAGTCAGCTTCAGCGGTGTAGTGGTCAAGGCAGTTCGCTGCCAACACTGAGGTCCCGGGTTCAATCCCTGCAGATGACAAATATTTGAGGACACTCAAATGTCCGTCATCGTGACCGTGGATAACTATGCCACTCTAATACCCTGACCCTACGAGGTAACAGGGTGCGGGAGGGACATAGTCACCCAGTAAGTAATTCGTCTGCACTGTTCGACTGGGTTGTGAAAAATCGATAATCACTCGTAGGGTGCACAACTGCCAGTGCTACCTAGATAAACATCATCAAGAATAGAGGTGAACTATGCAACTTCAGAGCTGACATAGATGGATTGAGCGCATCCTATCATCAGTTTTTCTGTGGTAGAGAAGAGCCTCTATAAATTCTCCTTGGTGGGATTAGAGATTGGCCTATTATCAAGGAGGTGATAGTGCCCCTCTGTCCATATTTGCTCTGTTTTTCAGTTTACACTGATTCCTACCTCGGTCAGTTGCATGCTCATTTTCTCGTTTTAATTTTTACATTTTTAAGCTTCTGTTCCGGTTAAGAATGGGCATGTAATTGGCCCGAAACGTCCTAGCTGTTTCATGTCTCCTCTAGCCTTGTATACCCATTTGTTTTTTGTATTTTAGTGTGTTTTTATTGTTTGAAATTAGGTACATATCCCAAAGAAATTGAAGGATAAACTAAAATATCTTGCAGTGCAATCAGTTGTTCATCCTTTCATAATATTGAAGAAAGCAGCTTCGAGTCTTCGCATTTTTCTGCTCTCTTTCCCCTCATGCAGATTGTTTTTAATTAAAAATACATTTCAAGACACCATTAATTTTATGGGCCCAAAAGCAAGAAATATGACTTTACCTGGTAAAAATCTACGATGTGAGTGGAGAGAATGTTTGCAACTTTCCTTTTGCCGGAGCCAGTTTTACTATCTGCTAATTTGGTTGAGAAGACATCGCTGTCATTTCCTTCTAGATTGCTTAAAGGTGTCGACTCAGCTCTCATATGACTGTTGATGGTAAAAATTGATATTTCCAGATTGTCTGCAACTGCTTGCACAACTTTCTGTAGGAATGAAAAAGATGTTTAGAATTACTTGAAAAACAAAAAAATTTTTAATCGGACATTTACATGTATGATACGAGGTCTGTTAGATTAGAAACCGGATTTTGGTCATAACTAGCCTACAATGCGTCCAATTCACGTTTTTTTGAGCTTTTCTGATAGCTGGAACTATACGTAAGAACGCTACGTTCACAAGTTTGAAAAATCCTAATGAGCTTCGTTGGTATGTAGCTTGAAGTAATTCAACCTCAAGGGTGTTTTGCGATTTTTATGTTTCACCGAACTTGTTTCTCTTTTTTCGGTCTTGCACTACATTTTTCAACCCACAAGGACGATTGGAGTTTTGTCTCCATATCGTAGCCGTACACTAAAATATTGTCACCGAAAATTATCCTATCCAAAAATATAGGATCACTGTTAGAACGTTCAAGCAGCTAAAGGGAAATTGATATTTGGTTGGATTTTCGTTCAACGGACAACAATCAAGAGGCAAGTGTACCTGAAACTTGATGCGTGTCTATATATTCTATCAAAATTGTATGTACAGAGCCTTCAGAAATATTACTCTGTTCAACAAGCTCGAAACGACCGTTTTCGAGCACTTTTGCCCGCATTTCTTCCACGTGACAAATGTCAGTTGCCGTTGAGGGTCGATTCCCATGCTCCTCATCTTTGACGGACTCCTGACCAGTTTTGAATCGTTTAAGTAACTCATTCAAAACAGTGGGAACATCTCATACAATGATCATGGTAAACTTTACTTAGCGTATACCAAAAGTTTTGGTACAAGGTATACCGAGTTTAAAACAAAATTTAACGTTGAATCTTTGCTCTATCAGTGATCGCATGATGAAAATCGCAAAACGCACCTGACTTACTCGTATTCAAGATGACACAGAATAAACACTGATCAAAATAAATCAAATATGTGAACGTAGCGTTCTAAAGTATATTTCCAGCTATCAGAAAAGCTCAAGAAAACGTAATTTCGACGCATTGTGCGCTAGTTATAACCAAAATCCGGTTTCTAATCTAACAGACCTCGTATTTGTGAAATGCTAGTGCTGAACATTTCAATTAAGATAAATGTCAGTGACATTAAATAAGTTGGGTGAACTAAATGATCTTGAAGATGGTGACTGAGAGGTCAGAAAAACCACTAAAAGCCTGCTCTGTAACGTTTTAGTGGTGACTGTTACAAAGTTTCTCTGAAAAATTAAAGGATTAAACCTACCATAAGTATATGTTTTCCTTACAGAGAAAAAAGTTTGTTTAGGATGATGCTTTTACATTCAAGTAAAACTTGACAAAAGTGACATTTGCACTTATCAGCAAGAGTGGCCGGTCCCGTTTTCATGTCTAGAAAATATATTTTTTACTTCATATCATCAACTTCTTGTATCTTTTCATTTGACATATATCTTCCTGGAACATCAGTAGATTTCGATAAATAGATTTCAAGATTGTGTTTCAGTGAGCAGTGTGAGAGAAGACTTGACTACTCAACAAAAAAACTAGTGTTAAAAGTTACTCACATCGAATTGGCTTTGAAGGGATTGTTTCAAATTATCAGGACTGAATTGAATTGAACCGACGCTATCTAGATTAAAATGGCACTTGAGTTGGTGCCACCGGGTTGGTTGTGAAGTGAATCTCCATTCTACTGGTTTCAGATTTGAGCTGGCATTTTCCACGTTAAAACTTTTGCAGGAATACCTATGGACACAAGAAAATAAATTGGGATAAATACATATCATGCATAAAATGATTTTAAAATTAATTAAAAACTTTTCATGAAATCAGTGGATCTGGGTTCAAATAGATGTGGAGGAGAGTTTTAACTTAGGAATAATCCAGAAGTGTAACATTTATCTGATCCTTGCCTACATGAAACGCAGGACATATTCCTTATAAATTAACACTGGCATCTTTTCTTGGATTAAAAGAACAATTTTTACAATTTTCCTTTAAGGTTTACGTTTCAATATAATACCTTTAAAAATTGTGGGATAAATTTTATAATAAACAGAGATACTCCCATCTTTTCTTACAACTGTGAAGTCACTGGTACTTTTTAGTTTCTTCTGAAGATATACTCCTCATAAATTCCTATTTTCTTCTGGCTTTTATCTTAAAAGTACATTATGCACCCTTGTAATAGTTCAGAGTTAAACTTGAATCATTTATAAGGGGACGGTATGATGGGTCCGCCTCCAAAATCAATGATTTCAGTCTTGTCAGTATGAGCGGTTAAGAATCGAGGTATAATGAATGCGCAGAGGTTTTTGCCAGAAATCAAGATGTTAGGTCTTCTGTTATGTACATTTTAAAAGTTTAACAACTATCATAGCAAAATCTAGAATAATAAGAGTTTGAACTCTTTGCACCTTTTAGTGCATATCAGATAAAGACATTAGAAAAATAAAACTACCTGAGAGAATTCCTAGCAAACTGAAGAACTATTTTTTCCGAGCTGGTTCCATTGCCAAACAAGAATTTATCTGCTGTTAACTTTTTATGAATCTGCACGACTGTAGATCGAAATTTATTCTGTCCTGCGGTGTCAATAAGGATATCATCTGGTCCGATGACAAAAATTCCCAAGACTGATATTCCGCCAGGGAGCATGCGTGTAACCTGAAAATGGTAAGAAAAAGGATTTGGTTAAAAGAATCAGTGAGATGGAAGGGTGAACAAACAGATGATGCAGGAATCAATGGTCTAAAAATTTGATCATTAATAGAGGATATCTGCTCTAAAGCTGGATATCCTTCTTTAAGTACAAATGATGTTTAGAATGATGTTAATCTCAAGAGACAGGCAAGAAGGGGACATGATGGAATAGCAACGTGTGCCTAGACAAAAACTCTTGGAAGTTTTACAAATTCAAAAAATATTTTATACTTTTAAGTATAAAGGGTGTACACTCATGGGCTGTGCTGTACTATTCTACCCAATAACTAATAATCTTCCGTAATAAGTAATAGAAACTGTGGGTTATGTTTTTTCCTTCACCAAAAATAATACATGAGCAGTAGACACTTACAATGTAGCGATCTGAGATACAAAATTTTTGACCTTAGTCATCGATATGTTGCTTGTAATGACATCATGAGGAAGCCACATCAAAAAACTTTTGTTAAGGGCAGAAATAATAGGATACTTTTTGCATGGGAAGCTCTGAATAATAACCAATTGGAAGTTTTTGCAGAGAGTGACAAAATAACATACTTGGATTAACTTGGATAAATTTAGGATATCATGGAAAATACAAAACTCAGCATCCAAGACACACAAAAATTTTAATTCTTTATTATACCTTTGAGAAGTAGCAAGGATACAAAGACAGGAATAAAATAAGTAATACGTAACTTACACATTTTGCATGCTCAGCAACCCATGATTCTTGCAAATCACTCATTTTAGATAGAGATCCTACTTTCACTGGTGCTGAATCTTTAGTTTGAGTTTCATGAAGAGGCGTCCGCATAAGATGCAATACATAGTCATTTTCATTTATTGTCTGGAAAAATATAGCGTTTAGGGTTAAATACATATCGGAGTAGACAATGACACAAAATGTATGATCACAAACTTAACAAAGTATTTATGAGTTTACCTTTTGAATAGAACCCAAAAAATTATGATTGCCCTTACTTGTCAAGTAATTGCCTAGTGATCTATGAGAGGTGTAATTACTGAATTTTTAGGAGCTATAGTGCCACTATATGGGTTGGATTTCATGAAGTCTATCTTCCCATTCAAAGTTGTCAGATGAAAAGTTGAAAAAAATCGATGTTGAGAGGCCATATTTTCTTTCCGGTTTCAAGGCAAAATTAAAAAAATATTTGACATTAGAATAGGTAAGTGAAGGAATCAATAGGTGCTGTCATCCTGAGATCTTTCTCTATGTGTAATAATCATATGATGCATTCTGTTGCTCACTTTCAACTTCTATAGTCTAAAAATTATAGTTTAGAAAAGCTTTTTAGGAACAAACAGAGGAAAAGGAGATCAGGTTGGTTATGAAAAAAGGATTGTTTCAGAGACATCAATACATCGCTCTTTTAAGTTGCAGTTATTGTCATTGTATATCTGATGATTTCTCACAGAAGATTTTGTTGTCACATGGTCAAACCTTCCATTCAATTAAGTAAAGCAGTTCTAAGAAGGGTGGACAGTTGGTCATGCTTCAAAGGCCAGCATTGAGTAGTTAATAGTGAACAAGCTGTTCAGTTCCTGGCAAAAATGTAATTTTGAAATTAATCACTGGCAATGCGAACAGATGTTGACTTGTAAACATTAAAAATCATGTGAGTCGAGATTATGAAACCCTTGTGTTCATGAACTGTTCCCAAGCAATATCAATACTTAAAATAGATAATGATCAACAGAATTTCTGGAGATTTCACTTACCTGTCCAACTATCAGACCAGGAATGAAGCCGACAGAGCCTTTTGCTAAGTCTGTCAAATAGTTCAACAGAACTTCCTCTGCGAGAACAGCTTTCCCCATTTGAACTGGCGTATTGCTAGGACGATGAGAGAACGCCTTGAAACTGGACTGGTATGAATTTTTATGCTATAAAATATAGTTGCATATCAAGTGTAGCGCATAATATTTTAGTAATAGTTTGATTAGTTCCCACTATTTGCATAACACCGAGCTACATGCATACACGTTCGCACGTTGATACCACTGAAACTTGTGAGGACAGAAAGAACATCACCGAGAGGCCACGAGTGAGGGTTTATCCGATAAACTCAATTTTTTATGGGCGATTGAATTTATTAAATTGAAAAATTGCTTTGATTAACGAACAAGTGTTATTGCGATGGAGAGAGGAGAGGAGAGAGGTGGAACGGAATTGAGGTTAGGTTTGATTTTGTCAACACGACACAACGTCATCAGCTGATCGAGTCTTCTGTTGCATTAACCAATCAGCGAATCGAATCATTTTGTGCGTTAGCCAATCAGCGAAGTGATTATTTCCCGCTAAATTATTACCGCTAAATTTAATTTTGCGGGTGGTAAGACACGCGTGCGTCTTGAACTATCTCAAACGAAGGGTTCCGGACGCGCGTTGATGACGGCGCAGAAATACAACTATTCGCACGTAGTGGATGTCCATGTTGTATTTGCAAAATTGAAGGTGCGATGCCGGGAGCCGGGAGCTCGTGATGCTTCGCTTTATGCTAACAATGAGGTGTCGCTCAAATTCGGGAGGAAAGTTAAAAAATAAGGCCCAAATGCGTTTCTTGTCCTAGAGATCCAGAGAGCGTGTGTTTCCTAAACCCGGTTTTAACTATCTTGGACTTGAAACATTGCCCGCATGAAATGTCGGGTTTTTTACTTAAAATTTGGATTCTGCGACCAACAAAACATAGCGCTATGTTTTAGGAAATAAAACCGCACTTGGCGTTGTTTCATGGTAATCGTTTGATCATCCTTCAATCACCACCGGCAGTTTTGGCTGCCCTCTTGAATTGGCNGGGGGGGGGGGGGGAGGTCTTCGAATGGAGTGTCGTTTTTTACTTTAAATTTGGATTCTGAGACCAAAAAAACACAGAAATCAATATCTCACTTCTGTTCTCTTGATTTGTTCAACCTTGCGGCCGCAATTTTGGCTACTTCTTAAAGGGGGGGGGGAGGGAGTTGTTCGGAATTTCAAACATGGATTTCTTTATCCTGGACATCTAAACCGCGTATTTTTCAGTATTTTTTATTCCACCATCATCAAGCTTTAGATAAGCAGCCATACTAAACGCACAGAAAATCGATCAAGAATAGTGGAAACCTTTGCATTTACTATCAAATTTCAAATTGCGATAGCTCGAAAATTCACCTTCAGCTGCGTCTGCAGCAATTGTTGTTACGAATGTGTTGTGCGTGCTAATTTCAGTTCATTACATACTTGCCTCTCTGAAGGCATTTCATATGCGAAAGTATAGAGCACCCTTTTGGAGAACAACAGAAGTGAGATTGAATGAATGGGTCAATCCCTACTTCGTTCGCTCTCGAACAGATAGCGCTACTTGCGCACATCAGACGCCTTCAGAGAGTCGAGTACGTAATGAGCTGAAATTAGCACGCACAACATATCGACGGTGAAACTACCAAACCACGTATCTCGGTTTGCGACGTCGCAGACTTCCTGTCATACTTTATTTTTTAAATGAAAAACTACTTAACATCCAGTCTTGAAAATTTCTGTGATTTTTCCTCTTTGTGCGGAGAAAATTCCGTGAACATTTCAAGGAATGATATTGATTTGGTCTACTTCAAAAAAATAAAATGTGAGCGTAGATTTTTAAACACCGCAAACGAGATACGTGGTTTGGTAGTTTCACCGTCGATATTCGTAACAACAATAATTGCTGCAGACGCAGAGAGAGGCGAATTGTTCAATTGAAAAAAGAGTATGATTGTAAGTCTGTGTGCAACGACATTGTATGTATTCAATCGACATGAATCGAACGGAAAATAAAAACGTGAATCGATCGACGTGAACCGATCGACACTGATTCAATGGACGAATAAATGGAAAACCCCATTAAAAGTAGAAAACTTGCATGTGTCGATGGTGAAACTGCAGAAATTGGTATCTCGGTTACGGTGTTTCGAAATTCCCGCCCATATTTTATTTTTCAAAAGGAGACCGAACCATCGCATGACTTGAAATTATCACTTGAAATGTTCCAATGTAGAGACGAAAAGTCTATTTTTTAAAAAAAATGGCATTCGTAGTTTTCCATGTAGAAAACAAAGTATGACAGGGAGTTTGCAACGCCGTCAGGATATGACTTTTAATTCGTATACTCGGTTACTTCTTCATTCTCCGCCCGGCTTGGGCATCCATGCCCAAGCCGGGTCAAATTGACCCGAGGCTTACTAAAAACACGTGGCTCGTTGATTGTGTAGGACCAGCGCATACGAGCTGCAGATACCTTGGTTCAAGTTTACAACGTCGTAAAAAAGAATCAGACATCACATTGGAAGAATAAAGTATTTTCTTCGGAAAATACACTGAAAAGGAAAAGAAATCGAGTGGCACTCAACAATATAGTACCTGTATACGGGAGAGAATTGCCATCTCAATCCTTTTACTACAGAAAAAGTGTGCAGCTCTCTGATTGGTCTGCTATCATAGAGCCTTAAAGTTGGCTCAATGTAAACAAACCCCAGTCTCTCCTCTCTTAGTTCGGGCCAAAGTAGGCAAACAAGATGGCGACAAAGTTCTACAGAGTTCTAGACGTGATTTTTGATGTGATAGAAATTGATTTATGGTCAACTTCTGTATTGAATTTAGATCGAATTTTGGTGGATATTTTTGCCGAAAATTAACCTTTGAGTTTGATTATCATTCATTTCCCAGCCGATAATACGTGTTCCTCTGGGTCGGGTATGTTTACATTGGGCCAACTTTGGAGCTCCATGATAGCCTAAACCTGATAAACCCATCAGAGAGCGGTACAGAGATGGCGATACCCTCCCCTCCCGTATATACGTATGTACTCCTCTCAACACAACCTATGATAGAAGAGACGTATTCGGGCCTCGTTTTTTAACTTTGCTCCCGAATTTGAGCGACACCTCATTGTTAGCATAAAGCTAAGCATCGCGAGTTCATGGCTCCCGGCATCGCGCCTTCAATTTTGCAGATGCAACATGGACATCCATCACGTACGAATAGTTGTATTTCTGCGCCGTCATGAACCCGCGTCCTTTCCCATGTTCTATTTCCATGTTGTGTTGGAGTCGGTTTGTCTTGTTTGCAAATGGTGTTTCAACTTCAAGGGCTTCGTGAGCAACATGGCCGAAAATAGGAGTGACGTATATTCCATCACTGATCGTAGATCAACCTTCATGTCGACGGCGTAAGTCTGCAATCACATATCTCGTTTGCGGTGTCTGAAAGTCTCCGCCTCTATGTTATTTTTTCAAAAGAGAACAAAATTGACATCATTCCTTGAAGTGCTTGCAGAATTTTCCTCGCACAGAGAAGAAAAATCACGGCAGTTTTAAAGAATTGCCGTTGAGAAGTTTTCTGTTTAAAAAATAAAATATGGCAGGAAATATGCGATGTCGCAAACCGATTTATGTGGTTGCCGACTTACACCGTCGATATGCCGCATGTAAAATTTTAAAATTTCAGTATTAATATGTGATAAAAAATGTTTTTGAGTGGGAAAATCGTTGAGTAAGAAGATCGTTAGGTCTATGATTAACAAATATAAATACGAATACTTACAAAAAATTATTTTATTTCTACAAAGTAGTTTACAAATAATGGTTAGTAGCTGACATCGCATAAATTGCTAAATTAGCTCAATAAACCGAAGTGATTTTGTACTTGACGAGTCTTCTGCGGACTCGATAGGCTCCATAAAAAATTCATTTTAATGCTATGAAATCCATGGACTTGCAAGCACAGTTTTAATACAATTTTGGAAAAACTTTCTCAAAAGAAGAACTAATACACCTTCACTGCCAGAAATATAAAAAGTACTCAGTGATGAGGCAGAATCAATGTGTTTAAATCTCATTACCCCTCAAAGATTCAAATTAATAGACATTTAAGAATGAAGTGAGGTTCATCCGTCATCAGAGCCGGATCCAGCAATTTGGCAACACCGGATTTCCTCCATTTAAACCTATGCTAAGTAATCGATTCTTTTCGGGGCAGCTGGCCCCTCCAAGAATCGATACTTTTCCATAAGTTTAAACGAAGAAAAGATAATGTTGCCAATTCACTGGATCCGCCAATGTCCGTCATTCATCGTGGAATCATTACTTCAGTTTATGCCTTACTTTATTTCTGTTTTTTTCCATCTTCTTTCGTCTTTATTATTTTCATTATTTTCTACCTCTTCGTCTTCGAATCATGAGTAGGCCTTTCTATTCCATTAAACGAGGCTGAATATTATAAATGATTGTTTGAGTTCGGTTTGAAGATACTACTTCAAAAAAGTTTGAAAGTAATACATTTCTGAAGTTTCATTTATTTACAAAGTGTAAGCTAAAAAAACCCATAGACGAGAATGACTACCATAATGAAGTTACTTAACAATTATAACAATGACTCAACTGAATATTATTATTTTTCGGATAAGCTACTATCGAAACTGGAAGAGAAATTTTTTTGTTAAAGGTATTCATTATCGATAAATGTGTATTTACAGAGTTTGCGATTATGTACAAACGTTTTTGGCACAGTTTTTTACTTACTCACTGACTTACTTACTTACTTACTTATTTATTTATTGCTCAGATGTTAGCATAAAAAAGTTTCCTCAAAAATGGTTAAAAATTGTACAAACACTAATTTTTACTTTACCTGTTGGCTTCATTTTTTTGCTCGTAAGCTCAACAAAAAGGTATGATGAGGAGAGCCCCTTCAACCAGTGAATAGGCAACAAATACAACACTCGGGCTCAGTAGCAATAACACCATGGAAATATCGCAATAAATTGCAATCTGTGCTACTTGGGTACAGCTGAAAGATTGACGCAAAGCAATGTGTCTAAAATTTCTTTAGGCGATGCCCCTCTTTAAACGATGGGTGCTTCGCACCTTACTTAAAACTGTAACGATGCTTAAAGCCCGTATTCATATTCGCTTGTTTAATAGTTCTTTTCCATCAGGAGGCCCCATGATGGTTTGCATCGTGACTATTGAAGGTGTAAGAAGGCCCTTTAATTTCCAATCAAAAATGTCGCGGGTTTTAAAACTTTCAAGGTAGGTACCTCTCTATCTACCTTAAATAAAATAAAAGAAATTAAAATCAAATACAGATAATTTCTCTTGTGAACCATATTTTTTGTAATGGCAAGTCATTATAACTTTTTCCGAAAGCCGTGCACTTGAAATTCGAGATTCATAACCACTGTTCTTTTTATGATACCTACTACTTAAAAGTTTCTGGAGCCCCCCTTAGTGACATTTTAAATCGCATAAGGCTTCCTCAGGGACTTTGGACTTTTTGAGGAACGACTATATGAATACGGCCCAAGATACATTGTTAGAGAATGTTCTTTTAGTGCAGCCTTCATAATACAGCCCCTCGTAATGACAACATGCTATTACGGGCAATACTGCAGCACATGACAGAATGTAGGTTATGTTTCAGTAACACTCCGAGTCCGGTAGATTCTCCTCGTTGTCCATGAAGAGGAAAAGGCTTTTACGATCGTTTGAAAACCAGCTTTTGGAGGACTTGCGAGTAGGGATAAGATGAGAGTTCCCGTGACGTCACTTGCAGGTGTACAGCTCGATCTTCTCGGTGCAGATCTCGCAAAAGACTTGGCAACACCAATGGAATTTACAGCTGCACTGCCAGGATCTGGTGATTTGATGCGTGTTGTAACCTCGGCCGCAGCAGAGCAGATCGCACCCGTCAGATTCTGAAACAGGTTGTACTCTTCATGAAATCCATCAAATAATTGAATAATACCCACTTCACAAGGAAAGGAACAACCCAAATCAAGTCGAAACCAATGAGGAGAGTTTTAAAGTTTTATACCTTCCTAATGCCGGAATCACACGCTGAGCTTGGCAGCTGAATATGAAGGTCAACAGTCATTGCTGAACGGTTGAAATTTCGCAAATTCAAGTTATTTTCATCCAGATTTGTATCAAATCCATTCGAATAGTTTAGAAAAATCCGATATTATCCGATGTCACTGAGTCTCGTTGGTGAATTACATTCGAGCCACATTCAGCGTGTGATTCCAGGGTTTGACTCCGCATCAAGAAAAGACAATCATATAGCTCTCACTTTAGCTCTGGTACACGGAGAAAAAAAAGTTCGTTCGTGGGACCCGAAGTTGAGGTCATATGGATTTCTGAAGTTTCCGGATCACGTATCTGAAAACTTGAGGTCCAGCTGCCGAAGTTCGGGTCAGACATCTGAAGTACTTCGATATATACCGAAGGGTTCGGGTCACACATCTGAAGTACTCCGGTACATACCTTGTATAGACGCTTGTACACAAGCGGCTTATACGCATGCTTATAATATTCATTTTAGCAAGATGCAGCACTGAAAGAAAAATCTCGGTGTATTTACTAAGAAAAGGGTAAAATTACCAAGAATTCAGGGTTCTATTTGAACCCAGTTTTTTCTTAGTAAAATTACCATTTATGGAATTGGTAACTTTCCGAGAAATCTCGGTAAAATTATTGAACTTTCTCGGTAATTTTACTTGACCCCGGTAAAAAAGCCAATATTTTTTATCTATTGTGGTAGAATTACCGAGATAAAATGGCTAAGTTACCGGGAATTAATTACCAATAAAAGTGGTATTCTTACCTGAAAAAACAGTAAAAATACCGGTTTATAGGTAAGCTTACCAGTCTGTCTTGATTAAATTACCAATAATTGGTAAAAAAATTGAGATGGTAAAGGTGCCAACGGACCTTGGTAAAAACGCCGAGAATTTTTTTTCAGTGAGGAAGTGTTGGCTCGTAGGTTTGATTCTTATATTTCTTAACGTCCCATTTATTCCCATTTATTTCCAAAGTCGACAACCTTGCGCTTCTTTGGGATGGTCGGACTCTGCATCCTCCAATCGAGCTCTCATTGTCAGGTTGTGGTGGAGATAACGAAGCTTTGATCGCCCCGAGACCCGAGATGGCAATGGTTAATTGAAACAGAATTCGAACTCCAGTCTCGCGATCCACATTCTCACCGCACACTGTCGCTGCATTCAACCGGTGTCAAGTCGACAATGCACATTCATTGTGCGCCAGGTGGTTTAAAACTATGCGTACTCATGCTTGCACAAATGCGAAGAATCAAAAAACATAAACAGTTTTCCGTGTATTCCTCTCATCGGGTGCCCGAACCATGACCCTTCATTCAGCGAATACCTTGCTGAGCAATTCTTAAGGTGATTCGACAGACGCCATTTATTGTGTCAGAGCGACTTGCGATATATCGCATAGATTTGTTCCCTAATTTCAGCTACTTGTCATTTTTTCGAATTTTGAGCTAGCGCTTCTGTTGTCATGAGACTAAACATTTCATGTACCAAAATTGACGAAGAAATTCAACGTAATAAAGGCATGGTTCTTTTAGAGAAAAAATATCACATTCGAGTGCAGTTTCGATATCAGTATTGAATGCGATATTTTTCCTCTTAAGAAACCCTGACTTCATTACGTTGAATTTCTTTGTCAAATTTGGTACATGAATTTTTTCGTCTCATGACAACATAAGTGTGATCTCAAAATTCGAAAAAAATGACAAATAGCTGAAATTATGGAACGAATCGATACGAAATAACGTTCGTCGCTCTGACAAAAAAAATGACGTCCGTCGAATCACCTTGAGATATTCACTCTAAGGAACGAAGAGATGTGTTAAATTAGAAATCTGATTTTTACGATGACCGCAGCCTACTGTGCATACGAATTAAGTTTTTTAAGACTCTCCTGAAAGCCGATAAAATAACGCGACGGCAATGCTGGACATGACTGCTTCCGCAATTTGACTTTTTTTATCAGTTTTATCGGTGAATGGTTTGAGATAAGGCGTCCTCACAAGTATTCTGCGATATTTGGGGAATTTTCAACGAAAAGTAATCACACATTCACAATTATTGTTTTTAATGAAAAATTTTAAATGAAATTTGCCATTTGTAGTAAACTAAAGATTGACTATATGCAATGTTGGCACAAACCTATATACCATACCATGTCTAGTGGTCCATTGATATTTTGTAAAGAAGAGAAGAGGTCAAAAAGACTTTAACCCAATGCTAGAATAGGCTTCACTGGTCGCACCTTGTGGTCCATTGGTATTTTGTAAAAAGACTTTAACGCAAGGTTAGAAAAGAAGGATTCACTGGTCGCACTTTGTCTAGTGGTACATTGGTATTTTGTAAAAAGACTTTAACGCAAGGTTAGAAAAGTAGAATTCACTGGTCACACCTTGTCAAATGGTCCATTGGTATTTTGTAAAAAGACTTTAACGCAAGGTTAGAAAAGTAAGATTCACTAGTCTCACCTCGGAGGCCGTCCCTATATTACGTAACGCTCTAGGGGGAGGGGGAGTCTGGGGGAGCGTTACGCTTTTTCCTTCTTACGTGTTAAAGAATAGGGATTTACGTAAGAAAAGCGTTACTGGGGGAGGGGGGGTCAAAAATGCCGAAAAAGTGCGTTACGTAATTTAGGGACGGCCCTTTGTCTAGTCTGCCGTGCTAACGAAGAACGCCGTATGAACATTCAAGAGTTGCCAAATTTCCTCCGATAAAATGTTTATTTTGAGGAAAGTTATGCATATTTTACCTTGAAATTTTCAGATGTTTTAAATGAAATTAAAAACACAATTATCTGAAAATATAAACAAAAGATATTCAGAATTTACCTAGTAAACTGGTGTTTTATCAGAGGAAATTTAGTCATACCCGAAGGTTCATACGGCGTTTTTACTTAGCACGGCAGTTGAATCAGTGAGAACGAAAACACACCAACTCGGTAACTCGAAAATGCTCAATTTCCATCACAGACAGTTAATTTACATGAAGATCATTAAAGTTAGCGCATCTATTCCAACTTGGACCTTTAAAGTGTCCATAAGTGCTTGTCTTTCGGCGGCATAAATCTTTTTCTTAAACTAACTTCTCCACCTATTCCGCAGTTTTGTGTGTGCCTTGACTATTTTCATTTTTCCTAGTTGGTATGTTTTCGTTCTCACTGATTCACTTGTGGTCCATTATCGGTTAAGTTGTTGAAAGCATACTTACTACTAGCATCCCCCATGGAGGTGCGATTGCAGAATCGGCCGACGGTGCCGAGCGAGCCCATGCTGAGGTTGCGCTCGCAGTAGTTGGGCGAGGACTGGAGGAAGACTAGCTCGGAGCGTTTCGGGGTTTTCTGGACGGAGCGGGCCCTGCGGAGGGTCAGCTGGAGGGGCCGCACCTCCCGCGTGGACGTCTTCGACGCCGAGGGCACCGGCACCGCCGAGACCCCCCGCGCGCGCCAGTAGCGGTGCATCAGATGGTCCCCGATCAGCCGGAACGGCGGAAGGGTTTTCCAGCAGGTTTTCATCGTGCAGCTCCCAGAGACCCCGTGACACTTGCACTCCGTCTGCAGACTCATCTTCACCGCCTGAAACGGACATAAGTTCGCATGCATCAGTGCTATTCATCGCAGGATGCCGTATCCACCAAAGACAAAAAAAAGCACTGGTAAAAGAAAACACATTGGATCTAGAGTCCAGACTCTTGAAAACATTGACAAGAAAAAGGACTCTTGATTCAATCAGATTTAAGCTTAAATCAAAAGGAAATCCGCTCAAATTAAGAGGCTTGGTTCTTGATTTAAGCTTAGATCTGATTGAATCAAGAGTATTTTTTCTTGTCGATGTTTTTAAGAATCTGGACTCTAGATCCAATGTGTTTTTTTTTTTTTTCCAGTGAATATCACAAGTCGTCGTTTCTTGTAAGAATGAACATAACTCCATAGTTTACGAAATTGACTCAAACAATTCAATTTTTTACAAGAATGTAATGATGCAATTTTCGTCCATAATTTTTCTGATTTTCACATGAGATTAGAAGAAAAATCGATTAAATCAGTTCAAATTATTCAAGATACTACGACTACTACTGCTAATAAGTCGCTCTTATAGCGCTTCTAAGCGCTCTGCGACACCAAACCGCCACTGATAGCGATCCTGCTAGAGCTCCTCCGGCAGATCGCATCTCCTCATTTCCTGCCTTATTCCCTCAATCCACGATTTTGCAAGTCCTCTACGTTTTCTGCCAGGGAGGACCCAATCCAGAACATTCTTAGGCAACCTATCATCTGGCATCCGTTGCCCACAACCATACCAGACAAGCTGTTTTGTGAAAATGTCATGCACCATGTTGTTTTCGACGCCCATAATTTCACGTATCCTCTCATTCTGAACGTGATCCTTGCTCAACACTCCGGCTGATTGGACCGGTAGTGCATTTTAGTTGCCTTAAGAATGTCCTGGGCTCGTTTCTTCAACTGTCATACCTCGCTGCCATTGGTTAATATGCTTTTGATGATGTAGATTATCATGATTCTTAGGGTAAAAATGCAATTTATGAGTGGAAATTTGGCAACATTGGAATGAGGTTATTTTCTTTCGTGAGAAAAACGACGTGGTATTCCTATTTAAAGGCTGAAGCATTATTTGCTAAGCATTTAAAGTGATAATCTCAGTGTTCAATTCAGCGCACATAGGCTTCAGTCTCTCTTGCCGGCAAGAAATTTGAAATATTCGAGCCAACCTTAACCGAGTTAATGTAATTTATTACTTCATACCTTAATATATATTTTCTTATTTGTTGCTTTTCCAAACATGTATAAGTGAGTTAATGTAAAGCTGGGGAAAGCTATTTAAGAAAATTTCAGTAAGTGTGAATTGTTAAGCCAACGTTCGTTAAAAATCAGCATAAAGCTAAAAATCTCAATACTGAGGGGAAAAGCTCATATGAGCACAATTTTCCCTCAAAGAGATACGCTGTATGTGTTTGGAGCAACACTGGTGAAGATACAGCGTATATCTTTGAGGGGAAATTGTGCTCATATGAGCTTTTTCCCTCTGCATTGAGAAATTCGAGTTGATTCTGATTTTTAACGCACGTTGGCTAAAAAATTCCAACTTACTGTCTTACGATCCGTGCGTCTACCGCAATCAGTTTGTGTAAAATATCAGTGCTCAGATAGTTTAATGTGCACGTGATTTTCAGGTGGTGAGGAAGTTGAAATAATTTCAAATTTAGCTAATGTCTGGTGGCCCATTCCAAGAATAAAGGCGCAAGATGGAGGTAATTTAAGCGTCCAGTCAGTTACCGGAGCCGCGACTTGCCGGAGCAAAAGCGAGAAACTTTTCTGAAATGGAAAACGTCGGATTCGCATTGCGGACGAGTCAATAGGGAGGGGGGAGGGGGTGGAAACGTCCACTTTGACGGGGCCGCGTATTGGGTCCGGGGAGTAATGGGACGGATAAAAAACAACGGAGACAACATAATGGAACATAATGAACATTGTTCGCGACAGAACCGACTGTCCTCTGACCACTGTCCTCTGTCCGGTGTCCACAAGCAACCACTGTTGTCGCTCGAGCGGCCCAAGGAACAAAGCCTCTGGCTTCCCATTCACAGGGGTATTAAAGCTCAAACACCAACGATCCCGTGCTATGGAAAAACGCCGTATGAACCTTCAGGCGTTGCCAAATTTCCCTCAGTAAAACATGTATTTTTGACGACATTCATGCATATTTCTCTTTGGAATTTTCAGATATTTTAGATTAACCTGTGTACAAAATTGTCTGAAAAATTTGGAAAACAATATTCACAATTTTCCCAGTAAATTCGGTTTTTATCTAAGGAGACTTTGCAACATCTAAAGGCACATAAGCGTTCTTCTTTAGCACGGCAGAATACTATGGTGAAACGTCGTATGAGCCTTCAGGCGTTGCCAAAATTCCATCTATAAGAAACGAATTTCCTGGTAGACTTATGAATATTTTTCTTCCAATTTTTCAGGTAATTTTGTTCGCAATTTCACCTGAAAATGTGAAGGAAACACTCATAACTTTTCTCAAAAATAAACATTTTATTGGAGGAAATTCGGCAACTCTCGAATGTGCATACGGCGCTCTTCCTGAGCACGGCAGAACGTGTATTTGTTAAATGCTCTTACACGTATACAAAATTGATTTTGTCAGATGAAAACTTGGAAAATAACGCGATAAAAACGCCAAGGAGGCCTGAACGTTACTATTATTTTTTTGGTAAAAAATTATTCTACCATAAGTTTACTGATAACAGAGAATGTTAATGTACGAGAAGTTGGAACCTGATGATCAATAACATTATTTTTTCTGCTCAAGCAGACGAAGTCCGGAAATGCTCGTGTTTATTTACTTCAAACGTAGATATCGACGGCGAAACTCCCGAACCATGTTATGACGTCATCCACCGCGGGAGTGACACCCTTGGTTTGTTCCACCTTACTTTCCTTAATCAGTGAGACACTCATTTTGCACTGGTTACTCAACGTGAAACTTGAATGCAAGCAAGGCGGAAGAAACAAGGGGTGGATGACGTCATAAACCAACTTTTTCCAAGCGCGATATCTCGGTGAATATTGAACGGAGAAATTTGTCATTTGGACCGATCCTGTTATTTTTCGATAATCTACAAGAATCAAGCATCAAAACACGATTCTGTGACCAGCTAATTTAGGAGAATTTAGGAGAAGGAGAACATTCAGGAGAATCACTTAACGCCAGGAGGAAATTGGTGGGAACTTTTTTTGAGGGAGGCAAACGCTTTGTGCAAAGTAAAGCATTCACTATCATACCTTGTGGCCTGACCCTCCGTAAAAAAATCAAAATGTTATCCGTATATGAGACGTTGAAGCGTCAAGTCGAGATTGTCCCGGATGATAAATTCAGCTCAGTTTTGAGGTCTGATGAAGAATTGGACGTATTTATGCTAAAAGGAACTATGTGCATAGGGTTTGCATGCAACATAGTTACTTTTAGCATAAACACGTCCAGTTTGCAAAACGTACGTTTGCAAGACCGAATTACATCACTTGCTTTGTCCTCGTAGAACTTTTCCCTATCCTTTGGTCTCACTGCGTGGTGACTCCTGTGATTCTTTCTCTCAAACAGGAAGATTAATCGGCGACAGTAGATGCAGGCCGAAACGCGCCCTTTGCACTCGACTAGAGAGGTTGCTAGACCTACAGAAGACGGGAATAATTGCGAGTAATATGTAGATTTTTATTTACATTTTATTGTGAGATCTGGCATCGTGCGTGAGAATCTAGCATCTTTCCAGATCTTAGGCATCTTCAGTGCTAGACATCAACCATGAGCTTGCGAAAGTTAGTCAAGTAAGCTTTTGAATAAAAAAAACAGGGTTGCCAAGAGTTTCTTGGATTTTTCGGTTCTGATACGTGATAATTAAGGCGACACAAAGGAAAAAAATAGCTTGTTTTCGCCTGGAATCCTAAAAAATTTCAATCTTACCGAGTCTAAATTCGTGAGATATTTATTTAAAGTTTCCTCTTGCCTCTATGTACGAAAAGTTTCCCGCGCGATTATATCATTAGTTGTTTCTAGGACGAAGTACTGAGTGAGTTGAACACGTAATCAGTCGCACGGAAAGTTCAATATGGTACTATGTACATCTTGCAATTCCTGAAATTTGCGAGACAGTCAACTGTGACTAATGTTTAATTATTTCAGAATAAAATCATCTAACGGTTTCTCGAGAAAGAGGGCGGTGGTAAAGAATTTTTGCGGGTTATAGTGCAATTTTCCTGAATAAAATTTTGTGAAAAAACCAAAAAGTTCATTTAAAAGTTTAAAAAAATCATTTTTATGGAGAGGAAAAGCCATTCAAAATCCGACCAATCAATGGCCAACAAGTCTAATTGACATAGTAAGGTGCGATGCCTGAAGCTAAGTTTAGCCCATCAGCAAATGCCCCCCCCCCCCGGCTAAGTCATAAAAGCCCGCCAAAAATATCGTTAAATGAGCCTCATTTTTAGTATTTTCAAAACGGGGGTTCTTTGCCCATTTAGAGCTGAAAAGCTGGACAAATTCCTAGAAAGCCTAGTTCACCGCGTATTAGCAGGAAATAGTAATTATTGTCATTTAAGTTGCGACAAAACGTCTATCGACTGTTTTGTAAGCATAAGCCGTCGTACGCTTTGCCACTTTGATCCATCCTCACAACATAACGATTGGACCACATTTTGTATGGTTAGGAACTAAAATTTCTGTCTTATTTGAGAAACAATATATGTGCCATCAGTTTCCCTATGAAATTACCTGTTTTTATCTACGAGCCAGATATTGTAGTTCCTTATTGTAAAATGCAGACCAAGTGATGATTACCTCAAATATAAGAGCGAAATCTCCCCGTCCGCTCGCTTTTGATTAGCGACCAGAGTTTAAGAACCTCCTAAATTATGAAAATGGTTTGTGGAAATTTTCCCCCTATTCTTGTGATCCTGAGTTCCTGCCTTTATTTTGAACTCTTGAGAGCTTTAATAACAAGTCTTAACAATAAATGAAATGAACTACAGCTTTATTTCTGGCGCAGGCAATAGCAATCTCTGGCAATTTGCAAACTGCATCCATGGTAACTCGTCGGATTGCAATAATCCGTATCGACGTAGTATAGGTTTCATGGATCGTATTTTATAGTGGTTCGATGTATCGTTTAGTGCAAAACAATAGAACATAACCTCAAACCAAAATTTTAAGATATTTGTCAGAAAAGTTGACAATGAAAATCTTGTAGCAATTTCACTACTCTTAGCCAATTAGGACTCATTCAAATCAAAAATCTATCACAAAAAACCCGCTCTGTCGGATTACTCAATTGACTTTTGAGGCTTTGTTTATGTTTTTAACGAATCGATATCGATACAATCTCACCCGTTTGATGTATCGAATACGATCTATTGGTAAAAAACTTCAATGCGGGACCGCGGCTTGGAGCGCCTTCAAATTCGGCGATACCCTCCGCTTTGTCATGCAGTTAGTTTAGTTGCCTATTTGAACCCAAACCCAATTAAGGTCACTGATTCCATTACACGGACTCGCGAGTGTGTGTGCGGTCATCGGATAGGTGAAGATTGGGTTAAGTCTTTGACCCTTTCCTTTTCCTTAGGGGTTGAGCTAGGTTATTTGCCTTCTTGTATTTTTACTTTAGCTCACTTACTCAGAGATTCTGAGAATAATTTTCCTCTAGAAGCTCTATTAATAAATTTCTTTTCTTTTTTACTGTAAATTATTTTCACCCTCCACTTAATATTCTTTTTTTTGGGTAATTCTTCTATTTGCATTATTCATTCTTCCTACCAGTTACATTATTTGTTTGTATCTACTTAATTTATTTTACTTCGTAAAAAAGTAAAGCAAATTTCACCAGAGGTATGGTAAATTCAATCACGAGTCTATACTTGATTTTCGGTAGCGAAAGGTTAACGAGTCATCTGGGAGCATTTATCATACTTTTCGTGAGTATGGTGAGGGTTACAGTATTTGCTGCCATAGAATGTGTTACTGATTACCATAGTCATATCAATTAAATCATACTTTTTTCCAGTGTGGAATTAATTTTTTTCTCATCGGACTAATTAAATTTTAATTGTAATTTCTCAGAGGAAAACTCTTCCTAATAAAATAAAACTGGTGGAAGAAAACTCATTCAAAGCTCGAAGAGCAGAATGTCTTTCTTATGGATACGTGGTATACAGTGTGGAAAAATTTATTCGTACATCATATTTGTTCCTCGTGTTTTAATTGTAAGAAGAAAAAAATTGGAAATCAAATACGAAAAACAAATATTTACCTATTGCATTATAAAGTGCATTGTTGGGTGCGGGGTACACATCCAGTCCCTACAATATGGATGTTTCTTATTTTTGATAAACACACCTTCATGAAATGTTAAATGAAAATGTTCGTTCTTTCATAAGTTTTCTTCATTTTACTAGGACTATGTCTATGTGTACGAGTATTAATGATCTTTCAGAATTCAGCTTTCAGATTGACACAACCTCAAGTGTTTGAATATGCGTTAATCGCCCTCAATGATATTCATGGACCACATTTTGCAATAAGGGACCACTATTCCTGGCTCATTTAGAAACAACACATGTGCCACTGGGTTCCCAATGCAGATAGGTGCTTTTATGGAGGAGCCAGAGGTAGTGGTTCCTTATTGCAAAATGTAATCCACATGGCAACGGGGAGGGAAAGAATTTATAGAGGATTGCGCTCGAACCAGGTGACTGGGGGAGTGAAGAACTCATAGGCAGGCCGCTCTACGCACAAAAGCGCAAACTCTGTGTGAAGTTGAACCGCATTTCAATACACAAATAGTACACTGATTTAGCAAATACGATATTCTTGCCATATTAGATACATTGATTTTTGATGGTTTTAACCAGAACAATAGAACTTAATTTCTAGTTCAAATTCTGTCTTCAGATAGGTCTGTTGCTTTATCAATATTTTGTCATTAGCTAATCATAAATCAATCGATTACTCATTAATCACGAGGAATTTCGATGTGAGGAAACCCTTACAATTGGACGCATTCCACCATCCTGGCTTAAATACGACGATCGTTCGCCGTTGTGTTTGTGTCCTGCGTATTCCGTTTTGACCATCGATAATCAATGAGGAACGTCAGGCATGTATGAGGGAAATGTCCAGAGGTGCTTGGCACTTGCCGAGGATTCAATCAAAGGTCCCTAAAAATTATCTCACATGGGGGAAGGTAGAGGGAGGGGGGAAAATCGGATAAATCACCTTACGCCCTTTATGGACGGCCTCTGTAGGAGACTTTCTTCTTATTCTTCATGTCTTCAAAACTCGAAAGAACAATACCAATGCATTTCAAGCAGTGGCGTGGCGTGCTTTGCGATATATCGATTGATTTGCCATTTTTTCAGACAGGACGTTCGCAACGAACATCTTTAATAATAGATTCTTTACCACAGCTTCAATTGGACCGAGTTCATCAGTTAGGAACCACCCCTTATTAAGTTGAAACTGAAAGAAAGAGATTTGAAGTACTCTTCCCGGGCACAAGGCTCAACGCAGAAAAGCTTCAACCCTTCTCTTCAGAAACTATTTTCTGTTTTCCGACTTTCAGTTTATGGTAGGAGAAAATATACGGCTAGTGAAACTCAAAAACATTCTTAACTCCATTTTTTTCGCAAATGTGGGTTGGTCCCTTTCCATGAACTTGGTCCAATTAAGGGAATATCGATAATCGATCATTCTCGCCTCGCCACTGTTAAGGCGAATTGAATAAGCGCGTCATAAATAGTAATAAATCTTCAAAATGCCTGTTTTGTCAAAATCTCTCCGAGGAGTGGAACTCTTGAAAATTTCTTTTGGCTCCATCCACTGTGAGAAGAAACCTTTGGAGGACAGCCCTAAGAGAGAGTCAGAGCAGCTGGTTCGAGGAATGCAAATCGAAGGAACCGACGGAGGAACGCGCATTAAAAGTGCAGTGCGAAAGTTGCCCGACCGTCGCGGAACCCCCACACGAACCAATGGGAATCCGCCGATTTCACCGGAGATTCGGCAACGCCGCCACGGCTGAAAGGAAGTTTGCCCGCCAGGGCTAACCAATAAATCCTTTTTAATTGAATTAAAACAAATGGCGATGACAATATACGCGTACGCGCGCCGCGGCCGGGGACCGAGCCGAGGGGAAAAATGAAAAAGCCGGATTGAAATACTGAAATCACTCGGATATCTGATAGCAGATTGCAGTTGGCGCACAGCGCACCAGTGACACCTATCAGCCGCTTATCAGATTCCGCCGCCGCCCCGGCCGCCTCCCGCCATCGCCCGCCACCCCCTTGGACTGCTCCTGCTCCTGCCTTTGGACGACAATGACAATGGATGAGCGGCGTTGTCCCAGTGGGCAAGGAAATGGGCATCAGTGGCGTGGCGTGAATTGCGATGTATCGATTGTTCTGCCATTTAAACCTACGGTAAATAATCGATTATTAAGGTGTTCGCTGCGAACACCCAGTTTATCGATCCTTTTCCATAGGCTCAAATGGCATGACAATCGATACATCGCAAAGCACGCCACGCCACTGTCTTGCATGTGTCGCGGACTTCCAATGTGAGCACTTTTTCTTGCGTAAAATTTCGCGAGAGACACGACGCACAATAGATCGAGCCAATTGAAAAGGTCGGACATGAAATTTTTGACTAAAACTGCAAATCTTACATGTTTATTTTGTCACATTTTAAACTTAAAGGGGTGGTTCAGGATGAAAATTTTGCGAAAAACCCAATGGAACCACTTCGAGAACCTCAAAATTGTGTATTAACGGAGTTATAGGCGTTTAAAGTTTGTAAATTTTGTCCGACCTCTCCTATTGACTTGACCCACCGTGCGACGATGCCATTGGTTTTCTCTAAAACAAACTCCGAAGCTAGAAAAAACTCTCTAAGTTGAGGCCGTTATAGATGGGATCAGTGCATGCTCCCATTTCCCAAAACTAGTTCTTAATTCTGAAACTCTTGAGATTTTCTCAAAATTTTCTCGGAATTTTGGAAATTCCCGAAATATTCCGGATCTATTGCATTCCAGACACTTACTCGGAGCTTTTGAAAAAATCTAAAGGGAAGCCCGGAACTTTTGACGGTTATAGAGTGGGAGGAAATGAGACAAAAAAGTTCCTTTTAGCTCGATACGTCCATACCTAGTCAAAGTCTCCATGCAGAGATAGGGAGCAAAAAAATTGGTTGGGTTGCCGTGTTTTCAGTTTTGAAGTATCCGAACAAACTGGCAACCCTGTTAATTTATTTGATCCCTATCCTTGCATGGAGAGTTTAACTTGATATAGAAGTGGACTCTTAGGATAGCGTGGGATATTCCCTCCATTGCGGTCTTAACTTTGAAAGCTTTTTTTGAGTTTTGGAGTTTGTTTCAGGGAAAACCAGTGGCACCGTCGCGGTTTCTCGTGAAAATGTACAGAGGAATCAGTACTCAAATCGAAAATTCCTGACACATGCAAAAATTCCATTGCCAGCTTAGGTAGCTGACGCAAAATTGCACAACATTTTGGAATAGAAAACTTTTGTTTCTGGCTCATTTCAGGAACAAAATATGTCATTAGTTTTCTAATGCAGATTGTTACTTTTATAGGTCAAGATTAGTAGCTCCTAAATTTTGTAGAATGTAGTTCAATTAATCCAGATGATCCTGAAACTAAGAGCTGAATTCTCACAGTCATTCTTTAGACAGCTTTCATTAATTTATTGGAAAGCGTCACATTGTAACCAAAGAAAGTTTGAGAAGACCTTGGATTGGATGTGGCATCTTGAATAGAACAATTCTCATCAGCCTTGGCAGAATTTTCCGCACTATCTGATAAACCATAAGTAGTCATTCTTATGGAGTTTAAGGCCCACCACAAAATGGACTTGATAGATTTTAACATCAATTGTTTCTCTTCAGAGCGCAGCGCAATTGCCTAAAAATTCTCGGAGACTTAAACGCAAGGATAGGAGAGAGAACTAGGCAATATGATTCCGCCCGAGTAGTGAACGAGCACAGATTGTGATGTAATAAGTTAGTGTTGAATATTTTGTTGTTGAACCTACACTTAAGTAAGCTTTAAGTGAGCGAAATGTTATTTTCTAGCTAAATTTTTCTTGTTCTTATAGTAAATTTAGTATAATGGAACAGTTTTTTATTTAATGGTTTAAATAAGTGTGTTCATGTGTTCACCTCTATTCTCTCTTAAAAGATATGAGGGGCTTGGAGAACAAGGCGCATAAGTGCAGTTTTTGAAAAAATTGAGACATTAATGATTTCACGTAAAACTATAGTCTGAATGCATATTCTGTGAAAACTTTTCTCCCAAATTCCAATTTTTAAGCATCAAAGAGTCAGTTTGAACTTTCTTTCCGCAATGAGGATCCATGTAATTTTGAAACGTCAAATAGTTATTTCCTCTATCCTAAGCTTTGATTCGTTGGAGCTGCGGGCTGATTATTGAAATTGATAGACAAAGCTATAGACAAAGCAGATAAAATCGATACGGAGGGATCCTACTAGTGGAAGCGGGTGGTTGCAATGGACGAAGGAGGTAAGTAATAGACTAACTAACGGCAACCGACAAGAGACCTGCGACAGTCAGTCCATCATATTCCCCCTTAGTCTGTAAAAGCCACCAGTTGCAACCAATAGGATCGCTCCATACTCCCTACGTCATCTTTGCCTACAGCTTTGTCTGTCAATTTCAATAATCAGCTTGCAGCTCCAACGAGTCAAACCTTAGGATGGAGGAAATATCTAAGGTCATAGTAAGGTAACGAGCATCAACATAACCTATAGGGGGCTTGGAGGACAAGGCGCACAAGTGCAGTTTTTGCTATTTCGCGAAATGCCTATTTGAAGTTTTACATAAATGTTACATGGATCCTTATTGCGGAGAGAAAGTTCAACTGACAATGCTTGAAATTGGAATTTGGGAGCACTAATAATGAAGATCTGCGGAAACTAGAGCGTGGAGAGGCGCATGGAAAGGCGGAAGACGGAGACTGCACGTACGTGACTTTCACGGAAAAAAAGCACGAGGTTATTGGATGATATGGACATTTCCAATTAATGGTGGTAGTACCCAAATTAATTATGGTAGCACCCCAATTAATTATGGTAGTGCCCCAATAAATTAGGTAACTAACCCAAATGTTGTAGCGCTACCCTAACTTGAGTTGCGGTACTATTAAAATTAATTAGAAATGTCCATATCATACAACAAATTGGGGTAGCACCACAATTTTAGGGGATGACTCCCGACACTTTTTTTCCGTGTGCTGCCGGCTTCGTTGTTGTGGAGATTCATGAGGCTGCGGGCATCTTTTTGGTTAACATTCTAGCTAAATTTTTTTTTATTTTTAGTCAAATCAATACAATGGACCACTAGACACGGTACGAATTTTAGCATTCTGATACATGCTTCTTAACCAGAATTGCACGTAAAACACGATTCGCGCAACGAAAATTATTGAAACCAACTCCTAACGGAGATATTAAAATTTTTATTTCACATTGGTTACGAGACATTTGAACTGCCCGCTCACAAGAATCTCAAAGCTCTACGTGAGTCAAACCGCGCACTACAATGGTTTCAGCAAACTTCTCAATCGAGCAATGTTCATTTCCCACCATGTGTTGTTCAAACTATCAGCAATTTGCTATAGCTTAGCCAAAGCGTCAAGATCGAGGTTGCCAGATTTGTAAATCGGAGAGACTGTCATGATAACGTTTAGCGCGCGATATGAATCACGTAGAGCACTGAGTTTTCATGAGCGGATGGTTTGAATTCACGCATCAAGAATCATTGAATATTTTCGTAAGAAGTTGATGTCGGTAATTTTCGTTGAGCGCATCGTGTTTTACGTGAAATTTTGGTTAAGTAACATAAATCAGAATGCTGAAATTCGTACCTTGTCTAGTGGTCCATTCTATTTCCTCGTCCTAAAAGATATGTTACGTTGGCTCTCGTTACCTTACCATGACCTTAGACCTTAGGTATTTCCTCCATCCCAAGCTATGATTCTTTGGAGCTGGTGAAGATGTGCGGAAACTAAAGCGTGGATGGCGGAAATGTACGTACCTTTCTGCCGGCCTTGTTGTTGTGGAGATTCATGAGGCTGCGGGCATCGCGCTCGATCTCGCGAGCGTCGAGGAACTTGCGGGCGAAGCGCATGCCGAAGCCCATGTCCACGCTGCAGCCGCCCCATTTCCAGCCGCTCGGGCCGGGGCCCTGGAGGGCCAGCTCCTTGCGCTCCTTGTGCCGCGGGTCGCAGCCGCACGTCGAGATGTTCCCCCGGCTGCAGGCCGCCGTCACTGCGTACGCCACCCCCGCCGACGAGATCGCGTACGTGAACGCTGCTTCCCGGCTACCTGCACAACACAAAACACAACCCCTTCAGCCAAGAGTACACAAGCACACAATGAAACAAGTCTCAAATCCACGCAGGCAGAGTAGACTTTACTCAGAGACAAGAGACCCTCCACTGGCCTCTTCGCGACAGGTAGAAACTTTCACTTTCGGGGATTCAACACTTTCTTATGGACAATTATAAGGGAGCAACAGTCATCACTCTTTTTTCGGCTGTTGACCTACAAATATGGTGGATGATGAGCCTCGGGTGACGTCATGAGCCAAACAAGTTTGCCAAACTACGGCATGTTTTGACTTGTTTGCGAAAGAAAACTGCCAACACGTTGGTAAATATCAACCATGTAGGTAAATCAACAGTTTTATGTTGATGTCCCGAAAGCAAAAGCTTCCACAAGAGCCGAAATACAAGTGGAGGGTTTGTCTCTGACTTTACTGCCCTCCTAGCCAAGAGAGCTGCACAGTGGTTCGAGTCAATCAGAGTGGTCGGAAATGAAATTTTTGACTGAAACTGCAAATTTTGATGGTTAAATCGTCACATTTTAAATTATAAGGGATGCCTCTGAAAGGTAATTTTACGGAAAAAGCAATGAAACCACTTTTAGAACCTTGAAGTTTTGAAAAAGCGGAGTTATAAGCTTTTGAAGTTTCCAAATTTTGTCCGACCTCTCCTATTGATTCGATCCACTTTGCGAAGTCACGAACCGAGTTGTGTGATTGCCGACTTACACCACCAAAAAGTAATCCAACACAGAATAGAGCATGAGAAAGGACGAGGGTTCATGACGGCGCAGAAATACAACTATTTGTGCGCTATGGATGTCCATGTTGCATCTGTAAAATTGAAGGCGCGATGGCGCGAGGCGTGGTTCGAGTCAATCAGAGAGGTCGGACATGAAATTTTTGACTAAAACTGCAAATTTTGATGATTAAATCGTCACATTTTAAATTATAAGAGATGCTTCTAAGAGGAGATTTCCAGTGGCGTGGCGTGACTATATCCGGTAGGCGTTCGGTAGGAGTGTTAACTTTAGGAGGGGGGGGGTCAGAAAGGTTCACTCTCCCTCCTTAGAGGGGGGTTCGGGGGGCCTCCCCCGGAAACTTTTTAAAGAATGAAGCTGCAAGAACACGATTTTAACCCTTTCTGGTGAAAATTGTGCCGGTAAATTGTCATTGAAATTTTGTTCTTTTTACCGATCGTTTTCCTGTAATTTATTTTGTTATATGATAACGTATTTTCGCAACACGCACCTGCAGAAAGAGGTGGGAGAGGGAGACTGGGAAACTGGGAGATGCGGGCGCAGGGGGGGAAGCGGAGGGCGAATCGCGGCATAGAGGAAATTCGGCGGTTCGCAAACCCCTGCGGACCACTGCTATAGGAAACAGCTGGGCTCATGAGCGGCTCTCCTCTCTCTTTCTTTTCCCCTCCCTTTTCTCTCTGCTGTGTTCCCTCCGCGAGCGCGGTCCGCACTAGAGTACCTGTATAGGGAGAGTAGCGACAGATCGGTTCATGGAGGGCTTGGGGCCCAAAAGTGCAGCCACCCTTCTGAGCAACTTCTAACACACAAAATTTCACTGCCAGCCTACTGATTTCAATTCTAACCAAGATGGCTAAGAATGTACATAAATGAGCGTTCTTTCGCAAAAATAAGTAAATTTATGCAAAAAGTAAACCAAATACATGCTTTCTACGGTTCGTAACAATTGTATTTGTAAATCGCTCTGGACATTCGAAATTCATAGGTTGGCTGCCCTTTTGGGCCTTAACTTTATTCGCGGAGGCATCGGTGAAGGCCTGATAGACTTTCGGAGTTTCAGATCTGTCGCTACTCTCCCTATACAGGTACTCTAGTCCGCACTCGTCTCCGAACCCAATGCTCCGGTGCCTCTCCTCTCTCGTGTACCTTTTGCCCCTTCATCATTGCACCCAGGTTCTCTCTCCTCACCGTACGCAAATCATCCAGGTTCGGTAGCCGGTGCGAACCACGCGTCACAGGATTTTCTCTCTCCGCCGCGCCACATGCCGCTGTCGGAAGCCAAGCGCCCGATACTTATTTGCGATCTACTATTCTGTATTCTGTATTGCTTCCCACATTCTTAGCCATAATTTATTAATTGTATCAAAATATTTTAGGGTGTTCGGCGAACACTGCGAACCTATGGACGCCACGCCACTGGAGATTTCACGAGGAATTCAATGTAACCACATTTACAATTTCAAAGTTTTGCTTGATCAGAGTTGTAAGCTTTTAAAGTTTCCAAATTTTGTCCGACCTCTCTCATTGACGTATGACGAAACTCTGACGTAAAAAAGTAAAAAAGAAGATTTTATAACTCAATGCGCTCACACTGATTTTCAATTCAAAATGATCCTTTATGAGAGAGAATAGTTATATGATGAAATCTGAGCGAGATCTAAGTAAGGACGTGAGTTGCGTCCCAGAAGATGACCGAAGTTGTCGAAACGCGTCGGATTTTATAGAAATTCCCCTCTGACTGGTAAATGTTTAATATATTTTAATAATATTTTCAATGTTTGACTCTAGTCTGGTACTTCTCAGCATAGTTTTTAAATTGATCTAAATAAGGGTCCGGACAAACCGAATTCAAAAACCCAGAGGAATGAATTTCGGCAAAATCAAGGCAGAAATGTTTCAAATACACTGAAAAAAATAATATGCAGTTTTAGCACCTACGATGTCAAAAATGTGTCTGGTGATCCCAAGATGCTGCCTTTACTGCCCTCGCAGTTAACTTAACATCGTATATGAATGCAAATTCAACTGCGTGGGAAATTTAGGTAGCATCTCAGGATCACCAGACACTTTTTTGACATCCTAGGTGCTAAAACAGCATACATTTTTTTCAGTGTAGATCCCAGCGTTTAAATTCTTATGAAACTAGACCCTGGCAGTTCAACTCTAACTCACCGTATGAAGTCAATATCGTGTGACAAAATTAATTTTCCTCAGATCATTTGTACATAAACGAATGTATTCCTTGACAAAGAACGGTCGAGTCCCCTGATTCGTGGCCGGTGCCCGGGTGCCCATCCTTTCTCTTTGCTAAATGGAGGGTACGGCCCTGCGCCTGCGCCGGAGCGTCAGCGGTCTATGACATCAGGTGTCATAAAAACTGGAGACGACTCCAGACGGAACAACGGAGGAATGGAGCTTTGTGAGAGAGGGATCGAGCAATTCGACGCGCTTAGTTTGCGGTGCGTGTGAATCATTAAATCAGAAGAGGCACTTGCATCGACAGTCCCCATGCCGCGCTCCTGAGTGGAGTGGCGCACCTAACTCAACTTAAAAGATGCTTTCAGCTCAACGCAGTTGACAGATTCATCAACAAAATTTTATTTCGCATTTGATATAATAAAAAATGGTGATTTCCATCAACACTTTAAAAATAAAACACGTGATATTCACGGTCGTGCGCAAAGAAAAAAAAGAGCTAGGGGTCAGGTCCTAACTGTTAAATGATATGAACTTCTCCAATTTATTGTGGTAGTGCCCCAATTAATTGTGGTAGTGCCCCCATTAATTGTGGTAGTACCCTTTCCAATTCTGCTGTGCAACGCAAAAACGCCGTAAACGTCATTTTAAATTTTTTTGAAACGATGTATCATACCAGAAAAACTTATGTACCTTGGGACAATGTTTTTACAGAATTCTTTTGCAAATACCACCAAAAACATAACTTGAAAATTTGAGGTGCATGGGTACAACAGTTTTTATTTTATTAAGTGTTAAGTTCCTAAAAAGGCGGGAAAATCTTGATGGATTTACGGCGTTCTTGCTTAGCGCGGCAGAATTGTGGTAGTACCCCAACAAAAAACAAAAACAAAATTTCAGTCGTGAAAATTCGCGTGGACACAAAGAAGGTCTCTCATTCTTAAAGAACTTCAAAAGAATGACATCGGCAGAGAGCGCCTTCGAATACGCTGATACTTCCCGCCTTGTCATGAAGTTAGTTTAGTTGCCTATCCGAACCAAACCCAACTGAGACCACTGACTTCGCAAGACATGCCCTCGCGAGTGTGTTAGCCGGTGCCACACTGCCGATTTTTTTTTTCCTGCTGATTTAATGACTTCGTCTCTAGCACCCTCAGCCAACTTTAGACAATATTTAGTGTCCGTAGACATCGTGGGATCTCCATGCTCCAGGCTTGTCAAATTTTCAGGGATTAGGGCCGAGAAGAATCTGTTTCAGCAGATCTACTCGTCAATCCCGTGAAAATTAGACGCCACCACCGGGATTCGAACCCGGGACCTATTGACCTAGAGTCAGATGTGCTGACCACTAGGCCAACCTGGCCAAATTAAGTCTTCATAAATGTAACCCCGAATCAAAAATCGAAGAGGAACTGAGAGTTTATTTTGAGCACGTTTCACCCGAGCGTACATAATGGAAGTAACAGTATGAGCATATTAACAATCGTAGTACGCAATTTGATGGAGGTTCATTTGTGTTAAACCTAAGTAGTGGAGAGGCTAGAAGCGACAACCCCCCCCCCCCCCCTCCCCCCATTAGACCATTCACTTTAATAAGAACTTGTTTATCCGCGTTGGAGAATGAGAGCAACCTCAGTGGGGAAAAATGAGTGACAGGCGCACTAATTGTGCGAGAATCGATCCTTCCATTATCGGTATGGTGCGAATCACGAGAAGACCGCGGCGCAGCAGCCGGCCTACACATCAGCCACCCCATAAACTGGAATACTTATTACTGATGGCGAATTAGCACACCAGGCATCATGCCATCGCGTTGTTGTCGCGCACGCTACGGAAAAAATCCTAAAGGTTATCCCGGTTCTGCATATTTTCGAGCGTACTGTGATGCGACAATTCGAGGCGTATAAGGTCGAAACGAACAATCTCCTCTATTTTGAAAAATGAAATTGAACATGAATTTATGGGGAATTTTCAGCGCTCTCTATCCGGAATCTCTCTATCTTTTCCTCTATACGGAATCCGTCCGGCTAAAAAAAAAAAAAAAAAAAAAAAAAAAAAAAAAAAAAAAAAAAAAAAAAAAAAAAAAAAAATATAGGATTCGTCCTAAAATGTTAAATTTTGTTTCATATCTAAATTAATAGTAATGAAATATTAATAAAATAGTTATTGTTAGAAAAATTAGACCCGAAGAAAAGATGCAACTATTTAACAAATGCATTGGACTCTACAGCCTTGTCTCTACGAGACATCTTTATAAGATTTGTCGGTGGGAAAAGTCTCACTTCAAAGGTCGGAACAATGCGTCACCTTCCGGCCAAAGTATCGCAAGCGCCATGTGACGTTTCAAAATTTCCGCCGCCATTTCATTTTTTCCAGAGAAATTGTTGGCTGAATCTGTTTGAAAATTTCACTGGGAAAAGTCTCACTTCAAAGGTCGGAACAATGCGTCACCTTCCGGCCGAAGTATCGCAAGCGCCATGTGACGTTTCAAAATGTCCGCCGCCATTCCATTCTTTCCAGAGAAATTGTTGGCTGAATCTGTTTGAAAATTTCAATGAATTCTATATCGGCAGCTCAAAGAAAATTCAATGACATTTTCCGACAGCTTCGTTGAAAAATTTCTCGGTAAAAAAATACAATGGCGGCTGAAATTTTTAAACATCGTATGACGCTTGTGATACTTTGGCCGGAAGGTGACGAAATATTGATTAACTCAATAGGAATCACAGTATCAAGTAGGGTCCTTGTAGGAATCCAACATCAACTGACAACGAAAGAGGAGGAAGTGAAAGCAAATTTTGTGACATTCCGTTGTTCACTCGGTTGTTCATGTTTGTTTAATTTGAATAATGTGTTTCATCCCGGCTCAATACTCAATTTTCACTAATTTATCCTCTCGCGCAAACTTGTGGCTGCAGGAATGTGAGAGCCCCGTCTAGTGGCGCATGCTGGATCGAGCCAATTTGAAAGGTCGGACATGAAATTTTTGACTAAAATTTCAAATTTTGATGTTTATTTCATCACATTTTAAATTTCAAGGGGTGCTTTTAGAAGAGAATTTAACGATGAAACGAATGGCGCCACTTTTAGAACCTCAAAGTTTTGTATAAATGGAGTTTTAAAGTTTCCAAATTTTGTCCGACCTCGATCCACTGTGTGGCGATGGTGATTGTGAACAACCCCCGAAGTTTAATTTCCACGATTCCATATCGGGGAAAATCACATTAAAACATTCCGTGGAGAAATAATTGGCAATCTGAGATGGGCGTATTTGCATCCATCCCTATTGATTCTAAAAAAAACCAGGTGATCCGATTCAGTTCCGATTGACAACACTGCGCTTAAGTTACCACCTTACTTGTAAAACTCTTCTTGTCCCAGCCCTCTGCATGGAAATCCCTCGAATTTCCGCTAATTTTATTATTTTATCACTTGTTTTTGCTTCTGCGAGGGGACTTAATTAACCAACTGCCAACTACTTGGACCAGATTCCGCTGAATAAATAATAGAAAAGAGGCGTATTTTGTCATTTTATCGCCCCGCGACAACGCTAGAGGTCGCGTGGGCAGCGATCGGCCAATCAGCGGCGAGATTATTCTTCCTCTCCTGTTTCGTATTATCGTCAACTACATTAGTATTCTTATCTTCTCGCTTCGTGAAATATAATCTGGGATTTATGACTGGGATGTGTCGTTCCTGCGCGCGCAACTTGCGAAACTTACATCATCGGAATGGAAAAGTACGAGAATACGTCATGTTATCTTGGCACCCAGATTTACTGGAGGAGGTAAACGTATCACAAATTAAAACTCCCTTTCGAAAGTGAGTGGTAATAGTTCATTGAATATATTTGAAAAATTATCATTAGATTACCACCCCTCCCCCCAAAAAAAAAATACAATTGGGGGGGCTTGAAAGACAAGGCGCATAAGTGAAATTTTTGCTATTTCGAGAGACATGTGTTAGAAGTTTCGAAATTACATGGATCCTTAAGAAAGTTCAAAATGACTTTTATTGCTTAAAAATCGGAATTCGAGAGCGAATAGAATATGCACTGAGACTAGTTTTACTTATGAAATCATTAATATCTCAATTTTCTTAAAAACTGCACTTATGCGCCTTGTTCTCCAAGCCCCTCAATTGTGGAAATAACTTGTATGATTTCTCCGTGTCTTAACCATTTGATGGGTAAAGACAGAGTTAAAAATAACATATTTGAGGTATAAAAGCTGGAAATTACTGTTGCAACAACTTAAAAAGAATTAAAGCTTCCTCTTCAGATACACATGCGTACCATCATTTTAAGCTGCAGCTTGAAATAATGAAAGAGGAAGATTTAAAGTAGAATTGTGGTCGTTTTACACTCAAGCAAGCTTTTTCTTTTGCCGCTGAGCATTTGTTTAATTCGTGGAGCTTCTAATCGTTTAAGATGAGAATGTAAAACTTTCGCATAATTTTCAGTCAAATTGTCTAAAATTATCAGAACATGACTTTATCTGTTGCCATCACACAAAGTCTCTTTAAAAATTACTATCTTGTTGGTTTGAAAGAAAAGCAAGTTTCAAAGTCTCACAGCTCTTAAAATTACTCATAAAGGAATACAGAACTGGGGATGCCTCCAATTTTTGCAGTATCATGTATAAAAACTCGTTCAAAAAAGAGTCGTAAATGATCCATGTTCCAGAATTGCAAGTACGTGAAAAAATTGTGAATGAAGAGGTAAAAAATGTGGAGTCTGAACAGGATTCTTCATGTATACTCGTATTCGTTGTGAAAAATGTTTACTTAAATTTCATTTACGGATGCATATTACAATTTTTAAGTGTTTTTGACTACAATTTCTTTGAAAATTTTACGTCGCTTACCGAGAGATTCCATCATAAAAGTACTGTATGAACAAAAGTACAAGTTTTCATGTGATACAACATTGCTCTCGAGGATCAGAAGCATGGGAGGTTGGATTTCCTTGTTAAGTATGAGAATGTTATTTTTTCGCTTGGTAACGTATAACGGTGCGGTGTACATATCTTGAAACTTTAATGTTGAAATTTTTCTCAACTAACTGAAGACCTCCGATTTTAATCGGAAACTAATTACGCTGTACACCGCCTTTTGGTACTCCATTCTTGTTCCATAGGGTCAAATTGCTGATGGCCTGCGCACAGTTGATATCACTATGTAGACATTTCCAGAATAAACCTTAACCTTTGGGTGGGAAAATTAAAAGAATTTTTCAGCCTTAACCTGGTAAGTTAATTACAATTTTATTTCTATCGGATAAAAGTTTATGTATTGAGAATTGGTTGGAAATATATAAGGCCGCGGTTTTGGCGTTTGTTTCGTTTTTTATAAGAAATTCCGATCTACAAAATAATGTATCCTCCATGTCCATTGTGCGGAGCTAAAAATGCGGCAGCCGGGTTGTGCACTCAACGAAGCCAGAGTATGTCGACGGTGAAACTACCAAACCACGTATCTCGGTTTGCGACGTCGCAGACTTCCTGTCATACTTTATTTTTTAAATGAAAAACTACTGAACGTCCAGTCTTGAAAATTTCTGTGATTTTTCCTCTTCGTGCGAAGAAAATTCTGTGAAAATTTCAAGGAATGATATTGATTTGGTCTACTTCAAAAAAATAAAATGCAAGCGTAGATTTTTAAACACCGCAAATGAGATACGTGGTTTGGTAGTTTCACCGTCGATGTGTATTTTTGCAACTAGACTTGCCACTTTCACGATGAAGCTCCGCGGATTCCGTGCTATCTTGCGCAGTGACGTGACGTACTTCGCGATATATCGATTTCTCTGCCGTTTAAATCTTCGGAGAAAGATCGATAAACCGGGTGTTCGCAGGCAACATCTTGGTAATCGATTCTTCACCACAGTTTCAAATGGGGAAAAATCGATAATCGATCATTCACGCCTCGCCACTGATCTTGCGGTGAGCTTACGTCGTACAAGATGTGTCAACTGCCCTCCATAGTTCTTTATCTATTGAAGGCAAATCGGAATTCGAAGCACTAGGAGACTTCGATTATGCGCGTGTTTCTTGGAATTGAGGATAGAAAACAGAGGTGATGTAACCGCAGTTAAGCATTTAATGGCCTCCATCGTTTCGAAAAAGAACAAAAACGTGATATCGACAAAAATTAATCAAAAACTGTAAAGGCTATACTTGACGGAGATTAAAATATCTTTGACCATGAACAGTTCAATAATTAGTTATGGGTCTATATTTGTCTGGACTAGGGTCTCAACTATATACGTAAGCAGGAGTTAGATCTGGAGTTGAAACTGGCCTAGATCTAATATCAAATGGACGTATTTCACTGTTTATGCACAGAGGAACTATGTTGCATGTACTCAAACTCTATGCACACAATCCCTGTCAGCATAAATACGTCCACATGCGAGTTGAGTACATTTTAGAATGTACTATTTACTGATTCTACGCAATTGATTTCTGCTCAGTTCAATAATTAAATTTAAAAAAAAAAAATCGTTTTTGAATCGAAAGGAACTTCTTTTGAATATTTCCCTCGAAAGAATTTGTTTTGAATGGAATCAGAGGCGGCTTGGCCAGGGGTGCTAGGGTGCTTTGTACCCCAGAAATTCTGGCGGGTGGCTCAGAGGATCCCGGTAGGTTTCTTTTAGGGGCCCCCAAAACTTGAAAACCCCACATTAAGGAGGACTTCAGGTTATAGTTGGACGTATTTCTGGCAAACGGAACTATGTTCATTAAGACATGAGCCCTGAGACCCATAAGAATAAATGCATAACAGGGCTCATATCATAATGCACATAGTTCTGTTTGGCAGAAATACGTCCAGTTAGAGGAGGCCCCATCGGAGAGGAAAGGGCTCACGGAAAAAAATTGATTGCTGATTTAACAATCCAATTGTTAAGAAAATTGACTGCAATGTTTCAAATGTACATTTCACAACAGTGGAAAGCTCATTTAACCACGAGGAGGCCTAAATTAGCATTGTGTTATTGTAAAATCTACACAGAAACATTGCAGTCACTTTTCTTAACTACAAAATATTTAAATCAGCAATTTTATATTAGCACCCCAAGAATTTTCGAGGCAGGCCGACACGGAATGGAATTTCTGGTTCTCTTGTTTTCTGGTTCTAGTTGACGTTATTGTGTGATTAGTGGATACGCGGCTGTAAGATGCGCAACGCAAGCACCGCTATTATATCCGCGTAGCGGTTAACCATGCATCGCACCGTTTCGAAGCCTTACTATACTTTATCGACTGATCAGAGTTTATTACGGTCCGACAAAACGACGGTTAGGAAAAAACGACACTAACCTCAAAGCCACAAAAATTCTGCATCCAGCTCGCATCGCTTGACTGTCAAAGTAATTAAACGAATCACCAAAGAGTTGTTCGTCATTTTAAGACTAGATCTCATCGCCACACAATGGATGGAGTCAATTAGAGAGATCGGACATGATTTGGAGACTTTAAACGCTTATAACTCTGTTTATGCAAAATTTTGAGGTCATAAAGTAATTCCATTGGTTTTCTCGTAAAAATCTATTCTAGAAGCATCCCTTACAGTCTAAAATGTGACGAAATAACGTTCATACGGCGTTCTTCCTTAGCACGACAGTACCTATTGAACTTGGTCCAAATGAAGAACTCCAATGACTTCATCAGCTTAGCCTAAATTAGAGAAGAACTGTGCCCGGAGTAGAATTATAAATAATTATTCTTCTATTTTATTGGAGTGTGGGTCAAAAGAATTTGGTAATTCTACGTTTCTAAAGTGATAAAATAATATTCTTCCACCACTATTCATGCTCTCGACGACAAGACATTACGAAGAAATGTTCTAAAAATGGAAAAATTCTTCGAGTTTTTCCTAGACCTCCGGGAGCAAACAAGCGCCTCAAGAATTCTTTGACCAGTGAGGTCTTTATTCAAGTGGTTGTGCGCAACGCTCGGTGGAACAGTTGAAAATTTATACTGAACAAATTTTTGAGACGATTTGTCGGTTCTACGTATGACTTTGAATCATACTCCATCACACTAATACATTCGAATCCTCATAAACGAATGAGGTCTGTCTGATCATTCACTAAAGTTTTACAGCCCAAATTTTGGAGGTATTGGCACCAGAAAACTCGCTAGCCGAATTGACCGTCGTATGTAGATTTCGCACCTATCGGCCAAAGTATCACAAACGCCATGACAAATTTCAAAATTTCCGCCAACATTAATTTCTTTCACAGAGAATTTGTCGATAACTGGAATAACTGTCGATAACAGAGAATTTGTCGGTTGAATCTGTTTGAAAATTTCACTGAATTTTAGTGGCAGCAAAAAATATAAAATTATTCAGAGGAATTTTCGGACAGCTTCGTTGAACAATTTCTCTGTAAAAAAATAAAATGGCGGTGGAAATAAACGTCGCATGACGCTTGTGAAACGTTGGCCGAAAGGTGACGATTCATGGCTCCTCCTATTTTTATATTAAAAACATACTCATAGTTTTTGTTTCCCTATCGGACACTAAGTCCGTAGAAGTTCTGTACTTATTTTTACATTACATTTTGTACTAGAAGTTTTGCGTATGATAATCGCACAGCGCAATACAGCAATCAACGAAATTTCGTCAGTTTCTGGCGTGACAACCTGTTAGTTTGACGGATCCAAGATAATTTTATGCTGATCCTCAGGATTCAAGCATTAAAACACGATTCTACGATGGCATTAGGTAAACTGACTTCTTCTAGTCACTATTACAGATCAGCGAAGGGTGAATTGATTCTGCGGCTCATCGTCTCATACAAAGGAAAGACTTTTAAATCAGATCTTGATTAAATCCGATAAATCAGCAACGCACACCACTGTGTTGCGAAGATTATAGCGCGGCATAAAGCCCGCCTGGCATTTCCGCGGGAAAAAATGCGAGCATGCTCGGGGAGGGAGGGCTGGGTGCTTTGCGGGTTGCAGGCCGTCGGGTTGTTAATTGTTGTTGTTATGACAGCAATTAAAGATACATTTTAATTAGCTGCCGGGACAGTGAGAAGGAAGTAAGGAGAGAAAGAGATGCAAGACGAAGGAGAGAGAATGTGGAGGATGAAAGGGGCGTGAAAGATAAAGAGAGCGGGCTGCAATGTTTTGGCGTGAGTATAGCTTCTGCGCCAGGAGGAGGAGAAATGGACTGTTTTATGCAGTATAAGAAACCACTCTTCCTGGCTCATTTTAGAAACGACGCATAGTGCCATTAGCTTCCGTTGCAGATAGGTGCTTTTGTGGATGGGTCAGAAATAGTAACTACTCCTTACTGCAAAATGCTATCTAATGCTCTCAAAGTCAAAACTGGAAGATATTGTTGCGTTAATTTTTCTGAAAAATGGGAAAAGTATATCTTACTACAAAAATTTTCAAGGTAGACCTCTACACAAAGAATGACTAGAATCATCTTACAATTTAATTCTCTTAAAATTCAACGAGAAAAAGGAATCACGAAACAGAAAATCTGGAAATCAATTCCAAAACAAAATTGACGTGTTTACAATTAACATTATGGTTGAATGGCAAAAATACAAGTATAATCTACTTTCATATCGACTATATTTTGCAATAACTACGAGTTGTGGCTTATTAAGTGCCTATCTCTATGTGAGAACTAATGTCACAAGCAGTTTTCATGAAAGTTTTTTCGACGCAGTGCGAGACAAAATACTTCATGAATGTTCGGGAAAAGGAGGATTCTGCAAAGCGATGTATCGACGGTGCAGGTAAGTCCCCAATCACATATCTCGTTTGCGATGTCTGAAAATCTCGGCCTCTCATGTTATTTTCTTAAAGGGGAACAAATTGACATCATTCCTTGAAATTTTTGCAGAATTTTCTTCGCACAGAGAAGAAAAATCACGGCAGTTTTATAGAATTGCCGTTAAGTAGTTTCCCGTTTAAAAAATAAAGTATGATAGGAAGTCTGCCACGTCGCAAACCAAGTTATGTGATTGCCGACTTACACCGTCGATATGATACAAATATTTTAACTGTGGTGTGAGCGGTGAAGTATCGCGCGAAACTGAAGGCGTTTTTGACTGGTGACAACAGTTCGTCACCCACATCCCGAATCTCTACCGTCATTTCTTTGAAGACGAGACAGGGCCCACCAAGATACAACAGATTTGAAAGAATATCGGAAAATATTGTTTCTAAAATGAGCTCGAGACAGGAGTTCCTAATTGGAAAATACTTTGAGTTCAACATTGAGTCTGGAGGAATAAACCTTTAAACTTTTTTTCCTCGGTTTTTTTATGCGACTTGATGGGTTCTGTTAAACTCAGTTAAATTGAGATATAGGCATCCTCATTTGAACTGCGCTTAGCAGGAAGGAACCAAGCCACGTCAGCTATTGTCGAATTTAACTGGGAATTCAAGCTTTTACGAGAGAACGTTGGCACGGATTCCTTCGAAAATTTAAAGGAATTTGATTCGCACTATGCAGTAAATTCACCGAAAGTTGCACGAAAATTCAACCCATTTCATGTAAAAAAGTATTGGCCGATTTACTTTTGCAAAAGCTGATGTTGCTTGGTTCCTTTCTGCTGAATACGGTTCATTTGAAGAAGTGGCCACAAATAATTTGGCACCGGTGAGATATTAAGGAGTGTTTTCAATTCTGAGAAATTTTCAAACCTAACTTGAGAAAAAATGCTCTGCCGAAAAAAATTCCCCACATGAATTGAAGTACCTCCCTCCGCATACGGTCACAAAAACGAAAAAAAGTAAACGAAAAGCTTAGTGAGTTGACCGCTTTCAAAACTCTCGTGAAATTATTACAACTCTAGCGCCCATTACTCATTAAGTAAGACGTGTTGTTCCCATCACTGAAGTTTTGTGCAGATGTAGTGACTAATCACGAACAGAAACTCATTGATTGTAGACTGTAGCAACAGGACCTGATAAAGACAGGTCGGTGGTATTAGCTCGCAAGAAGCCCATAAATAATGCTTTTGTTAGCCCAATGACAGGTTGTTGAAATCGACGTCAATACTATATTAAAAATAATAACTCTCTCTTTATAGTATGCTCATAGTTTTAACTCCGTTTCTCCTCCTTTTTCTGAGCTTATTGATATGTTCTGTATTGCATAAAATTTGATTGGAGCACTCATGATCCCGTACCTTTTTGCAGTGTTGTCAAATTCAATCATAAATCATCAATCAACGATGAAGGAGACATCTGCAAACAAGCGACGTGGTTGAGATATAATTTTGGGGCTTGGAAGACAAGGCGCATAAGCGCAGATTTGGAAAAATTGAGGTACGAATGATGTCAAGTAAAACTAGTCTTCATGCACGAGCTGTGGAAAATTCGCTCCCAAATTCCAATTTTTAAGCATCAAAAAGTCAGTTTGAACTTTCTTTCCGCCAAAAGGATCCATGTAATTTCAAAACTTCAAACATGTATTTCTCGAAATAGCAAAAACTGTACTTATGCGTCTTGTCCTTCAGGCCCCTCTATTGTGCTTGGTAAGAATTGTCTGTAAAAATTCAAATCACGGTTTAATTTAGTCGAAATTAATTAAAAAGATCAGTCAAGCTGGAGGTTGGACAGGATCTTTTCCTTTCATTATTTTTTCTAAAACTTCCGAACAACTTGAAATAATTTTAGTACACTTGTCTCTTAGAGATAAACACTCATTATCATCGTTTAAACGCGTGGTATACTTAAGGTACTGAAAATTCACAGGTGCAACGCAATATGTAATTGGAACATTATAATACAGCATAATGTTTCGTTTTGAGCGAAGCATGTGCCGCGCTTGTTGTTGAGAAGCAAAAATCCCATGATCTACCTAAGTATATGGCTTGAAAAGTTGTTAAAGAACACAGAGAAAAGCATTTCGGTTCGTATTAAACACCGACATGCTCCCGTTTAGCTAATTAAAGTTTTCGGTCACAAGGACCGAATTTTGGTTCAGATTATTGAAATTTGGCTCTCCCGGAAAATTTCCGTAATCAGAGCCGAAAAAGTTGGGTGTTCAATATCAACTGGAATTTAGTCTCTGCAACCAATTTGTTTTTCTCAGTGTAGCTCTGCCAAGATGTTTCAAACTTTCTTCATATATATATTATCTATATAAACTTAAATTACGCCAGGCATTCAAATATGAGAGAATTTTAAAAAAACAAAGATGTATCATTATGGAGTCAAAAATTGTACGATGATGATTTTTGAAGGTAGAAAATCATATCACCCCTGCTGGTTTAATCAGAGAATAAAGCTGCTTAAGCTTTAAAGTGTGGCAACCCTTAACACCTCCATCATTCTGACCGAGCTGTCTCCTCTCTCTCGTCTGTCTGAGCTGAACTAAACGAGAATAATTAAACACTTGCTGCCTGCTCAATGATCATTACCCACAAGGTTGCCAACACTGAAAAATAAAATCTCCGTGTATTTACTCAGAAAAGGGTAAAATTACCAAGAATTCAGGGTTCTACTTGATCCCAGTTTTTTCTTGGTAAAATTACCATTTATGGAATTGGTAATTTTACCGAGAAATCTTGATAAAATTATTGAACTTTCTCGGTAATTTTACTGGACCTTGGTAAAAATGCCAATATTTTTTATCGACTGTGGTAGAATTACCGAGATAAAATGGCAAAGTTACCGGGAATTGATTACGAATAAAAGTGGTATTCTTGCCTGAAAAAAACAGCGAAAATACCGGTTTTTAGGTAGGCTAACCAATCTTTCTTGGTAAAATTACCAATAATTGGTAAAAAAAAGTGAGATGGTAAAGGTACCAACGAACCTTGGTAAAAACGCCGAAAATTTTTTTTCAGTGTGCACTTTAGATTTTGCACTTGGACTATGAGAGCGTGTGAAGCTGTATTGTGGATGGCACAGAGACAAGAGACCCTCCGCTGGCCTTTTAGCGACAGGCTGTAGGAGCTTTTACTTTCGGGGACTTAACAATTCCTAACGGACAATTATAAGGGAGCAACAGTCATCACTCTTATTTCAGCTGTGGATCCATACCTACGTGGTGGATGATGAGCTTCAGGTGACGTCATGAGCCAAAAGTTTCCCAAACTTCGGCTTGTTTGCAAAACGAAACTGCCAACACGTTTTTAAATATCAACCATGTAGGTAAGTCAACAGAAGAATGCTGAAGTCCCGAAAGTAAAAGCTTCCACCTTTACCAAGATACTAGTGGAGGGTCTTCTGTCTCTGAGATAGCATGACCTCGCCGTAAATGTTCACGGCTAGTTTTATTTATTTATTTTTCGTCCCATTCAACCTCCAAATTTCCGACCCCCTGATGTTTCAATCACGTGCTTTAAGTCTTTTTTCACGTAAAGCAATTGTTTTCCTCACACCAGCTGAAGTTTACACCCTATACCCATCCGAAAATATTTTGTACGATTATAATTAACAACCACAATAAAACCGAACACACAGCTACCGCCAAATATTACCTCTCAGATATTAGTTAAATACAATAGTGGAAGCTGAGCAAAAATTGTGTCATAGTTAGACCAAGTTCATCAGAAAGGAGCTAAACCACATTTTTGAAAAATTGAGTTAAGAATGTTTTTGAGTTCTACTAATCGTATTTATTCTCCTGCCAAAAACTCGAAGTCGAGAAACAAAAATTTGTCCGTGTTACGAGGGTTTAAGGTTTATTTTCTATGTTGAGCCTTATGAAGAAATAACATTTCTAACTTCTTTTTCTCAGTTTCAACTTTATGTGGGTTGGTTCCTTTCTGTTAAACTCGGTCCAGTTTTACTATCCCGTAGATAAGTGGAAATTCGATTAATCATCTCTTTTATAACTTTTTTTGCGTTAAAATATGTTTAAATCAGATATATCTTCGGTTTATTTTGCTTAAATTGAAATTCAGATAAATATTGACCAGACTGGCAACTTTGCTCTTTGCCTGGCGCTCGATCGATCGTCGCGCGCCTGCGGGCACCTCCGAGCTTCTGAAGATTGAGGAGTCGATGCTCTCGCTTCGATACTCTCCTATCAATCGCGGGAGGAAACATCGATTTTCGACTCTCGAGATGCGGTAGGTCGCGAGCGCAAAAGTCTGCATCCACCTCAACCCCCGATCCAAATCATTTGTCGAAACAATAAAGTAAATAATTGTAGCCTTCCCCGGTTCTTGGACGTCATTATTTATTGGTTACCCGACGCTGGAAGCCTACCCGAGCGCGTTTCAGACTCGTGTGACTTGGTTCTGCGCCTGGCTGGACCTCCGCTATGAAAATCTTACTCGAGTTGAGTCAGGCAGAAAGCGATCATGCTCGATGGAAATGATTTTTGCATATACATGATCGAAAAATCCTGAGTGGAGATGTTGCTTGTGTGAGGAATTTGCGATTTGACTGTTGAATCTCATGTAAATTTTCGCGAGAAACACGATGGTGTCAATGGTTTTCTCTGGAATTAATTCCCAAGCTCAAAAAAAGCTCTCAAATCAAGGCCAAAATGGAGGGGATATCCCACCCTACCCTGAGAGTCCACCTCTACATCAAGACAAACTCTCTATGCATAAAGATAGGGAGCAAATACATTGACAGGGCTGCCACTTTATTTGGGGACTCCAAAATTGAAAACACGGCAACCCTGCTAATGTATTTGCTCCCTGTTTTTGCTTGGAGAGTTTGTCTTGATGTAGAGGTGGACTCTCAGGGTAGGGTGGGATATCCTCTCCATTTTGGCCTCAACTTGAGAGCTTTTTTTGAGCTTGGGAGTTGATTTCAGAGAAAACCAGTAGCACCATCGTGTTTCTCGCAAAATTTTACATAAGAATCAACAGTCAAATCGCAAATTCCTCACACATGCAACATCTCCATTTTCAGTTGTTCATGATCAGTGGCGAGGCGTGAATAGTCGATTTTCGATATTTCCTCATTTGAAGCAATGACAAAGAATCGATTATTAAGGTGTTCGTTGCAAACATCCTATTAATCGATCCTTTTTCATAGTTTTAAACGGTAGATCAATCGATATATCGCAAAGCACGGCACGCCTCTGTTCATGATGCACAAGGGCTCCCGTGTTGAACAAGTGAGGGAACAGCTCAATTTTCCCGATCTTTGCGTCACGTGAATGAGAATCTAAATAGAACGGGCTCATCCGGTGGGATTCTCTAATGGATGGCTAAAATATTGATTCTAAGATCATGAAAATCGGCCTCGTAGATCTCTAAAACAAACCAAGACAAAAAATGAACAAGTCCACTAGTCTAATGGGGGAATGCACAAAATTATCACTTAAAATAAAAAAAACATGGGCTATATTTTTAAAATCTGTTTAAGGCGGACTCGCCTTAGGTCTATCACTTGTCGATAACCGCAAAAGTAACGGAAATCGGCTCCATAGTACGGTAGAACGACCCGTTACTAAAAATGAAAATTTAAGGGGTCCGAGAACTTATATCAATGATTCGGTGACTTTAACGCCGGGGCTGAAAAGTAGTCGACTTTTTCTTAAGTGTCCAGTGTCGAGCCTCTTTCTTTGGTCTTCTGGGCTTTTGTTCATGAGCTTTTGAGAAAAAGAAAACTTTTACTCCCTCCGCAAAACTTAAAATGGCCGCCGTCGTATGCGACACAACTTTCCTCGATGGGCTGCAGTGGCGTAACGGACTTCCGCCGGGTCTCCCCGCAAAAATGTTTCTAGCCCCCCCCCCCCATGTCGATAAAATTCCAAAATTATCCCCCCTCCTACCCCTTCCCATTTTTTGGCCCGAGGCATCTAAAATCACGGACTTGGACTTGGAATGCCTCACCCCTCACCGTCCCAGATCCCGTACCCGATTATACGGGACCCCTAAAGGATCAAGGATCTAAAGGGTGGCGGGGGCCCAGCCCAGACCCAAGGATCTACAGAGGGGCCCAGGCCCAAGGATCAAAGGGCCCCCAAGAGCCTTGAGGGCCCTTTAGATTATTGGATCTCCCAAAGCCCGAAATACGAAAAGTGACAAAAAAAGAAAAAAAAAAAATTAGTAATCACTGAGTGGACATTGGAAAGCAAGGGCCCTCCAGCAAACAGGAAGTTCGGAACAGTCCGAAAGAAGTATGAAAAACCCCGAGCTAACAATAAAAATCAAAGGAAGAAGCCCCATCTCGGTAAGTAAAAGGCCCGAAGTTTGAAACCAAAGTTAAGCATCAAAGAGAGAGAGAGAAAAAAAAATTCCGGCGGCCGAGGGCCCCCTTGGCGCCTAGGCCCCCCTGCATAGCAGGGTCTGCGGGGGCGCCCGTTACGCCACTGATGGGCTGGAGTCAGGAAGGAGAGTCCAAAGTACGCTTTTGATTTGCTGTTAGTTGATGAGGCACCTTTTTTTTAAATTTTTAATTTACTTTAAGGAATTTCAATTTGTTTCGTCCGGACGATTTCGACGAATTTGCTGGCCGCCACGCGGCCCAACCTCCAAGGCGCTGCGCGCCCTCAAAGACTGCTTCGCGGCCAGGGGGCGGAATCACCTAGTGTAATCTTCGTTCCCTTTTGTGACACTGTGGAGGCCTAAAATACGGGAACCACTCGGAGAAAAAAACCTCTTGCGTGGGACCCGAAGTTTAGGTCGTATATGGATCTCTGAAGTTTTCGGATTGAGCATCTGAGCACTTTAGGTCTTGCTGTCGAGGTTCGAATCACACATCTGAAACTTCAGTGCTTACATCTGAAACTTCAGTGCTTACATCTGAAATACGTCAGATGTGAGAACCGAAGTTTTTCGGATGTGAAAACCGAAGTACTTCAGATGTAAGAACTGAAGTTTCAAATGTGTGATCCAAACCTCAGCAGCTGGATCCAAAGTGTTCAGATGCTCAATCCGAAAACTTCGGAGATCCATATGACCTGAACTTCGGGTCCCATGCACGAAGTTTTTTTCTCCGTACAGTCAGAAATGGATTCGTATTGTCTTTACGCTCAGCACAAAGGGAGTTTAGAGGAAGGTAGATTTTTAAAACTAGATCATCTGTCGGCGGAATAAGTCGGTGTGTGACGTGGGATATAACTCGTGGAACTGGGTTATCTGCTCAACAAGCAATTCCGGTGTGCGGAACCACAAGAGGCATGTGACAGGACAGGAAGAGCGAAGCGCGATCGGAGTGCAACGGAAAGACGGTCGGTAATTTATTCTCTGGTGGAGAGAATCGTGTGTTTACAAGCGGGATGACAAATGTGTTTCAACAAATCACACCGATAGGATAGGAGCCATAGGAGTCAACCGCTTGGGTCCTGTGTCGCGGGTCCGCGTGCCCATTCTGTGCCAACTCGGTAATCTCACCGCTGCCTAATGCCATTATAGTATCTTGTAAAACAGATGTAATACAAGATCGTTTTGCGCGCGACTGTTAAATCGTGCCTCCCGTTAGCGCGTTGCCAAACTTCGTGCCCGGAGGTCAGAACCCGCGAGAAAATTCGAGTGTCTCAATAAGGGAACCACTCTTCATTCATCCAACCTAGAGTCCCTTTATACTGAGAGTCAAGACAGCATCCTCTCATGGAGTCACAAACGGGAATAAAGATTACACAAATTGAACGTTTTTCGTAATCTTTGATCGGCCCATTCTCAAATTTCTTTCTCCGTTCCTTCTCTAATTCCGTTTGTTCCTTGCCGAACCCGTAATTCCTTGGTCCATTCCAGATTATAATCTTTGCAATCGGTGCAAATGTAATCTTTATTCCCGTTTGTGACACTGTGAAGGCCTAAAATACGGGAACCAATCAGAAATGGATTCACATTGTCTTGACTCTCAGTATAAAGGGACTCTAATCCAACTTATCAAAGTGCCTTTCAGGGGTGCAACAATTTCTTGACCACGCGACAGGGCGCACAGTGGTTCGAATCAATAGGAGAGGTCGGACAAAATTTGGAAACTTTAAACGTTCATAACTCAGTTTATACAAAATTTTGAGGTTCTGAGAGTGGTTCCATTGGTTTCCTCGTGAAATTTTCTTCTGAACGCACCCCTTGAATCTTAAAATAGGACGAAATGAACATCAAAATTTTCAGTTTTGGTCGAAAATTTAATGTCCGACCTCTCTGGTCGACTCGATCTACTGTGGGGCGGTTCGCAATCGGTTGCGTGGGAAAATGGTAAAGCCTCGAAAACGATATGTTCAAACGGGAAAGACGGCAAAATCGCGGTTTCTTCACCTGCAAAACTGCGGTTAAAGTCACGTGTTATCGTGAAATCGCAGCCATTTAAGCGCAGAAAACCACAAAATACTAATCTTTTGTATATTTTTGAGGAAAAGAGGTCTTTAAAATGAGAAGGCTGAGAACTTTCAGCCGCTGCCCCTCCATGTAAAAACGGGGGCTCTTAAAGGTTGGTTTGCGCAAAATTCTTTGAAAATCCACAAGTCTGATTTACGATGTATTCCAACTACATTGGTTACCTTCAAAACTCGTCGGGCCAACAATCTTTAACAGGTAACAGTCAACTTCATTGCACCGATGAGCCTCAGTTTCATCGCCCTTCTGACTTATGACGTATGACGTAAGGACGTATCTCGATGTCCACATTGGCCCCAAAGAGCATTGATTTATACACGTACATATATGAAACATGCCCCATGTGGCACTTGAGATACATCCCTACGTCCTACGTCAGAGCGACAGTTTGTACGTGCAACGTGCAGAAGAGTCTTAAGCTTTCGTTAGTGGGGTGACTCATGTCAAACGTGGGTACACTCGCACGGCCTAGGAAGGACCATCCACTAGCGTCGTGTCCGAATAATAGAAAGCACGTGCATTTGAATGGGCAATTCTGCTATAGCCAGGACTGACTTTCCTTGTATTTTGCTAAGTCTTTAAGTATTTATTGGTTGTTTTAGGAGTTTCAGAGTTTCAGTGAGATTAAATGAGTATAGGTAGGTTACTCTCCCTTTTATTTGAATAGGTATAGATTTCTGAAGCTTTTTGAGCAAATATAAGGCGAGCTAAAACGCTTAAAGGATTTATTCTTCCTGTAGAACTCGTTGAGAAAACAAAGGGTGGGCTACGTGCAACTGTACGTAAAAGAGCTTTTGATCGATCTCAATGGAGAGCCTTGGAGGATAAGGTGCATAACTGCAGTTTTTGAACAAATTGAGATAATCATAAACTCAACTAAAACTAGTGTGAAAGTATATTCTGTGAAAAACTCGCGACGAAAATCCAACTTTAAAGCATCGAAGAGTAAATTTAAACTCCTTTTCTGCTACAAGACTCCGTGTCATTTTGAAACTTTAAACGCGTATTTCTCGAAATAGCAATAACTGCACTTATGCGCTTTGGCCTCCAAGCCTCCCAATTGTTTTTTCATCTAACGTTGCTTCACAATTTTTAAGTTTGCAATTTGGAACGGTCGAATGGTCATTAAACGAGCTAGTTTTCTTGTGACATGCCACATGTTTTTACAGAGGAAAAGCCACGCATGTAACCCATGTATCCATCCAGCCCCGCAATGATTAGCTTGCGGCTTTGAAACGGTGAAACGCGCTGATATTTCGGTCTCTTTTCAATCCAGAGGCTGGTAATAAAACTTAAATAATAGCTCTGAGACGAAGAATGGATGTAAGCTACCAAATTTTTTTCCCGCCTTGGTCCTGCAGTGTTTAGGCTGCTCCTTTGAGTCTCGTTTGGTCGATGGTATCTTGTCATCTACCTGCTTTTAAGGACGTCCGATCGCGAGCGATTCTACGAAGAAATTCGAGATAAGCAAATGGCTGCAAAAGAGTCGTTGATGGTTTTTGCTGACGGGTACAATTTATGCACTTGTAAACAACACGGTTTTATTGCTGTACAGGTAATTAAAACCGCATCAAACTGTCTACGTGCTAATCCTCTTCACTTGAGAACGAGACGGGAGAGGGTTTATCTTAAAACTAAGCAACGAAAATAGTTGGATCTTTGGTGCAAGTTTGCGGGTGGTGAGGTATTGAATTCAGCAACATGGGGGAGGGGGATGGTCCAGAAGGCATACCACCACCTTTTCCTAATTCTACTTGTTTTTTCTCTCATTTTAACATCTTGAAAAATCCTTGATAAAATAAGGGATGGCGAATCGTCATTCCATTATACCCTCTATTTCAGAGGTAAATAATCCCTTTACGACTAAAGCACACCTGCAGTCACAGTAATGAGCAGCTGCGTTTAGTATTACAGTAGGCATTACTTTTTAATTATAATAGATTTAAAATATAACATGACACAAAAAACATTGGGATAGAAGCATCAAAAAAACAAATAAAACTTTCAAATACTTTTTAATATCTTTAAAATAGGTATAATGCGTAAGATTTATTCCAGATATTTATTTCCTCATATCAGTCACTAGAGTAATTTGAGCTATTGATTGCTAAGTTTGTGTTTCACTTTCGACTTCAATTTTCAAAGCTTGCTGTAGGGAGAACTCTTCCGGCTCAAAAGCTTCACTCGAATAATATTTGATCAAAATATTCTGAAAAAAGCTGGCCCTTCGTGCCGTTATTAGCTGCGTGCCCAATAAATGAAAAGTTAACAATGTGCACAATGTTAGCAGCAAAGAAAGCGTATATCCGTTTTTCGGTCGAAAATGTCATTAATTTCATGCTAACACCTTGGTGACAGAGAATGACACGAGACATGCAATAAAATACGCTACAAAGTAGCCAACCAAAACGCACAATGATGTCTTCATTCTCAATCCGGTAACGGTCCCCTTTTGATCGTTGACTACGATTACTGCTCGATTAGCCTCTAAATTAGCCGTGACTGATTCAGAGGCTCTTTCAAATGAAAAAGAAAGGTGAAAGGTGGAGAGTAAAAAGGATCTCGCGAGGACCCTCTTCGAAGCCTAGCTGCCAAGTTGTGCGAGTAATTTTGCAATCCTTAAAACTGTCTGAAATCGAGTGGCAATATTTAATCACAACTTGGATTATTCATGAATTTCCTTTTCAAATTTTGCTCAAAATTTTTCACTTGTCACCATTGTGTGCGGCGCACTAAAAATTATATGAAAAACTCCCTGACGAAAGATGCCATTGAAAAACTAAATACCACAGTTCACTCTAAAGATCTAAAAATTTCTCGTGTGGTTCAGCATGAGCAAATTTTCAAGTAATGAGGGATCCGAACGTCAAGCAACTCGCGTTTGACGGTACGCCTACTTTTCTGGCGCAGCGTTAAAGTCTCTGATGTGATTTCTGCATCTAGTCGTCTCGACGATCTCTCACGTGGCTCGTGGTTGAGCATGATCAAATTGTTAAAGAATATTACCTCCATGCGTCAAGCAACTCGAGTTTGTCGGTACGCCTACTTTTCTAGCGCGGCGTTGAAGTCTCCGAAGTGATTCCTACGTTTCGGCGATTTTTCGTGTAGTTCATGCATCATCAATTTTCTTTAAATAATACGGTCTTCATATTCTAAAAAACTTCCGTTTGCGGACTTTTTTTCAAGCTATCGAATTTGCCCTCTCACGTTTAGAGAGAACAATGTAAAATTTGACGCTCGCAAAGATAGTTTTTCTACAATACATTGAACCTCCTTAAGACCACAAGACTATTGATCGTTTCCAAGAAACTTTTCAAATCATTCCCAAAGGTATACGATATCAATGAAAAAACTGGAGACTAAAAAAGAAACTGATAAAAACGGAAACCAACAAGTTTATTTTTAGACTTGTGGGCTACGCCCCCTAACCGCTTCGCGGCTCAGCCCCTCGAAGCACTTCGCGCCTCAGGCGTTATGCGTTACTCATTAATTTTATAATTTTATAAAGTATAGATTGAATTACCGTTGCCAGAATATTTTCAATCATCGGCTGTAAGCACGAAATCGACTCCGGTGAAAGTTTCTTCCGCTTGGAGTGATTGAAAATAATTCATCAGTTGCCATAATTCAAAACGATACATTTATTTCTATGCGCGACAACGTTGGTGAGAGAGTTTACAATGTTGCTCTTTCGATCTAGACTGATTCGAGCGTTTCATGGCGGGCGGCAAGTGTTAATAAATATCTCAACCTATATCCAAGACCGCCACCCGCTCTATTAGGACCTGCTACACGAAAGGAGGCTGTAAAAATACCGTTGAATAAGAGAGAATTAGAGACGCGCAGAAACGGGCGGAGAAAGCGTATTCAGATTCCGTAAGCCCTTCTTTCTAATCTAGTTTTGTTTTCATGACTATTCACTCCACTCTGAGTTGCTTTTATAGGGTATTCTAAGAATAAATATTTCGAATAAAAATTTAAATTTTCATACGTAAACTTAAAGTAGAAAATAAAGATTTTTTTATCTGGGTATTATACAGGGAACCATCTAATTTTCACCTTATGCACTCTTGAGCTCATTCCATTCAATACTATAAAATAGGATCTCTTTACTGAATTCAATTAAAATTGTAGCCAGTCTTTGCAATTTATCTAAATTTAATATCCAATACAAGTACACACGTTGATTTCTCTCCTCACTGAGTGTCTTTCATACGGTCGAGTTTGCCTTCAATAACCGTGACGGCAACATGAGCGGCTTTTAAACACGAATAGTTGCGCGCAGTTGCTTTTTCTTTTCAGCTCTGTCAAGGCAAGGAACACACGTTGATTAGTTCCAATCGAAGATGTTGTTGCCGGGGAATTTGTTTTGGATTGAAACCCACGTTCGATTGGCATATGCCGAAGAATGTGCGGAAATATTGGCCCGAATACAGCATTAGCTGACCAATATGAATCTTCCACGGATGGTTGCCATTTAGAAGAGACACGGATCTGCTCAAAAAATATTCTATCCCACTCGCACTCATTACTAAACGGGGGAAATCACCCTTTCAAACCGCGATTCCTCCACGAGGTTTGCACCCTCAAAAATACAATTTCTTAGGTGCCTTAGCCTTTGTCTCCGCTGGACGTTTCATGAGATTTGTCCCAGGGAAAAATCTCACTTTCTTGTGAAGTTGGGAAAAATATTGAGTTAGTCAACACTAATCAAAGTGCCAACTAAGAGTCATTGTGGAGTCCCAAGAACGACTTAAAAAGAAGAAGAAGAAATTATGTTGTGTTTTTTAACGGGGAAAAAGCCCAGAAGTTTCATTCCTGCGATTCGAGCCTGGGGAAAGTCCCGTGAAGACAAAGGCGTTATTAGTCTTGCACAAAAACTCAAGGGAGTTAAATTTGTAACTCTAATTCCTAATTTTCGGTTTTCCGACTTCGATCTCCCCGTGGAGTAGTGTAGAGGTAGACCCAGTACTGCTCTACCATCTTGTTATTTATAATTTCATTTACCTCACTGGAAAAAAACACATTGGATCTAGAGTCCAGACTCTTAAAAACATCGACAAGAAAAAGTACTCTTGATTCAATCAGAATCTAGCATTAATCAAGAACCAAGTCTCTTAATTTAAGCAGATTTCGTTTTGATTCAAGCAAAAATCCGATTGAATCAAGAGTATTTTTTCTTGTCAATGTTTTAAGAGTCTGGACTCTAGATCCAATGTGTTTTTTTTCCAGTTCTTGCTAATTGCGAATATGCTTAATCTTTTTTTATTTCCCATTCAGATTCTAAAACTGAATACTCTTGTACAGGAGATCTCGCAATTAATAACCGAGGCCCTGCTAGCAATTTCCAAGGAGCGAGTTACATCCTGCACCAAGTTATACACTCTGCCCGGGACAAAGCGCGCGAGGGATAGACGAGCCAAGGGGAGACAGAGAATGAAGTCCGTGAGCTAATTAAAAGCCGAGGCAATTTTACATAAATAATATTTGGTAGATCGAGCCCGACCGGCTCGGCGCGGCCACCCATGCTTCGAGGTTGATCCTTTCAATTTGGGAAGTGTGACCACGCCTCCTCTTATTATACCTAGAATCGGAGCATGCACCACGGAGTGATCAAGACATCCAATTGATCGAATCGAAATGTTTCGATACATGCTTTAGAAAGTGAGAAACTTATCGAAACCTAATCGATTGATCGATGGATCTGCTTCGAGCTCCATCGAGACCGCGTTTTCCAAAGCGGGACCAGTTGCAGCCATTTGGGTGTATTTCTGCCAAACGGAACTAAGTGCAATAAGACATGAACCCTGGGACCCATAAGAGTATATACATAACGGGACTCACGACATAATGCACATAGTTCCGTTTGGCTGGAGTACGTCCATTTGCGGTGGCGGACGCATCAAACAAATGCTTTTGCGAGCGGATTTACTGATCGTTCCGAATCGATTCGTCGGGTTTTAAAGATGTTGACTGCATCACATGAGTATGAGGTTTTCTTGAAACGTCTCTATCTCTTTCCTTACTACATATTGACTTTGTGAAAAGGGATCGCCATATACTGCGAAAAACTAACTAAGGATTGATACCTAATGTAAAAGGGTTGCATTTTTCTTCTGAATTTTCCCTTGTTTCCATTTCAAACGGATTTTCGTAGCAAAATATTCAGGAAAACAAGATTATTATAGAAATTAGAATTATTACTTAAGTGTAACAATGTTTTTCGGTGGCTTAAAAGGCCGTATCACTACGAGAGGTTTCAATGAGCTAAAGAGAAATATCGATTCTTTTTTTCTGTTTAGAAGTCCAATTGTGAAATTACGATGTTTTGCAAATTCTATCAATCATATCATGCAATCGTAGGTCTTCTACCAACATCGGAGGCCTAGGTTATAATTCTAATGGACTTACCCCCACACCTCCAAACGGGAAAATTTTCAAGAAATAGATAGAATCTCGTTGCTTCAGCCTCTTATTGCAATGAAAAGAGCAGAAAAAAGGATAAAAAATACAAGAAAACCCCCTGCGTGTAATATTTTACTAAGAAAGAAACATAACTGTATACTTCATCCTCTGAATTCGTAAGAATGTGTTGTTTCCGAAATGTTCAGGGAATTATTTTGCCGAATAAGAATTGTTGTCAGAGGTCAGTACTGCTGAAAATGCGTTGAAAAAGAAGAGAAAATTCAGGTAGGAGTGTGGAACAGTGAAGGGTGAGCTCTATGCAAATAAGCTGGATTGCAAGCTAGAGCACCGAGGCAGTAAGATATGCCCTGCCACGGATAATATTTCATACGCGTTTATCGCCAAATCAATTAACCTGATTGCAAATAAGTTAAAGCCCCTTGAGCCAGTAAATTAAGTCCAATTAGGCGTTAAAAATGTTCCATTTTAATTTCGGGCCGAGTGGGTGACGAGTTCATATTGTGAACGTGGGTACGCAGCTGGACTCCAAGTCCAGTTTCTACGCACAGTGGTGGTGTAAGGTGTGTTTGGTGGACATTCAGCGAAATTAATTCTCAAGGGAATGGATAGTATCAACAGGCAGAACTTAATAATATTTCGATTAATGCTACTTTGTGTAAATGGGAATTTTTTTTAAATGGGTCAGTTTTGCACATTACAGCGATAAAATTTTGTTTTGACGATTGGATCTTTTTAATTAGCAACTAACAATTGGACTACATTTTGCAATTAGGAACTGTAAATTCTGGTTCCTCTAGAAAAACACGTATGTGCATGGGGAAACTAATGAAAGATACGTTGTTTTTAAACCGGGCTAGAATCTATAGGTCCAAATTGCAAAATGTACTTCAATTACGACTGGGAATATCGTCCAATGGCAGCCACGCCGCGGCGGATGACATCACACAATGTGTTTGTGCAATAGTGGTTTCTTTCACCTTCATCTTGTCCACGAAACGGATAGCGTAAAGTTCATCAATGATGATTGATAAGACCTTAGTGTAAAAACTCGTACATGTAATGAAAGTATACATACATATTTGTTAATCTGAACGATGCTTGCGACAAAAATCATTTTCGGTCCCTGGACACTCCTATAAACAGTCACATTTAAGAAAAAGAAAAAAAACCGTTTTTTGGTTCAATTTTTGGTTTTGGGGGACAAAATAGAGTCAATCGTGATTTGTTTGAAAGGTTTTTGCAAATGATCTAGGTAACGTTAATTGATTTGAGTTAAGGAGAAAATCCGAACATGGTGGAAAAACTTCGGCTTTTATTTATGAAACACAGAAGTTTACGGGCCAGTTAAACGAGGCTTCCTGTCATCAGAACCGAACTTAGACTCCAATATAATGAAAGATTTTGTCAAATGTACATGTACCTATACTGAGACTCCTATCTTCTATTGAAGATTTTAAGGAAATTTTGTGAATATATGTAGTTGTGGTGGGCCCTGCTTTTTGAGGCCCAACTACACTTTATTCACGGAGAAAAAAACTTCGTGCGTGGGACCCGAAGTTTAGGTCATATGGATCTCTGAATTTTTCGGATTGAGCATCTGAACACTTAAGGTTTAGCTGCCGAAGTTCAGGTCAGACATTTGAAACTTCAGTTCTTACACCTGAAGTACTTCGGTTTTCACATCCGAAAAACTTCGATTCTCCCATCTGAAGTACTTCAGATGTAAGAACTGAAGTACTTCAGATGTGAGAACTGAAGTTTCAGATGTCTGACCTGAACTTCGGCAGCTAGACCTTAAGTGTTCAGATGCTTAATCCGAAAACTTCAGAGATCCATATGACCTAAACTTCGGGTCCCACGCACGAACTTTTTTTCTCGGTGTTGAACGATGCCGCCTATTTCTACCTTATTGGAGCTTGATCGCAACTTGTCAGTATTATGCTTAATCCAAAGAGACTGACGTCCACCCCCAATCAATTAGGAATGTCTATTTCACCCAATAATTAAACCTACGGACCTCTATCTTTTCTTTTCTGTCTTTGGTTACCTGAGCCGAAGATAGTTTCTTATGGCAGGAAACTTTAGTGCCTCATATAAACCAAAGTTCGGTCCTCATAACTAAATGTTCTTTCTTTGGTGTGTTCATTAGTTTGCGAAGTGTTTGCGGACCAACAACGGAATCTTTCCCTCCGAGAGATTTCTCTACATCAAGTGTGCACGGAGAAAACAACTTCGTGCGTCGGACCCGAAGTTTAGGTCATATGGATCTCTGAAGTTTTCGGATTGAGCATCTGAACACTTTAGGTCCAGCTGCTGAGGTTTGGATCACACATCTGAAACTTCAGTTCTTACATCTGAAGCACTTCGGTTTTCACATCCGAAAGACTTCGGTTCTCGTATCTGAAAAACTTCGGTTCTCACATCTGAAGTACTTCAGATGTAAGAACTGAAGTTTCAAATGTGTGATCCAAACCTCAGCAGCTGGACTTAAAGTGTTCGGATGCTCAATCTGAAAACTTCAGGGATCCATATGACCTAAACTTCGGGTTCCACGCACGAGATTTTTTTCTCCGTGTGGGACTCTTTTTGACCTCGAGTGCGGCGGTCTGGCTTCGGGATGAATTTCCACGATTTATCTGCGCTCGGGCTCGCTGCCTGAGTGACGTAATTAACTGAAGCGTCTGAAAATATGGGACTTGTTTCAGTTTTCGTTGTAAATAATTTTCGCATTGTTGTAAGTCAGGGGAGTTCGAGGAGGTGCCGTTCCGCTCTTCGCGGTCCTTGTCGGCTCCGGTCCGCGTTCCCGTCCCGCGTCGGAACGAGTCAATAATATTATTGAAATGTTTATTGAACCAAAAGCCATCCGTCGAGAGCATAGCCGCCGGTCCGTGACCGGGTCTCTCCGGCGCCGCACAGTGGGGCGAATCGGTGGAAAAGTTCGCACGTGATGTGGAAACTTTGGAAGGTTACACTGAAAAAAAGTTCTCGGTGTTTTTACCTCGGAAACTTTAGTGTCTCATATGAACCAAAGTTCGGTCCTTATAACTAAAGGTTCTTTCTTGGTGTGTTCATTAGTATGCAAAATGTTTGCGGACCAACAACGGAATCTTTCCCTCCGACACTGAAAAAAAATTCACGGCGTTTTTACCAAGGTCCGTTGGTACCTTTATCATCTCACTTTTTTTTTACCAATTATTGGAAATTTTACCAAGACGGACTGGTAAGCTTACCTAAAAACCGGTATTTTTACTGTTTTTTTTCAAGTTATAATACCACTTTCATTGGTAATCGATTCCTGGTAACTTTGCCATTTTATCTCGGTAATTCTACCACAGTCGATAAAAAATATTGGCGTTTTTACCAAGGTCCAGTAAAATTACCGAGAAAGTTCAATAATTTTACCGAGATTTCTTGGTAAAATTACCAATTCCATAAATGGTAATTTTACCAAGAAAAAACTGGGATCAAATAGAACCCTGAATTCTTGGTAATTTTACCCTTTTTTTAGGAAATACACAAAGATTTTTTTTCAGTATATATCGTCGTTGATACAAAACGTAGAAGTTTGAAAGTAGTTTCATTGGTTATCTCGATAAATTCCCCTCCAGCGATATCCTGTAAAATTTAAAATGTAACGAGATAGACATCAAAAATTGCAGTTTTCGTGAGAAAAGTTATGACCGACATCTCCTGAATGTTCGTTCTTTTGTACGCCGAACCTGTGACGTAGATTGCATGCTAATGTCCTTCCTCAATGTGCGAGGAGGTAGCGAGGGTCTTTCACTCACATACTAACTTCAAGCAAGCACGCAACTTGCCACGGAACCAGGAAAACCTACGGCTATACTGCCCTGCCAAGGAAAAACGCCGTATGAACCTTCAGGCGATGCCAAATTTCTCCTGGCAAATCACTAATTTTCAGAATTGTTTGTGAATATTTGTCTACCAATTTCTCGGGTAATTTTGTTTGTAATTTGATCTAAAACCTCGGAAAATTTCAAGGAAAAATATTCATAAATTTCCTCAAAAATGAACATTTTATCGAAGGAAATTTGGCAACTCTCGAATGTTCATACGGCGTTCTTCCTAAGCCCGGCAGTACGGCTATACCCTCCCTTGCGTGGGTGCGTTTGTCGGCCTCACAGCTCAGGTGTAACATCCTACTTTTTAAGTGTCTCCGTTAGCTTAAATGATAAGAAATTGTGACTAATTTTTATCTATTTTTTGTCAACGTAAGAAAACTGGAATTTCTTGTTCAAAATAATAATTTTTTTAAAAATTTCCGCATGGATTTAAATGTATACATGGTGTTTTAGACCGCCCGAGCCATGCGTTTTTCTCGTTTATTTCACGTCGCACGAGATCAGCACGAAATCAAGTACAGCGGAGTTAATTGGGGAATTGATCTTAAGGAATCCGGATTTCCATAGTTCCGAAATATCGCCAGTCCCCTTGACAAGATAAGGGGGGGGGGGAGAATCAAAAAGGGATCCGAAGTGCATAGTTTCGAAGCCCCCTTTGGGAGGTAAAGGGATAGGGGGAGCTCAATTTGAGAAAAGTTAAGGTTCCCTTCCGAATCACGGATTGATTGCATTTGAATTAAAGAGCATAACCTAACCTAACAATTCTAAACCTTTATTGACCCCCAAGAGTTTGAATTGACCCATTAAACTCCCGAAAAGTAACCACCTAAGGAGAGGGGCGGTGCCCTTTCCAAAAATTGCTCTTTGGTCACAAAATTGACTTAGCTTCTCCGGGCAAATGGAGGCAGGGCCCTTTTCAGAAAGGACTAGAGGACCCGCCAGACTTGTCCCAAAAATCATTGACATTCTATACATGCGGCGAAGGGTAGTTACGCGCTATACAGACGTACCGTCAATTCTGGGCTCGGAGACTAAAAGTTCCGAGTGCTGTAGCTATGGCTTTGACTGCTTCGGGTGCTGCACCCGGAACTTTAGGTCTCTGGCTGGGCCCGGAACGCAAACAGTATTTGTCTATACAGGGTGATCCAGAGTTTAACTGCCAGACTGCAGGATCGTGTTCCATGGGTCAAAATAAGACTTTCTTGTTGTGTGAAGTTTTTTTTTTCCAAAAGTGCCCTCAGTCGGAGCTATGCCCCCCCCCCCAATTTCGGAAAGTAATCCCAATTTCATCGTTTTCCCTGAATTTTTTCAACGGTTGTGAACCAAATCTCATAAGCATTCATGCTCCCCTGTAATTTTATGACTAAATGACCTAAAAAAAATCAAAATCTCGATTTAAAGAGGGGGTATGGAGGTGTTTCGGCTCCTGCAGTCTGGTCGCTTAACCCTGGATAACCCTGTATAGTTCGCGAATACGGCCTCCTTGACCGGACTTTTTTTTAAGAATATATTCTTTCCAGAGCTCGCCAGACCTGCAACTCGATAATCTGGACGATATTGATGTTCTTACTTCAGATCCCGCCATTTCCTTATTCGCAAGCCCCGTAACATTGCTGATAAATGGTCTACTCTCATCACTCATCAGCCGGCTCATCACTTATAGACTGGTTGGGTCTCTCAAGGAAAAACGCCGTATGAACCCGCAGGCGTTGCCAAATTTCCTTTGATTAAATACACATTTTCGAGAAAACCAATGATTATTTTTCTTCCAGTTTTTCAGATCATTTTGTTCGCAATCTCACCTAAAGCTCCTGGGGATTTCTAGGAAAAATATTTATAAATCTCCTTAAAAATACACATTTCATCGGAGGAAATTCGGCAACCCTCGAATGTTCATACGATGTTTTTCCTTAGCACGGCAGGTCAGATTATAATAGAGCTCCTTCCCACGAGCTACAAAACGTTGCTCCGGGCGCACTGCCCCTTTTTTGAAAAGATAATTCCGTTGTTATGCAATTAATGACAAAAACCGAAGGGACGGGATCTCGTTGCATTGCATCGAATCACAGTATCGCACATTCCCGCCCACCAACCCCCACCCCTCCCTCCCGAGCGGAGCGCCGCCGCCGCGTCGAAGGCCGTAGATTTACGAACGTAACGCACAGTTTATAGATCCATAAATTCAAATGTCTTGATTAGCGGACTGTTGAAACATCGATTATCGGTTATGAATCATCGATTGCAATCAGTCTTCCATTTCGCCCGCGGAGCGGGTCGAGGGAGGAACGTAATGTTTAAAATTTACCGAGCCGGTCAGAAACCACCTATCATATTTCGCCGTGAACGTCAAGTGGTGTGCTCGTGAGGTTGAGCGGGAAGGATTTTTCCCTCACTTTCCAAAGGTGCTTCATCCAAATATGTACTCCGGTACTAACGAAAAACGTCCTGTGTCCCTTCCAATGTTGCAATATCCGTCACTTTAAAGATAATTTTTTGGAACATTTAAGGATTTTTTACTTAGAATCCTCAGGGAATTTCATTCACAATTTTATCTAAAATTCCTGAAAATGTCAAGGAAGAATATATGCATGCCTTATTCTCTCCGGAGACGATTTCTTTCAGCGAATGAAAGTAGGCAACATTTGAATATTCATGAAGCGTTCTTCCCTACACGGAGAAAAAAACTTCGTGCGTGGGACCCGAAGTTGAGGTCATATGGATCTCTGAAGTTTTTGGATCACGCATCTAAAAACTTGAGGTCCAGCTGCCGAAGTTCGGGTTAGACATCTGAAGTACTTCGATTTATACCAAAGGGTTTGGGTCACACATCTAAAGTACTCCGGTATCCCTGTCTCCGTAGTGCCTCGATATCTGACTCGAACTTCGGCAGCTTGACCTCAAGTTTTCGGATGCGTGATCAGAAAACTTCAGAGATCCATATGACCTCAACTTCGGGTCGCATGCACGAAGTTTTTTTCTCCGTGTAGCAGGACAAAATACTTTTCAAATAAACGGGTGCTGTGCTCGCGGCGAACGATTTTGAAATGAATGAGTGATACTACTCCTTATTAAGTATCAGGAGTGGGGGTTCGCGCGGACTGTGAGAACTACAATTGGACGTATTTCTGTCAAACGGAACTATGTGCATCAAGACATGAGCCCTTAGACCCATAAGAATATATGCGTAATAGGGCTCACGTCATAATGCACATAGTTCCGTTTGACAGAAATGCGCCCAATTGGCACATTGCTTCGCTCCTCTGATGTAAGGGCGTAACGCCGCTTTCACGTGAGCTCCGAAAAACATAGATCTGAATGAACGCTACGGCTTATCTCAAAATGCACTTATGCGGTACTCCCATCCATTAGAGGAGGAGTTTGGTAACCACTTGGCATACTGATTAATTTTTATGTAGGATAATTTTAAGGTGATCTGGCAAGGGCATGGTTTATTCTGACTGCTAGCGTGTAATGCAGGCTGACTAAATGTGGATATGAAGTGATTATGATTTATGATCAATGGACGCACACGTGGAACTCATATTATACGACTTTTGCACGATCCATCGCCATCTTCAGTTAGGGTTTCGCGGGAATCATCGACATTTAAATAAACGATATATGAATCAATCACATAAGTGGAACGGTAACTTTTCGGTCGAAAAAGCCCTTAAAAGTTAGAATTTCTCTAAAGAGCTGCCCCTAATTACTGGGCGGTATGAACAGTCCACAAGTTCAGGACCATACCGTTATTGGGAAACCGGTGAAAAATATACGAGATAAACTTTGCGCTGATAAGAATGGAAAAATGCTTCCGACTTACAGATGGTAAAAATTAGTCAGTGGCGTGGCGTGCTTCGCGATCCATCGATATTTCCCCATTTGAGGCTGTGGTAAATAATCGATTATTAAGGTGTTCGCTGCGAACACCCTGTTTATCGATACTTTTCTATAGGTTTAAATCGCCGATCAGTCGATATATCGCAAAGCACGCCACGCCACTGAAATTAGTATTATATCCAAATTTGACTGTGTATTATCTATAAAAGGTCTAGTTAGTAGTACTCCTTATAGTTCACTGCTAATATTAACCATTCAATTGATTCTAGCTGTTTACTGGAAATTAATATGCCGCACGACAAAAAAATAGTAAAATGAAATTAAGCTATCCAACCAAAACTGGAAACATTTTACCGTACGTAACAACTTACTTTCTTGACACTTCGAGTAAAAGCCCCCAGCACAACGTGGAAGTGCGAAAAAATTGGTTTCATTGAGGTGTGAATCTTAGTAAAATTAATACTCAGTCGTAGCATAGTTGATGGCTTTATCGGGGATCATGCCGAACACTTTTAATGATTTCCTTTAAAACCTATAAAATTGCTCATGAGATTTGTGACTGATCTCAAACACAATTTCTCACTGTAACGAGTGAATGGGAAAACATAGGTCAAATATTACAGGTCATGAGTAATCATAGGTCATGAGTAAGTTTCTCCAGTGAACAAACTTAGATTTTATGTCATCCAAAAAGAGGAAATACGGAAGAATGCATGGCGATCCATACAGTCCGTAGTATTTCGAAAAATGGAATTTCGTAGAAGTGTAATTATTTTTCTAGCCGAGCGTTGAAGTCTTTTAATGGTGACGGTAAGTGCTCAGAGCGTTGATGAATGAAACTATCCCCATCACTCCTTCATCTATTAAAACTCATCGATATTTTTACTATTTGCCTATATTCTTTAATGAACAAATTCAGATTTCATGTCATCCAAATTTAAAAGAGATTATGGAAGAATTTATGACGATCTATACAGTCTGCAGTATTTCGAAAAATGGAATTTTGTGGAAGTGTAATTATTTTTCTAGTCGCGCGTTGAAGTCTCTTTTTTAATAGTGACGATAAGTGTTCAGTGAGTTAATAATTGGACGTATTTATGGTAAAAGGAACTAAGGTGCACGCAAACCCTATGCACGTAGTTCCTTTTACCATAAATACGTCCAAATGAAACTCTACCCAGCACACCTTCGTCTATTTCCACTCATCGATATTTTTACTATTTTTCTATATCGCGTTGAAGTCTCCAAATTATCAGCGAGTAAGCAGTAGTGTGCCGCCGGGTTAGTCAATGCATATCGATCAAGATTAAATGATCAACATATACAGAATTTATAACACAGATTTCAAATCACATAATATCTGATATTTGGGCAAAGCTAAGGAAATTGTGGGGGAAGACAGGTCCCCCTGTACAAAAGTACAATATCGATGAGTAATAACTTTTGGCGCCATAGAAACAAATCAGCCATTGGTTTCCAAACAAATTATCGTGTTAACGCACCCCAAAGGTTTACTGAATTAGGAAATATCTCAAGCCACACGGCAGCAGTCTTCTAAAGTGATCAAAAGCCGGAGAAAAGCGTCTCTAATTTATAGATAGCTCTTCCCCATGTTAATCTATCGGGATCTTTTGAGTGCAGCGAAGGGAACAGGAAATCTGGTGTAAATGAGCACATCGAAAAACACCCAGTTACGACAAATAAATATGTATAACCTGCCACTAGATCGTGATAACATGGAACACGGCACCTCAAGAGAGGGGCTTACTTGCCGGCCACGGGCGGTTGGTGACGACGGTTCCATGTTAAAACAATATAAAGAGGGGAACCCTCCAACGGACTGACAACGCAGGGGAATCCGAAAAGGCGTAGGCGCCCATTTCACCGGCTCCGAACACGAAGATGAAAACGAAATACAAGCGATAAATCATCTAACGATAGCTGAAGTCGATTTAAGTCCATTGAAGTGGAGTTAAAAGCAGGATTATTACAGCGCAGATTGGCAGAAAGCTGTGGGTTAGGCTAGACACCGCTCACACAGCAAAAGCGCATTTTCTTCTCACATTGTCTTTTTAGGGTAAGCTGATAGAGGAAGCGCCTAAGATCGAAAAGGAGATTGGGTTAACTTTTCTTCACCCTCCCCCGTAATCAAAATATTTTTAAAAATTTAATTTATGGATAGATTTGCACTGACTTTATTTGAAAGAAACAAATTGAATATGATAAAAAAATTGATAATCCCTGATTTACCGCCATCACTCATTTTGGAACTCGCGCTTTAAAAAGTTTCCACGTAAGTACTAGGTATCCCATTGTTATTGCTTCTCAGCATAGTTAGCCTCGGGTGTAAGAAATCCCGTTTTTGATAGATGAAGCTCAGATTAAATCGTTAAAACACGATTCTGCTAGGTACAAAACTGGCGCAAAACACGTGATTTTCAACGCAGTTTTGCAATGAAAACGCGATTTTGCCAACATTCCCATTTCAACACACCGTTATCGGAGCTTTCCCATTTTAACATGCGGCCGATCACGACCCGTCCGGTCGCGTGATCGAGACATTTTTGCACCCCTAAATATCCGTGCCCGTCCTCAAAAGCAATCCTTGTTAAAAATGTTCCATAGGGACACATGGTAATTTGGCTCACAAAAAAACTGGGGTCCCCATGGGCACCCCAGTCTTCTCCATCAACACCCCTTCTTCCCCATGGGCATCCTAGTCTTCCCCATGGGTACCCTAGTCTTCTTCATGGGAACCCTAGTCTTAAGTCCTGGTTGGGCGATCAAATTCCGAACCAATTCCGATCAAAGTAGACATGCTGATGACTGATGGTCACCATCTACCATCAAATTTTGACGGGCCGCACAATTTTGTTCAAAGTAAGATCAGAATGGAGTGCCACCATTTATCATTTCCTGCCTCAGGAAACATTTCTGCCAAAATTTCATTTTAAAATTAAGCAAATTAATGAGTTTAAGACTGATGACCCCCGACGCTTTGATGCTACTTTGATCGGAATTGGTTCGGGAATTTGATCGTCTATCCAGGGCTTTCCGCATGTACACCCTAGTATTCTCCAATGGGCATTCCAGTCCTCCCCACGGGTACCCATGAGCTCCCATAGGCCCCCATGTAATTCCAATGAATCCTCATGAAATTTTCACGAGAACCCATGTTACATTTTTAACGGGATAAGTATTTTACAGGGGTAAATAAGGCAACATCGGGATGCCCATACGGCGTTTTTCCTTAGGACAGGAGTACAGGTTTGTGAATCACCTGACGGGCGAGCGGGCATGGGAGGCATTTGTATGCGGGGCGGATTGCGCGCGTGCACGGCTCGTCTGGAGCCGGAGCCGGAACGTCGGGCGTGGGTCGGGCCAGATTTGAGAGCGGATTTATCGGGGTAATCGATTCATTTTCACTGGGCCCGATCCGCGATGCGCGAGCCCGATCGACTTCTATCTCTTGACACTTTGTCAGTTCACGTGCTCCTGCCTACCCGAGTGTCATTCCGGCCGCGACTACCCGAGTCCCATTCGCAGCCGCGCTCGTCGGCTCTGTCGATGATTGCTTCTTCAGTTATTTTTGACTCACAATCAGTGGTGAGGCGTGGATGATCGACTATCGACGTATCCCCATTTGAAGCTATGGTGAAGAACCGATTATTGAGGTGTTCTTTTATCGATTATTCGATTTTATCGATTTTATCCTTTTTATCGATCCTTTTCCACAGGTTTAAATTACACGGAGAAAAAGTAGTATTCTCTGAAGTATTCGGATTGAGCATCTGAACACTTTAGGTCCAGCTGCTGAGGTTTGGATCACACATCTGAAACTTCAGTTCTTACAAATGAAGTACTTCGGTTTTCACATCCGAAAAACTTCGGTTCTCACATCTGAAGTACTTGAGATGTAAGAACTGAAGTTTCAGATGTGTGATCAGAATGTCGACAGCTAGACCTAAATTGTTCAGATGCTCAATCCGAAAACTTTAGAGATCCATATGACCTAAACTTCGGGTTCCGCACGCACGAGGTTTTTTTCTCCGTGTAGAGCACCTTAATAGGGAGAGTTCGGCCAGTTCGGTGTCCACCTCTGATTGTCTCATTTAACTTAGGCTGAATGGAGCCCTCTAGGACCCAACATTGGCGGAGGCTGTAAGTAAATTTAAATACAAAATGACACAAATGTAGTTTAATTTCCATATCGCAACGAGAAATTTACTCAAATGCACTATTGCGACTGGAAGGTAAGTTAACAGTTGATTGAATGTAGTGGTCCCGAAAGTAATAGCTTCCACCATTGCCAATATACCAATGGAGGGTCTCTCCTCTCTGGCTATTGTTGACCATCAAGGTTCAGTTACACGATCAAATTGAGCCATCAAACTGAAGCTCTGATTGGTGGAAAAAGACCTGAGGTGAGGATGCGACCAATGAAAGGCCCAATTTGATGGCACAATTTGATCGTGTGACTGGACCTTCAGGAAATTTTGAATCCCTAAAGCGGCAGATACACCTGCGAGTTACAAGCGCTTCTTGAAAGTGAGAGACCAATAGGAAACCAGATTTTCGATTAATCATCATCGAGCTATCGAAATCCTCCTCGCTTATTGGTGTTTCAGATGCACCTGCAAGTTACAAGGGCTTGTTGAAAGTGAAACACCGATAGGAAACCAGAATTTCGACTGAACGTCGTCGAGCTATGGAAATCCTCCTCGCCTATTGGTGTTTCACTTTCAACAAGTTGTAACTGTAACTTGTAACTGGCATGTGTATCTGGGCTTGCAAGGCCCTTTAAGATCAAACGTTATGACAACTGCCGGGATGCAAACTGAGGATCTCTATTTGTGTCCGTGGCTACCGACTGGACAATACACTCATGTTTATTACGACCCGTGGGCACTCAACCGTGCAGAAGACAGAAACTTGGCATTTGGACACCGATTCCTCCGGAGATCCGGAGGGAGATAACTGAGGTGTCAATTTCGTCGCGGTAGCGTCGTGTGGCTGGGCATGCGGTAAAGAGTGGGTGTAGAGTGGCTTACCGACGACGACGACGTGGCCGAAAGCGCTCTGGCCGCCGATAGCTGTGCAATTCCATCGATGACCCCTGAACTGGTACTGGCACTCCTGGGTGCCGAGTCGGATCCCGTCGCCGACGGCCACCATGGCGTCCGGCGCTTCCCGACACATTTCTCGCTGCCGATCCGTGAGTCCTGGCACTCTGCTGCAGATCGCCCCAGCACCAAGCGCCGAGCCGCCCGAGGATAGCCTCAACACACAACCAACATACAATATCAATACAAACGCACGTCCAAATCAATGGAAACAACTGACAAGTGAACAGTAAGAAAAAGACATGGAGAACAATACTCCCGGGCTGAGGAAGAACGACGTATGAGCCTTCCGACGGTTGCTGCTTAAGGTGATTTGATGGACGCCATATTTTGAGTCAGAACGGCATGCGATGTATCACATCAATTGGTTCCATTTTTTCAGCTACTCGTCATTTTTCTTCAATTTTGAGATCGCAATTCTGTTGTAAGGAGACTAAAGCACTCACTTACCAATTTTAGCAAAGAAATTCAACGTAATAAAGGCGTGGTTTTTTTAAGAGAGAAAATATCGCATTCGATACTGATATCGAGACTGCACTCGAATGCGATATTTTCTCTCTAAAAAAACCACGCCTATATTACGTTGAATTTCTTTGTTAAAATTGGTAAGTAAGTGCTTTAGTCTCCTGATAACAGAATTGCGATCTCAAAATTGGAGAAAGATAACGAGTAGCTGAAAAAATGTAACCGATTGATGCGATATATCGCATGCTGTTCTGACACAAAATACGGCGTCCATCGAATCACCTTATAAGGTGATTCGATGAAAGCTATATTTTGTGTCATCAGAGCGACATGCGATAATCGCATCGATTGTCTCCATTTTTCAGCCCCTCGTCATTTTTCTCGGATTTTGAGATCGCAATTCTGTTGTCAGGATATTAAAGAATTCACTTACCAATTTTGTCAAACGAATTCAACGTAATAAAGGCGTGGTTTTTTTAGAGGAAAAATATTGCATTCGAGTGCAGTTTCGTTATTAGTATCGAATGCGATATTTTCCCTCAACGCCTTCATTCCTATGAATTCTTATTGTCAAAATTGTTAAGTTAATTCTTTAGTCTCCTGACAACAGAATTGCGATCTCAAAATTCGAGAAAAATGACGAGTAGCTTAGAAAATGGAACTAATCGATGCAATATATCGCAGGTCGTTCTGACACAGAATAGCGTCCATCGAATTACCAGCAACATTTATGAATACTCATAGTGTTTTTCTTATCATGATTCAAGCTGGATTTTTCTAGAAAAATAAGAAAAACGCTTGGGTTAAGAGAAAAAGTAGCTTAAATTAATTTACGCTACTGTTTCTCTTAACCCAAACATTTTTCCTCTCGGTTCTCGAAGAATCCAGCCTGGATCAAATTAAAAAATCTTGACGGCAAATTCAAGAATTATCAGACTTAAGCTAAACACCTCTTTTTTTCAATGCTTAAACACAAGCGCTGAGGAACGATCGCAACGCGTTTCGCCTTCATTTTTCAAAGCAGGCAAAACGTCTCCCTCGTGGTTGAACGCTGAGCTGGTATCGCTCATCGTGCAAAGTTGCATTGAATGTGCGTTTAGCTATGGGCACATTTTATATGCATACACATGTGCAGCGTTTACTGAAGCGCGATTCGCCTTCGCTTTGTGACGTAGGCAAAATGGCCTCCCGCGTGGTCGAACAGTGGTATCGCTCATAGTGCAAACATGCTTTGTTCGTGTTACTTGATGTTTTATTATACATTTTGAAACATTTCTGTTTGATACTTGGCCAACAGTAATTTTCGTTGCTAATTTTTCAATTTACTCGAATTTTAACGACTTTCTCTAATTGTCTCGAGGTCATACGGCTCTTTATCGTATGCCTAATCTTTTTATCAAATATCTGGGCACTTAATCAAATGCCTCGACAAAATGTTGAAAATGAAAGATTATTTGACTCTTTGACTATTAATAAGGGGAAAACAAACGCTTTAAGACGATTGAACTCTTATGTATGAAAGATTAATAACAATTTGCGAGATCGTTTGTTTATGTAGGTTACATGTCCTGGCATTTATCTCTGGGTAGACCTGATTGTAGGCGAAAACATTTGGTGACATAAATACATTTTTTATGATAAAGTAGTTAGGAAAATAGTTATAAATAATAGGGAATACTTGAGACTAAGAATGTATGTGGTTTGTGTAAGTACGCCATTTACATTCAGGGTTCAAATTAAATATCTACAGTCGATAAACTGTCTAATTAAAATGATGCAAAAGAAAGGCACTAAATTACTGAAGGAAGGTAATTAATATTTAATCTTTCAACTGCCAGAAACTTCTGAAAATACGAGTAGAAAGTGTGAATGATACCTCCCGTTAACATGGCCGGATTTACCTACTTGCCGCCCATGGGCCGCCTATATTTTGCCGCCCTCTTCTCATTCATTTTGAAATATCAATAAAACCATCAAGTGAACGTGCCGGAGGGAGAAGGGTGCATAAGACGCGTTCACTCGTGTTGGACATATTTTTTGCGTAAGCCCTGCCAACACTACTAGCAAAAGTTCACGGAGCTTCGCGCAAAAGTTCAGTTCCGTAAACCTATCTCTGTGGGGACAAGGCCTTTCATTTGTAAGAAATGAACTAAAAAATTAAGAAAGAACAGACATGAATGTAGTTTAATAATTATAACTTCCGCCGCCGCGCCGTGCTGCCCTGCCAGACCACACTGTGTTTGGCGCAATGCGTGAAGTATTCATGTAGACTTGTAGGCACTGTGCGTTTCACGCCGCGCCGACCGCTGTTGACCGCACTGTGTTTGACGCAATGCGTGAAGTATTCATGCAGTCTCGTAGGCGCTATTATGTGTTACATGCCGACCACCGCGGTGAGGGCTTCTCCTTTTCATCTCAAGTCCTCGTCATCATTTCTCTTTGCGCCGCGCCGCGCCGCTCCAGGCCAAATTACGTGTTTGTTTTCTCTCTTAACTCAACTAATTAAAGATGCGCAGTCTTTTGTAACACCGAAATAAGACAAAATTAGAAATTAATGAACTCTAAGGAAATGAGAGATTTTGTCACCTTTTCTTGTTAGTAATTTTTTTCTGAATCCGATTTTTTTGTACCTGCATTTAAAACAATTGCAAAATTTGCCGCTCCCTAATTTTGCCGCCATGGGCCGCGGCCCATGTGTACGTGGAAAACTGTCTGAAATGTTTTTAAAAAAATATTCACAATTCTCCTAATGAAGTCGGTTTTTATCGAAGGCAACTTGGCAACGTCCGAAGGCTCATAAGGCCTTCTTCCTCAGCACGGCAGTATGAGCATCAAAACTTCTCAGGTAAAATACTCGTGGTTTTTTTTGCATGATTCTTGCTCTTTCTCATCTTTCATTCAGGAGTGCTCATCGAAATTTCACAGCACCGTGAATTGGTGCCGCCGGACATGGCAACGCAATTAGTGGTACTCGATTTTTACGACTCAGTCCAATCGATATTCTAGGCGTGGACTCCGGGCTTCGTAGGCGCCTCGCCTGCCGCATCGACATAATCGTTATAAAAAGGTGATGGAGAGAACTATGCAAACGTTTAACGATACCATGCCGTGCAGAGGGTCGTTTACAACGAGTGCCAACTATTTTAAAAATGGTACCCCTTGTTGTCCTTTGAGCTATTTCATTGAGACCGGAAACTATATTTTGGCAATTAAAAAATGGACCCAGTTTAAAGCGCTGCCTCCACTCGTCAAAATTGCGTCAAAATGGAAGCTCAAAGTGAATCGATTTCAACGATAAGTGGCTCAAAGTCAGGACTGCGATTGATGAGTGTTGCAACTCAAAATAGAGCGGCGTGACTCTTTTTTGATCAACTTTCGCGAACGGATTGTATTTATCGATTCACTTTGAGCTTTCATTTTGACGCCGCATTTTGACGAGTGGACTCAGGGCTTAACAGAAATGCACAACAGTGGCGTGGCGTGCTTTGCAATGTATCGATTGATCTACCATTTGAGCCAATGGAAAAGGATCGGCAAATAGGGTATTTGCAGCGAACACCTTAATAATCGAGTCTTTACCAAAGCATCAAATGGGGGCATATCGATAATCGATCATTCACGCCTCGCCACTGCAGAAATGCACCAGTCGCATTTTGGAAAATAAAGAGTTGGGGGCAGTTTTGAATGCAACTAGTCAGGGCCGGATTAAGGGGGTGGCCACATGGGCCGCGGCCCATGGCGGCAAAATGTAAAGGGCGGCGAATTTTGCAATCTTTTTGAATGTAGGTATCAAAAAATGAGAGCAAAAAATCGGATTCAGAAAATAAATTACAAACGAGAAAAGGCGACAAAATCTCTCATAACCTGAGAGTGAAAGTATAGTAATTTCTTATTGTGTCATCTTTCGGTGATACAAGAGACAACACCTTTAATTAGTCGAGTTAAGAGAGAAACCAAATACGCAATTTGACTTGGAACGGAGCGGTGCGGCGGTGGTCGGCATGAAACGCATAGCACCTACAAGACTGCATGAATACTTCATGCATTGCACCAACACAGTGCGGTCGGCGCAGCGGCGGAAGTTAAAATTATTTAACCAAATTTATGTTTGTTCTGTCATAATTTTTTCGTTCGTTTTTTTATAAATGGAAGGCCTTGTCCAAACAGGAATGGGTTTACGGAACTGAAATTTTGTTAGTGTTGACAGTGCTTTCACAAAAAATGTGCCCAACACGAGTAAACGCGTCTCATTCACCCCTCCCCCACCGGCACTTGATGGTTTTCATAGACCGTATTCGACAGATCACACAGGTGAGATTATATTGGAATGGGTCTTATGTGGCCAAATTTTCATTCTCTCGAGTACCAAATGGCACGCCCCCCGGTTAGAAGTGTCTAGATCCACCTATGTTTACTGGCCCATTCTGTTAAATAAAAAAATATGAGAAAAATTAGGTTACGTCTGACTGCTGCTGAGCGTTCATTGCACCGAAAAAAAAGTGAAGTTGATTTTGTATTCTGGAAGTAAAAAAAGTGTGAGGGAACTTATAAAATGCTGAATTACCCGCCACAGCAGTTAGCTTTACATATTGGCATTGCTAAAGTAACTGCTGTAGCGAGTACCTAATTCAGCATTTTATAAGTTCTCGCATACTTTGCTTACACCCAGAATGTAATATGAATCGGTGAGAACGAAAACACACCAACTTGAAAAAATGAAAATAATCAAAACACACACAAAACTGCACAGTGGGTGTACAAGTTGGATTGCATTTTGCAAAAAGGAACCACTAGCATTGCAATGTTGCTAAGATTGTGCAACTTCTTTTGTCTTGGAGGAAAAACCCGAATATCCATTAATACATATAGTTTCTATTTTACTTTCTAAAAACTGTAAATTTAAGACTATTATTACCATCTAAATTTCATAGTTTTTCACGATTTCCGCAATTTTATTGCAAAAGATGAAGTTGCACAATCTTAGCATCAATGCAATGCTAGTGGTTCCTTTTTGCAAAATGCAATCCAGTTAGTCTAAGAAGAATATTCTTTGTTGCGAAGGACAAGTATTAAAGGATTCTTTAAAGGTCCAGCTGGAACAGATGCGCTAACTTCAATGACTTAAGTGAAAATTGACCGTTTTCAATGAAAATTAAGCATTTTCGAGTTACAGAGTTGGTGTATTTTTGTTCTCTCTGATTCATATCAACTTAATTTTTTTTCGGTGTTGGCCAACTGCGCGGCGAATGCAGGGAAAATTCGCAAATGAGGCCATCGATGAAGACGAAACCGAGGCGAGTGATGAAGGCGATAAGGAATGAGAAGACAGAGCGCGGGTGTTTTCTCGCGCGGGTCCAGCACCCAACAATAGCAGAAGGAAGGTGAGCTGTAAACAGTCTAGCTTCCGAAAGAGTGAAAGACACCCCCCCGCGAGGTGCCCCGCTGATGAGAACCCGTCTCTCCCCGGGGGTCGACCGTCCGCCCGGTCGTGAGCGCTTCAATTTTTGTGGCAACATCTAATTAGACACCGGCCCCAACTCAGCGCCTCTCAAAAGAGTTATCGCGCTGATTTCGTCACCGGACCCGCCATGAAAGGATCCTCCATCTCCTCCGTACCTTTGATTGAAAAATTACCTTTTATGGCGTTATTTTATAACCGCAAATATTTCCCTACACGGGAGAATAGTTCGGTCTACAGTACCTTTAAAGGGAGAGTATGGACAACTCGATTTATGTAGCTCTTAGGGCCTGCTTAGGGCCCAAAAGGGCGACGACGCGACGTGTAAAAAGAAAATCACTAGAAAAGTGCCGCTGCCAACCTGTGCATTTGAAAGATTAATCAATATGGCCGACAGCGCATCGTAAACAAGCGTCTTTAAGGATTAAGACTAAAAACTGAGAACAATTAGGCGAAATCAAAGTTTTATATACTTGCTTTTATAATTTATGAAACGACGGGTAGTCAGGGCCGGATTCACCTACTTGCCGCCCGTGGGCCGCCTGTATTTTGCCGCCCCCTTCTCATTCGTTTGGAAACTCGATAAAAACCATCAAGTGAACGTGCCAGCGGGGGAGGGGTGCATAAGACGCATTTACTCGTGTTGAACACATATTTTGGGAAAGCCCTGTCAACACTACTAGCAAAAGTTAAGTTTCGTAAACCTATCTCTGTGTGGACAAGGCCTTCCATGTTTGGCCCAAAGCGTGAAGTATTCACGCAGTCTTGTAGGCGCTATGCGTTTCACGCTGACGGTATTGTGCTCGGCGCAGTGCGTGAAGTATTCATGCATTCTTGTAGGCGCTATCCGTTTCACGCTGACCGCAATGACCGCACTGTGTTTGATGCAATGCGAGAAGTATTCGTGCAGTCTTGTAGGCGCTAATATGTGTTACATGCCGATCGCCGCGCCGCGCCGAGGGGTTTTCCTTTTCATCTCAAGTCCTCGTTATCATTTCTCTCTAAGTCGTTCCAGGCCAAATTGCGTGTTTGGTTTCTCTTTTAACTCGACTAATTGAAGGTACTGTCTCTTGTATCACTAAGAGACGAAAAAATTAGAAATTACTATACTCTCAGTAAATGAGAGATTTTGTCGCCTTTTCTCGTTTGTAATTTTTTTTTCTAAATCCGATTTTTTTTTATACCTACACTTGAAAAAATTGAAAATTTTTGCCGCCCCTTAGATTTGCCGCCATGGGCCGCGGCCCATGTGGCCACCCCCTTAATCCGGCTCTGCGGTTGGTAAGAATTATGAAAATTAGTACCACTGGATAATTTGAGTTCATAGGTAGGCTGCCCTTTTGGGCCCCAAGAGCTACATGACCTGATCAAACCTAGCCTCTAAATTTTCGAGTTGTCCATACTCTCATATAAAGGTACTCTAGCGTTGTCTTCCGAAATATACTGCCGTGCTATGGAAGAACGCCGTATGAAAATTCGAGAGTTGCCAAACTTCCCTCGATAAAATGTTTATTTTTGAAGAAAAATATGAATATTTTTCCTTTAAATTTTCAGGAACTTTAGGTGAAATTGCGAACAACATTAATACCTCAAAAATTGGAAGATAAAATATTTATACACGGAGAAAAAAACCTTTTGCGTGGGACTCGAAGTTTAGGTCATGTCGATCTCTGAAGTTTTCGGATTGAGCATCTGAACATTTTAGGTCTAGCTGTCGAGATTCGGATCATACATCTGAAACTTCAGTTTTTACATCTGAAGTACTTCAGATGTGAGAGCCGAAGTTCTTCGGATATGAAAACCGAAGTAGGTACTTCAGATGTATAAGAACTGAAGTTTCAGATGTGTGATCCAAACCTCAGCAGCTGGACCTCTAGTGTTCAGATGCTCTATCCGAAAACTTCAGAGATCCATATGACCTAAACTTCGGGTCCGACGCACGAAGTTTTTTCCTCCGTGTATGTTTACCAGAAATCCGTGTTTTGGAAATGGAAATTTGGCAACGCCTGAGGGTCCATACGGCGTTTTTCCTCGCACGGCAGTATAATACAGCAGTGCAGGGTCCTTAAAATATATATCGTGTCTGGACTATTCGAGTAAACACCTGAAAATGAACTAACCAATGAAATCCCACCAGCTGCCAGGAGCTTGAGAAGGTCCTGGGTTGTGTCCTCGGCCGCGGCTCGACTATGGCCCCGATGCCACCCGCGCGGGCCCATAAAACGCGGCGGAGTTTGTGAGCGCCGCTCTCGGTGGACTCATAAAAAGCGCTCTGTGTCGCAGCTTACGCGGACCCGGAGTCATTCGTTCTGCGCATCCCGGAATCAATTACGCGTCTCGTTTTGAATTCGCATTAGGCCGCAGAGAATCGATTTCCGACATGCTGAGCATCGATATTATTCCACATCGTTGCCATTTCACACTGAAAAAAAAAAATCTCGGTGTGTTTACTAAGAAAAGGGTAAAATTACCAATAATTCAGGGTTCTATTTGGACTACATTTTGCAATTTGGAACTGTAAGTTCTGGCACAGTTTAAAAACAACGTATTTGCCATTAGTTTCCCTATGCACATAAGTGTTTTTCCAGAAGAGCCAGAATTTATAGCTCCAAATTGCAAAATGCAGTCCATTTGATCCCAGTTTTTTCTTGGTAAAATTACCGTTTATGGAATTGGTAATTTTACCGGGAAATCTCGGTAAATTTATTGAACTTTCTTGGTAATTTTACTGGACCTTGGTAAAAAGGCCAATATTTTTTATCGACTGTGGTAGAAGTACCGAGATAGAATGGCAAAGTTACCGGGAATTGATTACCAATCAAAGTGGTACTCTTACCTGAAAAAAACAGTAAAAATACCGGTTTTCAGGTAAGCTCACCAGTCTGTTTCGGAAAAATTACCAATAATTGGTAAAAAAAAGTGAGATGGTAAAGGTACCAACGCACCTTGATAAAAACGCCGAGAATTTTTTTTCAGTGCATTTCAATAGAAATCCGCGTCTGCTTTTCTTGTGTACGCATGGGGGTACGAACGGGGGGGGGGGCGTGGGGGGCCTAGCCAGTGCTCCCATTTCCCAGAACTAGTGCCGAATTTTGGACCTTATGAGATTTTCCTGAATTTTTCCCGGAACGTTTGGAATTCCCGAAATGTTCCGGATCTTTTGGATTTTCCGGGACTCTTTCGGAACTTTTGAAAAAATCTAAAAGAAATCCCGGAACTTTTGACGGTCATACAGTGGGAGAAATCGGAACAAAAAAGTTCCGAATCCTGGAACTTTTGACGGACGTCCATAAATTCCTAATGGTCCGCCACAAATATTCAATAATTATGAAGGATGAGAGATTGGTGAATTTTCTTCTATACTTTAGACAATTTGTCAGAAAAAATTGAAAAAAATCTAGAATGGATACAGAGCGTTTTTGCTTCGGACGGCAGTATAACGCATCCTTAAAACACACTGAAAAAAAACACATTTGGATCTAGAGTCCAGACTCTTAAAAACATCGACAAGAAAAAATACTCTTGATTTGATCAGATTTAAGCTTAAATCAAGAGCCAAACCTCTTAATTTAAGCGGATTTCCTTTTGATTTAAGCTTAAATCTGATTGAACCAAGAGTCCATTTTCTTGTCAATGTTTTCAAGAGTCTGGACTCTAGATCCAATGTGTTTTTTTTTTCCAGTGCAGTGTCTGCTCCATTTTACTCGGCCATTAAAGTTCCCAGGACCAAGCAGCGATACGAATTGTTTCAGGATTAGAGAGAAAACTACTTTAAGGAGGATCGGAAACGAATCTGAACCGGGAGGACGGAGCCGTTTTCTGGGCCGAGACTAGTACAAACAAAATGTAATGGAGGAACAGAGAGCTAAGTTGTAATTTATGAAAGACATTTATGAACACTTCATTCGTAAAAGATGGGCAGGCCCTGGAATGCATTATGCAGTGTGCAACAGCTCTGAAACAATAAAGTAGAATCGCGTATTAAGTTCAATATCGAGAGAGTTGCTGAGAGAAAGAGGAGGGAGAGGCGGGGGAGGGAGGCAGGCGCGCGGCATGCAAATTATTCGCACTTGCAGCGCACATTTGGACGTATTTCCGTCAAACGAAACTACGTGCATTAAGACATGAGCTCTGAGACCCATAAGAATATATGCATAACAGGGCTCACGCCATAATGCACTTAGTTCCGTTCGACAGAAATACGTCCATTTGGTCCTCCGCGGGCCGGATAGCGGATAGGTTATGGTGGAGGGCCTATGTTAATCATTATTTTAACGTACCGCCATTCTTCATGCCCATTTCGCACCAAGCTTGTACTATTATGACGTTTCGGCTGTTGCCACGTCCCGCGTTTTGAGTATCTTTTGTTTTTTACTCATGCGGATCGAAGCCGGGTAGAATTCAGAATCGGCATCTTTGGATCGGATCGGCTCGAAGCGATATCTCTGTGACTTCATTTTCCCACCCTCTGTTGTGCGGAGGTTATCGAAGTCCTTAGATTATCAATTATTTGCCATACGATGAGTTCAGGATCCGTCTCGTGATAGTGGAGGAAGAGGGTCGTTTATGTCTCTTTCATGCCAAGTTCACACAGTGGAACATTGCACGAATGAACAGGACAATGCTCGAATGCTATAAAAAAATGCTGAGCAGAGGGCATAAGGAAGTTTTGAAGCATAATTGATATTTTTCGAATGAATGAATGATTGATCATTTGTGAACACCATACGTGATTCAATGGTTGAGTCATAGAGATTCGGAAGATCTGCTAAATCTAGCTCCGGAAAATCTAGCTCTAACTTTTCTATCCCTTCGTTAAAGTCTCTCGAGTGTTGTGGGAAAAGACTGCTAAATTTTGTCTAATTTCCTCTACTTTTTCAATACTGAGACTTAGAATTGTACTGCGATGCGGACACAGGTTGCGGTTGGCCGAGCTCAAAGATAATTTGTACACCGACGAAAATGATCGATCGACTAAAACAACCAAACTGAACAAAGTGATGAAAAAACACGTGAGAGTTTTGGAGGCGAGTCCCTCGCCAAATCTTCCATAAAGAAATTGCAGACTTACACCGTCGATTTTCATTGGCAAAGGAGAATTCTTGCTGATTGTAACCTTTCTTGAATGAGATTATCTATTCATCGATTGTCCACTGATTAACTAGCCTCGAATCAAGCTCATTCGAGTAAAATTCCTTCATTTATTCGGGTATGCAATCTGATATCCGGGCAGTTCAAATAGTCGCTCCCGTCAAAAGCAAACTTGCTGCAACCATTTGCAATGCTGCACCTTGAGTTAGACAGCTTGGTCATCAATCCACTTAGAATTCCTTCATTTCAGTGGGTATGCAATTTGATAGCAGAGGAGTTTAAATAGTTGCTTGAAGTTAGAAGTGAACGTCTAGCATCGACTTGCGCAACGGTTCTCATCAAATGGACTGCATTTTGCAATTTGGAACTATAAATTCTGGCTCATCTGAAAAAAAACACTTATGTGCATAGGGAAACTGATGGCACAAACGTTATTTTTAAACCGGACCAGAATTTATAGTTCCAAATTACAAAAATTACCGAACAGCGAATCGGTGAATTCACTCCCAAGTTCGTTGTGATTCGTATGAATTTTATCTAACAATAGTACACAGCGCTCTCAGTTAGTTAGCCTATTGCACTTGTGACTCAACGGATTCTGCGAAGTAGAGGCAGTCTCATTCGTTGAGCTCCTGATTATTTCAGTATTTCTTTTACTGAACTTTCCTCTTTTAATTTTTCTTGAACTTATTCTTACAGTTTGCAAGTGAATAATTGTATTTTAATCCTAAGATAATTTCGCAGATATGAAATGATTTTTTTTTCCTAGCGGCTTTTATAGTTTTCACGCAATCTGGCAGATTATATCGATCTCTGTCAATGCTAAACTGAAGACAGATGATCTTCTGTCGCGCCTCAAAAGTGGGTAAATTTATTTGGCGTCATAGGCGGATCCAAGGGGTGGGGAGCGTACACTGAGAAAAAACTATAGCTTATAAACCTATTAGAGGTAAATATGGAACACCACTAATAGTAGTACCTCTACATATAATAATAGCACATATACCTTAGTTATGGTACGGGGTACCTTAATTAGGTACAGAGACCTTAGTATGGTTCACAGACCGAGAATCATTAGTTTATTTACGACTATTATAGGTGTTCCATATTTACCTCTAATAGGTTTATAAACCATAG
>NW_017547112.1:4485701-4522497 GCF_001854935.1 Bemisia tabaci | reverse complement strand
GTTCGACTGCAAAAATAAGGGGGAAAGGGGGAAAATAAAGAAGGAGGCCAATAGTTGGTAATAATTCATGTCGAATTCAACTCAAAATGCATGTTAGATGCTTTAAAATTTCGAAATTCTAGCGGAAGCTTCCCGGACCCCCTTTTGCCCCCCTTCATTAAAAGTGTTCGGATCCGCCTACACTGAAAAAAAAAACTCCGGCCGTGAAAGCCGTACTTACAGGCTATATAGTCATTACCGTCCGCGTTCCGGGGTCAGAGGCCGGAAGTTCTGGGCGTAGCACCCGGAACAATCGAAGCTACAGCTCCGGCACCCGGAACTTTCGGCCTCTGAGCCCGGAACGTACGGTACGACACGGTACGTCTCTATAGCCCGTAACTTTTAGTTCGCAGTGTATGTCTCGAGTGGACTCATACTACACGGAGAAAAAAACCTCGTGCGTGGAACCCGAAGTTTAGGTCAAATGGATCTCTGAAGTTTTCAGATTGAGCATCTGAACACTTTAGATCTAGCTGTCGAGGTTCGGATCACACATCTGAAACTTCAGTATTTACATCTGAAGTACTTCAGATGTGAGAACCGAAGTTTTTCGGATGTGAAAACCGAAGTACTTCAGATGTAAATACTGAAGTTTCAGATGTGTGATCCGAACCTCGACAGCTAGATCTAAAGTATTCAGATGCTCAATCCAAAAACTTCAGGGATCCATATGACCTAAACTTCGGGTCCCACCCACGAAGTTTTTTTCTCCGTGTACTGTACATGTTGTTGGCCGTGGGCTCCACTGTGCGACTCCTAGAAGGGACATGAGTCGGACGAGGAAAAGGCCGTATGGGTCTGCGTCCGTGCCGTTACGGGGCTCCGGCGCGGAGAAATTAGTCACAGAGTCGTCGGGGCGCTGCGCCGAGCCCGGGCGATGCAGCCGCCCCGGCCGAGCCGCACTGATCGGCGATCGGCGCGGCGATCGTCTAGCGATAGCGAATGCGAAAATCAGGAGGCGGAGTTAGCCGCAGCCCACTCGCTGCCCGCCGCACAGTGGACAGGAAGTGTAACAGGAGAACTCGGACAAAACTTGGAAACTTTAAACGCTCATGACTCCGTTTAAACAAAATTTTGAGGTTCTAAAAGTGGTTTCCTCGTGAAATTTTCTACTAGTTGCACCCCTAAAAATTTAAAATGTGACGGGATAAACATCAAAATTTGCTGTTGTAGTCAAAAATTTCATATCCGACCTCTCGCGTTGACTCTACCCACTGTGCGCCGCATCGCACATCGCGTCGCGCCGCCCGCCTGGGAATATTCCCATTCTGCCCATCGCCGATTGAACATTCATTCATGCCAGCCAGCATATCCATCCGGAGAAAAATTGAGTTGCCTTCACGCACCGCTCCAATCACGAGGCATTTCGTCATCCGGGCGAGCTCATTTTTCAGTTCGATCCCGCGCAACGTGCGCACTGCGGACGAATGAAACAGTTCATCTTAAAACTTGACCTTTAAAATCAGTGATAAGAGACGCTCCACTGGCCTCTTGGCGACAGGTGGAAATCTTTTACTTTGGGGATAAAACAATTCCATAAAGATAATGGAGATGTTGCATGTGTGAGGAATTCGCGATTTGACTGTTGATTCTTATGGAAAAGTTCGCGCGCGAGAAACACGAAACAAAATCGTGTCATAACATTAAGTGCGCGCACTTCTCTTCGGAGACTTAAACGCAAGGATAGAAAAGTTACCAACTTTCTTTTTTCGTTGAATGCCCTTGTATTGTTAAGAACTTGATGATGACCCTAAATTTTAAGGAATATCATTACGTGTTTACGAATTTTCTTGTGCTATTTGCGACTATGTGCATTAAGACATGAGCCCTGAGACCCATAATAATATATACATAACAGGGCTCACGTCAAAATGCACATGGTTCCGTTTCAGAAATACGTCCATTTCTGCACTTCCATCACCGATCTGTTCATTCAAACGACAGAACAAACTGACACCAAAAACTGAAAAATTGTTGATATGGATCTACATCCGTTTCAGCTATGATGATATCAGAATGAGTTGAAATAATGGAGATGTTGCACGTGTGAGGGATTTGCGATTTGACTGTTGATTCTTATGGAAAAGTTCGCGCGCGAGAAACACGATGGTGCCACTAGTTTTCTCTGAAATCAACTCCCAAGCTCAAAAAACGCTCTCAAATTCAGGCCAAAATGGAGGAGGTATCCCACGCTATCCTGAGAGTCCACTTCTACATTAAAACAAACTCTCCATGCAAAGATAGGGAGCAAATACATTGACAGAGCTGCCACTTTATTTGGGGACTCAAAAACTGAAAACACGGCAACCCTGCTAATGTATTCGCTCCCTATCTTTGCATGGAGAGTTTGTCTTGATGTACAGGGGGACTCCCAGGGTAGGGTGGGATATCCCCTCCATTTTGGCCTCAACTTGAGAGCTTTTTTTGAGCTTGGGAGTTGATTTCAGAGGAAACCAGTGGCACCATCGTGTTTCTCGCGAACTTTGACTTAAGAAGTAACACTCAAATCGCAAATTCCTCACACATGCAACATCTCCATTATAAGGTAGCAACAGTTATCACTCTTTTTTTGCCTGCTGACCTACCTACATGGTGGATGATGAGCTTCGGGTGACATTATGAGCCAAAAAGTTTCCTAAACTTAGGCTTGTTTGCAGAAGAAACTGCCAAGACGCTGTTAAACATCTAGGTAAGTCAACAGTTTAATTTTGAAGTCCCGAAAGTAAAAGCTTCCACCATAGCCGATGTACGAGTGGAGGGTCTCTTGTCGCTGTTCAAAATCGAACAGTCACATTTTCTTTCTTCTTTTTCCGGAAAACTTTTCCTGTTGGCTCGTATCAGCCGACAGAGGCGCTTCATATAGAGAAAGAAGAGGTAACTACGATAGCCGGACGATATTATCCCTTAAATTAGCGCAAATTTCCTCAGGTCATTAATGAGCCAGTTAATTAGTATTATTGATTTTCGTGTTTTGGTGATTAATTCTTTTAAAAATGTAGTCCCTTTCTGTAAGACATTATTTTGGTGCTAATTGGTTCATAAAGTAGGGACGATGATGAAATTGCGTTATGTAAGCACAAGTGCCCAAAGTTCTCAACCTAGAAACGTGATAACGTCCTGTAAGATACGGTGGGATCGTATCCCTGTTCACCCAACCCTTTCTTGCGTTGATGAACTGTCATTTTTTGCCTCGCCTCGTTTAATTCTATAGCGTTTAAAATCACGAATGAAAGCAAATTCCTCGTGCTCGCAAACCCTCAAAACACGCCTCCGAAAACGCAAAAGAAGGCGAAACTAAGAACAATGACGATGTGCGGCGATGATGCCAAGTCAAGGCCCACGAACCTAAAAGGCCCGAGATTTTGGCACAGAAAATGTTCTAATTTCTTACAGCTCGGCATCGGCGGATCCAGTGGACACTGACTCGTGATCAGATTTGAATACAAGTCCTTTGTGGTAATCGATAGCTTTCATCGATGGGCAGTGCCGACGAGCCCCGCCAAGATTGATGGATGGTGAGGACCATCATGTCCAATTGAAAAGCCATAAATCTTGCCTTATAGGCTCCCTCCGCCCTGCCATCTCTCGACTCCGTCATCGGCACGCAGAATGGCCGGTTACATTAACCCATTGTTTCCTTGATATACTGTTGAAATTTTTTTTTTGCTTGACCGAAGTAAATGGTTTGCACTGCTTTATACCCTCTTCTCGCAATAGCTAATTTTGTAGGTCTTCTCTCCAAGTCTCAGATCATAATTTGCAGAGAAGTTGGCATACTTGTGGCTGAGTTAAGGGGCTTGGAGGAAAACCGCTTAAGAGCAGTTTTTGAAAAATTGGAGATATCAATGATTTCAAGTTAAACTAGTCTTAATGCTTTATCTGTGAAAAATTCGCTCCCAAATTCGAATTTTTAAGCATCAAAAAGTCAGTCTGAACTATCTTCCCCCATGAGGATCCATGTAATTTCGAAACTTTATAAACATGTATTTCTAGAAAGAGCAAAATCTGCATTTATACGCCTTGTCCTCCAAGCCCCTCAGTTGGAGGAATCTGTATTAAGGAGGAGCGGGGCATGAAATAATTATACTAAATCTTTGGGGGCTTAATTTTACATAATTATCAGTAAAGGACACTCAAAAGTTCTAAAAATTGACCCTTTGGCAGGAACTCAAAGTTTAAAGACGAAAAACTGGGAATAAGAGGAAACCTCCCGAGGGGTTTTGCCAGAGCTTTTGCCGGTCCTAAAGATGGAGCACTTTAAATGCTCATCACACATTTTCTACTCTTGCGTTAAAGTCTCTTTGTTAATGCATTCAACTTCCAGTCTTTTGTATTATCATTTATGAATACGCGCGGGACGGTCAGAACTCTCAGTATATATGAGATAGTCATTATACAGAGCCTAAATTTAAGGATTTTGTATGGTCTTCAGAAACAAAAGTGTTCGTCCAGGCCAAAATTGGATCTATTTAACTTGGTTCTATTGAGTTCATTGCCAAAAATATCAAACGCTATGAAGATTTTTCCTATCCTTCAAAAGTTTCAATGAGCAAAAATTAACCAGTTTCTCTCCAACTTTCGGCTATTGCGTATTTTAGCTGAACTTTTTGTTGGCTGATTGTTAAAAAATGGTTTATTTTTCTCACATGAGGAGAGATCAAATCTCCTATACAACATAAATTTTCCTACGCCAGCGATTTTGATTTTATTTGCAACAGTCCTTTGCAAATCGACGAGGAAAGGAAACTCGCTCCAATTCAGCATTCAAGATTCAAAACTAACAAGTTTCACGGTGAGATGGTAAAATTAAGTTTACGCATCCTCTCGGATCTGGAAGCTCTAGTCCGAATTAGCTCATAAAATGCCTAGTCCAGGTAAAACCGAGGAAGCAGGTGCAAAGACTCCTCTCAGTACTTGTGATGAGTAATAAAAACCGGTAACTAATCACTAATTAGTCTAGGAGAGTAAATTTTATTAACCCTGTAGATCATTAAGCGATTGCACAAAGCACCCAAGCCTCTCTTTATGATGATTTGATTTCTTCTTTAAAATAACATCCTCGTCCCTTTATCCATTTATTCAGAGCATTGCATTCATCGAGAGATAAAACAAAAGAGCCCCTTCCTACAGTTTTAAACGTCGATTCGATACGGTATTTAAACATGAACCCTATTTGGACGTATTTTTGTCAAACGGAACTATGCGCATTAAGACATGAGCCCTGAGACCCATAAGAATACATGCATAACAGGGCTCATGTCATAATGCACATAGTTTCGTTTGACAGAAATCCGTCCATTCGATCCGTTCTTCCATTCCCATCTCTGCAACATTTTACCTAACAAAACTGAAAAAAAGTTACGGGCTCTACAGACGCACCGTCCGTTCCGGGCTCAGGAGCCGAAAGCTCGTATCCGGGCACTATAGAGCCGTAGCTTCGATCGCTCCGGGTGCCACGCCCCAGAACTTCCGGCCTCTGAGCCCGGAACGCGAACGGTATGTCTATATGCTGCCGTGGTAGGGAAAAACGCCGTATGAACCTTCAGAAATTGCCAAATTACCTTTGATCAAAATCGAATTTGCAGGGAAAGTTGTGAATATTTTTCCTCCGATTTTTCAGATAATTTTTCTCGCAATTTCACCTAAAGTTCCTGAAAATTTCAATGAAAAATACTCATGACTTTCTTCAAAAATAAATATTTTCGGGCAGGAAATTTGGCGACTCTCGAATGTTCATACGGCATTCTTCCTTAGCACGGTAGTATAGCCCGTAAGTGCGGCTTTCGCGGCTGAAGTTCTTTTTTTTTTTTCAGTGAAAAACATCGAAAATTTGCAACTAAGTACTTTAAAGAGATGTAAAATAATGAATCCATATCTTACTGCAGTCTCCACCAGGGAATTGGAATCCGTAAATTTGCTTAAAAATTCAAGTCCATCCTCGAGTCCACCCACCTCCATCACGTCCACCAAGAAGAGTACACACGTGAATTATAACACGAGAGGAACTCTGCCTTGCTAAGGAAAATCGCCGTATAAACCATTAGGCGTTGCCAAATTTCCTTTGATAAACTACGAATTTTCGGGAAATTTGTTACTTATTTTTCCTCCGATTTTTCCACGTAATTTTGTTTGAAATCTTACCTAAAGTTCTTGAAAATGTATTGGAACAATATTCATAACTTTCCTGAAAAATAAACATTTTATCAAAAGAAATTTGGCAACTCTCGAATGTTCATACGGCGTTCTTCCTTAGCACGGTAGAACTCGTGTTGAAATTCTTTGTCAGCGGCCCAGGTAATTGGACGGAAGCCGTGAGTGGGTAAGTGACTCCAAAAATGCTCCCACCCACACCCACACGGTTTGCACGAAAAAGCATGAGCTTCGTCCCTTGTACCTCCACTCCAAGCGTGGTGAGATAGTTGTGTCGATGTTTGACAACCGCTGGAACAAGAAAGTGCGGACACAACGGCAGACAAGGCGATATTTATCTGCTTAATATCGTCGCTGATGTATGATCGCATTAGCATGTGCCCCGTCGGTTCCTGTGCGCGTGCGTTATCGAGCCCATGTATACTTGAGAACGAAGTTACATACTCGTTTGGGTTGGAATAGCTACCCTACATAACTTGCTTGGGTACTGAAATTTTGAGACTGTTCTGCGAAATAATTTTGTATAACAAATTACATCGGTGTAGATGTTAATAGTAATTAGCGATGGCCGGCAAATGACGATTTATTTGTGTTGAATAAAAAAATGTAGACATTTAGAAGTGAAGAAAAAAGTGGAAAGAACTAAATATTATGCTCGGAGTGGAGATGTTGTTGATTAGATGCACCTAATCTGAGCTGCTCATTTCTGCTTAATCGTTCCAAATAAAACAAGTATCAGTATACTTGAAGGGCTTTTGCTTTCCTTACCTAGCGTTTCAGTCTCTCGACGTGTGAGTAAGTATTTTACCTCATGCATTGGATAAAATAGCAATGACAGGGATATCTTATCATGAAATCTTGTTATCTCCACTTTCCTTACTCAGCGTTCGAGTCTCTCGACCAACACGTCTACCAATCACTACGGGATCCTCCTCACCGCTTCATAGTTCAACCCCGCGAAATGCCTCGCGCCTCAGGCGTTATGCGTTACGCGTTACTCTTACAATTTTGTATTATTAGTATGATCTGTAATGGAGATGTTGCATGTGTGAGGAATTTGCGATTTGACTGTTGATTCTGATGTAAAAGTTTGCGAGAAACACGATGGTGCCACTGGTTTTCCCTGAAATCAACTCCCAAGCTCAAAAAAAGCTCTCAAAGTTGAGGGGGTAATGGATGGGACATCCCACGCTATCCTGAGAGTCCACCTCTACATGAAGACATACTCTCCCTGCAAAGATAGGGAGCAAATACATTGACAGGGCTGCCACTTTATTTGGGAACTCCAAAACTGAAAACACGGCAACCCTGCTAATGTACTTGCTCCCTATCTTTGCATGGAGAGTTTGTCTTGATGTAGAGGTGGACTCTTAGGATAGCGTTGGATATCTCCTCCATTTTGGCCTCGACTTGAGAGCTTTTTTTGAGCTTGGGAGTTGATTTCAGAGGAAACCAGTGGTACCATCGTGTTTCTCGCGAACGTTTACGTAAGAATCAATAGTCAAATCGCAAATTCCTCATACATGCCAAATCTCCATTCGAGTAGATGTTCCATTGTCCCATGAAGGCATGGCACTAGCCAGCATACTCGCGAGTCCCAGTAGTGAAATCAGTGACCTTAGTTGGGTTTAGTTTGGTTAAGCAACTAAACTAACAGCCAAGCAACGCGTAGAGTATCACAGAATTTGAAGGCGCTCTAAGCTAAGTTTGCGCTTTCAAGGTTCTTTGTCAATGAAATCTTCACTATGTCCGTGCGAATTTTTTGGATTTGACGAGTTACGCGCCCAGATAATAGTCATAGTCTGTCTCAAAATACAATGCAAAATTCACCTGCGCTCTTTCCTAATCCCTTCTTAGAAAACTGAAAAATCCGTCTGTAAGTTTCAAATGATAGGAATAAATAAAAAAGCAAAGAAATAAAAAAAAAAAGTAATCAAACATTCAACGTCCTCATGCGTAAAAAATACGCAAGTATGATCTTTCCCAAAACCATTGCATGGTTTTTCATGGCAAATTCTTCAAAATATTGTCAATGAGACAAGTTTGATTTAATTGCTAAGTTCTCAAAATACCGTCTATGAAGGGGAAGGAGTTTAAACCTCACGAATGAATATCGCTTTCGTGCCTGGGTTATCGGTTTACACCTCGTTTCATCAGAATATGCAATATGCAGAGACATCCCTGACCCACCCCGATTGCTCCTACTGACACAATTGGTCAGCGGGTCTAAATTTTCTGCAACAATCGAACATTGCCAATATAATAACAGGTCAGTTTGCCACCCTCCAAAAACGCCCCTCAGACCCCCATCCGGCCAGTGCTGAAAACCGAATCAACCGATTTCAAAAGGACCCACAATGGTCCCGGGAACCCGTTAATTGAGACGCTAACCATTGCCGGGAAACATACGTGAAAAATCAACAAAACCGTGTGAATTTGACGATATCCGCAATATATTTGACAACTCCGCCAACTACCACGGCGTGGCCACTTATAAATCACGCTAGCTTTGTTTACTCCCAAATTGTAGTGGGGGAAGGGGGCGCGATCGGCCCAGATCCAAATCCACGGGTCATTNGGGGGGGGGGGGGGGGTCATTGAGGAGTATGCTCAGCGGTGATAATCCATTATAATTGCCCTTGACCCCGGCTCAGATAGAGATGGTCTCGCTTCGGTCTTCACTGCCCCTGGCCAGGCAGGAATTAAGTTATTGGATTTTCGGGATTTGGGTGCACGGGAGCGCGACGCGTAGTAAACCTAAACCTTCTCTATTTCCGGCACCTATTAACAAATGTTTTTGGGGAAGATCCTTTTTTTACTGCGAGCAAAGATTCGGTGCAAAAGCGTATTGTAGGGTCGAATAGGAGGTTAAAAATTAGTATATTGGGTGTCTCGGGGTTTTTGAACTATCAGATTACAGAAACTTTGATATACCGGTCAAAATAATTATAATTAGTTCCTCTAAAAAGTTTCTTTCTAAAAATGCGCCCAGTCTTAGTTGCAGTCTCCAAATTTCTTGAAAAATCATGGTTGTTCTGAATTTTGGCGACAGCCATAGACTAAATCTCATGAAACATGGAAGTTTGAAGTAAAACCAATATTGATGAATGAAGATTTTACCACTCTCATAGACAAAAATCCCCTAGGCAAACTCAAGCCGATGAAGGAAGCTAGCGAGGACAAAGAGAAGAAAAGTGCGGTTGAAGAGAGAATGTGCAAATATTCATGCATTTTCAGGTAACAAAATCGAAAAGTGCGAAAGTTCCAAAATGCAGAATTGGAGTCTGAAGTTATCTGATTCTAAGGTGCAACTCAATGTCTGAGATAGCTTTTCATCCAGCTATCAACTGAGTTTTTATGACTGTGCGATTAAGTGGGGAGCTAGTGAGTGCCTGGTGTCCGCCCATCCCCAAAATTGGGGAAGGTTTCTATCAAATGTAACTATTAGCTCGGCTTTGTAGAATCGAGATCAAACGATAATGTGTGGTCTTGAGAGGTATCGCGGCAAAAGCTGTGTATTTTATTTATTTGAAAATACGTGAGGATTTACATTTGAATTGAACATATTTATGCTCAAAGGAACTATGCATAACGATTGCATGTAACATAGTTCCTTTTAGCATAAATACGTCCAATTTTGATGGCATGAACTATGAAAAAAGTAGAATTTGCATGCTGTTTGACATGTCCTCTGAAGGAACCAAAATATTAGTAAACATAAAACTGAGCTTGCGGAATCCAGCTCAGCGAAGGCACGGGTTGAATTTACACTTGAGGCTCTTTCTTTTAAAACACGCTCATGAACCGTAAACTCATGCACGTTATTTTTTGCAAGCTAAGAATTTGCTTGTTTAGTAAAGGAGTGAGTCAAATCCTAAATTATAACACCATGAATTAAAAACAAGAATCCAATACCTCAAAGTTGATTTCTTTTGGAAAACCAACCTGGAATCAGATACTGCTCGGGAAGCATCATCAAAAACCTGGCCGCGTTAGAAAGTTCAGGCCTTGGATTCGGGTTTCGGCTCGTCCATTCACACCTATGTTTTGACTGATAGTGTAAGGACGAGCCACAGTTTTTGAAACACCTCCAACTACATAACTCACCTTTTAGAACGTTTTACTTATCTCGTCGCACCCCTTCTATTCTCATCACCGACTTATACGCTCCATTCCTTAGTGACAACCCGAATTCAAATTGCCTCATTGCTCTGGATCGAACCTATGCGGGAACAACGGAGCTCGTCTCACCACTGATTATTTGCTCTTTAATGTGAAGTTAAATGCTTTCTACTATCTAACAGTTATGCCGTGAATTAACAATGCACATAGAGCCGTAAGGGTATAAGTACAATGCGAAGTTGTCGAATTTGTAAAATATTATTGTGTGTTACTTCTCTCTTTTTTTCTTCCTTGAGGACTCGCTACGATACAATTCTTCTGCCTCTAAAATATAAATTATAGTCTTGCGTGTTGTATGCCTGAATGGCAAAATTTATAATTCCCATCCACTAATTCAGAGGCTTAAAGGACAAGGCGCATAAGTGCAGTTTTTGAAAAAATTGAGGTATTGATGAATCCAGGAAAAACTAGCCTAATCGCATATTCTGTGAAAAATTCGCTCCCGAATTTCAATTTTTAAGCATCAAAAAGTCAATTTGGACTTTCTTTCCGCCATAAGGATCCATGCAATTTCGAAACTTCAAACACGTATTTCTCGAAATAGCAAAAACTGCATTTATGCGCTTTATCCTCGAAACCCCTCAATTATCTTTTAACGTTCAATACTGACGAGGATAAAATCATTTAAAACACCGTAGGTGATGTCAGCAACCGCGTCAGTGCTTACTTTGACTTTATCCAACCGTCGTATCATCAATGTCAGACATGAAGCAACTATAAAAGCAACATTGAAGCAAGAGCCACTCATCGATGATTCATGAGACCAACCTTAAAGAAAGATATCGAAATGCACATTAATGCAATAAATTACGACATCTTTCTGAAGTTGTTCAGGAACGTTTATCTCAACCAAAACTCGGTATTTGAGCTGTTATTAAATTTAATTTTTGAGATTCAAAAACGGTTGACCGTAAATGCATGATTCTGTTACGTGAACAAATTACTTATTGTGAGATATTTTTTCACCATGAAAAATACAGGATGATTTAAGATTCGTTCAAAAAATTCAAGATTCAATTCTTTTGGTAAAATAAACCTTTGCTGCGCCAAAAAAGATTTTTTACGCCAACAACGCTTTCTTTCAGAGCTACGACCTTCAAGGTTTAGAAAACTTTTGTCTTTCAATAGATCAAGTTACATGAAAATGAGGACTTGTGGCTGATGTCAAGATCCTCATTCGAATTATTTTTAAAGAAATCGAGTGGGGTACGGGAGAGGGGCCAAGGAGGCATTTATTTCGAACAAATTAATTTTTGAAGTTAAAATTTCTGATATCTCCACCTAAATACTCTACCAAAATATGCATTTTTCCTTTTTTTGAAGAAAAAAAAAATGAATGGAGTTCTTCTAACTATTCCAGATCGCGTTGGTCACGGTTTTAGAGTAATATTTTTACCATAAATAAATATTATTTTGACTAACAGACTTGATTCTTGCTACCCTGTATAGTGGACATTAAATCATTAAGTCGAGTCAAAGATATGAAATTGCAACAAACAATCAGCCATGATAATTACTTAGACAGCATTGATAGACTCAACAATTTCCGATGCTCCTCCCTTTTTATGCGAAACTTGAGACCAAATGTCTCTAGAATTTCACAACATGTACGCGTAACAAAGGAACCTGACATGGGTATTATGGTCAAATTTTGGGCTTATCTGCATGAGTAAAACATCAATTTTGATTATCTTAAATAAAACTTATTATTTTTGGAAAGAAGGTAATCGTTTTCCTCTTTCGAGGAAACGTTGTTGCCTATAAACCAGATGAATATGACAAGAGGAAAAAAGAAGAGATCATAAACGCGAGAACATAAATAATGGGATCATCACCGTTGACCTTAAAATAAAAACAGGTGAAACGACCAGGACTTGGTTGAGTAACGAAAATTCATATGGTTCAAATAGCCCGGGACGTTTAATCATTGATAAAATAAGCTTGAATTTACGACTTGAAGCCTGAGTGAGGTCTCTTCGCAGTTCACGGGTGCAAGCAGTTCCGATGCATCCTCTCGCGTCCTGGTATAATCCATTTTGAAATGAATGAGCTCAGAATCTCTAAAAGCGCAATCCTATGTTATGACGTACTCTATCGGTTCCGAAAATGGTGAAGATGAATGAATTACGTGAGGTCTCCGTCAGATCAGGGAAACTAAGAGAAGCAGTTGAATTCTCGTGTGCTTCTGCTCCTCCACGGTCAAACTGGATGCTTCAAAGGGGCTCATCGATGCCTTATTTCTTAGCCCTTTCATTGGCCAGCGGTTCGAGCTTTGGTCACTGGTGAGCTGTTTGAGGCCTCCAGTTTGAAAGCTTTAACGAAATTAGATATTCGTGTAAAATCGAATTTCATTGAAAGTTTCCCAGGTGAAGGGAAAACATAGTTCATCCATCGCAAAAGGTACACGGAGAAAAAAAACTCGTGCGTGGGACCCGAAGTTTAGGTCATATGGATCTCTGAAGTTTTCAGATTGAGCATCTGAACACTTTAGGTCTAGCTGCTGAAGTTCGGATCATACATCTGAAACTTCAGTTCTTACATCTGAAGTACTTCGGTTCTCACATCCGAAGTACTTCGGTTCTCACATCCGACGTACTTCGGTTCTCACATCTGAAGTACTTCAGATGTAAGAACTAAAGTTTCAGATGTATGATCCGAACTTCGGCAGCTAGACCTAAAGTGTTCAGATGCTCAGTCTGAAAACTTCAGAGATCCATATGACCTAAACTTCGGGTCCCACGCACGAGTTTTTTTTCTCCGTGTAGATAATAATATAAACACACAACTGTTCTGCCTGCACTCAGTCAAAGATCTGGACCCACCCAATTAGTGGTTCCTACTTTCAGGACCATTCTGTACTTTTAGCGAGAAAGCATTTGGTTCTATGTAAATGTATACTTTTCACCATTTTTGTCGTTTGCAAAAGCACATAAAGAAAAATACAAATTTTCGTGCAACTGCGCTATGCCTTAATATGGCTCGCCACATAATTGCAAGGGAGGACCTAAGGACTCACAATCAGTGCCTGCCCATGCACACCGTAAATACGTACAACAATATTAAACAACGTTTAACAGTGTTAAAAAGAACATTAAAAATAGGTATACTCCTCAGTTTTCCAAGAAAAAACAAAAAACGTAATAATCAACCCCATTCAGCCTTCTCCTACCTCTGATAGAGTAGTTAAGATCATCAAAGCACAATGTTATGCCAGATTAGATAATGACGATAATAACTAGGCTTTCAAAACGCACAAAATATTAGATTGGTGTCATTTCCTGATGCGTGGAGTCTATAATTTGTGTTTGACGAGTTCAAAAATGTCTGTCATAACATCGGTAATTAAGATTATATCCTAACCTCCTACTGCAGCAATATGAACTCAATTACGATATGATTTCCTAAGTATTTCGTCTTCTTTTGTATTTTTGGACCAGCCTTTTCATCGATAAATACCCTGCAGCACAAACAAATATTTCTACGCTTTTTGCCTCCTTCCATTTTGGCTCGCTCGTACTTCTCTTGTCTCTCCCTCACTCCACTTTGAAATTCGTATTTAGCAATCATGTTTGAGTATAGACGTTTTTAAAAAGGAAGAGTTTTTGAACAGTCATTAAATTATTCAGAATAACCTTTCAATGTCAGTATCTTTTCCAAAGTGTCAAAAATCCTTTCCTACAAATATAAATGTTTCATGAGGGTTTATTTGTCCATTGATCGAATTATTAATGAACATTTAAAATAATATTTCACAAATCTGACTGAAGCCAATTGGACTCTTTCCTCTTCAAACGAGTATCTTTAATACAGCATTCTATTTTGGTATTTTCTGGTATTGCTGTATTTTGTGATTACTTAATGACCAAAATAAGGACTTAAAAAAGCCGAAACTTGTTCTTGTGATAAATAAATAGCGCTAAGTATTTTACTAAAGAAGCACCGCAGTAGCAGCATGCCGAAATAAGCTAGCATTCGCAATTTATAATTTTTACACTAAAAATTATACATTTCAACTCATAAGCCGGGGCGGTTTATATATATATATATATATATATATATATATATATATATATATATATATATATATATATATATATATATATATACAATATATATATAAGTACACATGTGATCATTGCAGGAACGTCGCCGTGTCTTGAAGATAATAATAATGCGTCAATTTTAATTAACTCTTAATTTTATCTGAAATGTGTTTTTTTTTTATTTTTAAAATAAATTAAAATGTGTAAATTCCTTATTTTTAGCGGAGGATAGAGAAAGTTGCGTTATTCAGCTGCGCTTTAGAAGTGTACTTTCATCTCCCTCTACCGGTCATTAAGTACTCTTCTGCTCTCTCCTCGATTTTGCCCCTCAAAGGAAAAGATAATGCACGCGCGATTTTCCCAAAGTAAAGAGACATAAACATTTTACATATTAAATTGTGATGGTACATACATATAGAATCTTGTGATCAGGTAACAAACGTGAAGGATTTGCATGAAACTTTTCCACGAAAAAATGAATTGAAAAGATATAACCCTAACTTTTCTACCTTCTCGTTAAAGTCTCTCAACGTTGTTCAAATATTGCGATGGTTGAAGCTTAAGATCGGGTAAGCAGTGTAGAGGATTTTTATGAAAATTTTCCCAGAAAAATGAATCGCAAAGAGCTAGCTCTACTTTTCTGCCCTTTCGTTAAAGTCTCTCAGGTGTTATAGGAAAAGACTACTAAATATTGTCTCATTTTCTCTTTTTTTTTCAGTACCGAGACTTAAACTTTCATTGCAGTGGACACAAGTTGCGGTTGACCGAGCTGAGAGATAATTTGTACACCGGCAAAAATGATTGATCGACCAAAATAACCGAGGTGAACAAAGTGATGTAGTTCCACGTGAGAGTTTTGGAGGCGAGTCCCTTGCCAAATCTTCCGTAAAGAAAACGGAGCATTACATTGGACCATAGGAAATTGATCGATTCGTCCACACTTTTACAGCAGCGTAAGGTGCAGCTGAAACGTTTTGTTAATTATCGGTTTGGTTTTAAAGGGTTCCGACGATTATTGACGGACGTCGACCCTGTTGCCGAATGGACCGATTTAAAGAGGAAGCAAGAAACCATTATAACCCTTGCTCATAAACTTGATATTACTTTAAATGAAGCAGATTTTCTCGCAAAGTAGAAAAAAGCCCGTGAGTTAGAAAATTGGAAATGAAAATATTGATATCAGTAACTTCAAATGATTCACTTAAAATTTAAATATAAAATCTAAGACTTACTGTTTTACATAGAAACCGTTTAAATAGGAAAGGGCTTTTGGTTTCGGTTACAAGCGGTTATAATACATAAATATTAAAGTTGTATAATTTTTTTGAAATGAACTTTTCAACTTCAGTAAAACAGGTCAACTTTATGATAATCAAATAATAATCATGTTTGCTCCATAACTTGAATACATCACGTGGATTGTCAAACAAAGAAATTCTGCTCTCGCTGCATTAAGAGAGGGAGGCACATACATTCCAAAAAGAATTTTTTTGTTTTAAAAATGATAAACTCGCAAGCTCTAACGTTTGGTTTTCGTCCATGAACTCGAAAATTGAGTGTTCGGTCACATCTCAGAGATTTGAAGTATAAGATTTTTTTTTTCACCGCACTTCGCAGAAAAAGAGAAAGGAAAAACAAGCATTTTTTAAAATCTGTGAGGCTTTTCAAACGTTAATATCTCATCCGCCCGCGTTTTGTGATGAAAATGTGTAAAATTTATCCATGTTTTTAACCTCCGCTATGCAAGTTTCCAACCTATCGAGCAGGCTCTTCATAGAAAGGAATATAAAGAGACATAATAATTTCTCGTAAAATTGTGATGGTATATAATTATGTGATCGGTTAAAAAACGTAAAGGATTTTCATGAAACTTTTCCCCAAAAAAATGAATCGCAAAGATCTGGATCTAACTTTTCTACCCTTTCGTTGAAGTCTCTCAAGTGTTATAGGAGAAGACTACTCTGTATAACGCGCACAATCCGGCAGTATCGCTGGAAGCTCCCTCTGACGTATAACGTTTAATTAATACAGACGAATGTTAAAAGCTGCCCTCGTGGGCGTTTTGAGCCTACAGAAAACGACATGAGTGACTAAGAAACCCAGAAAGAGCACCGTGTCAGGACTTCTTACATCGATGTCTCTGGTAAGGCTCTCATAAGTGCCCTAAAGTAAGAGGATGGAAAACACGTATAAATTACATGGTTAGGACAAATGGATTCAGACAATTTAAGGGATCATTTAGTTACTCTGGTCACTGATCAATATCTTCGACCTTTAACTTGAACACCCGGCAGGATTCAACCCTAACATACTTGTGGCCCCAACTGCATACCCATTTCATGCGAGATCATACACAATACACATACAGGGTGATCCAAAAGTCCCTTCCACCCCCTCTAACTTTTTACCTAATTGAGGTAAAGATTTGAAACTTAGGGGATGTTCCTAGGTCAAAGGGAGCTACTTTTTGCCCCCCCTAAAATTTTCAGGGGGCCCCCCTTGGGGGGGCAACGGCCCCCAACTTTTAATTTTCAAATAGGAAGACCCCCTTTGTGATAGCTCGTTCGAAAGAGCATAAAAAAAGAAAACTTTTCGCGCAATTCCGAAGTCAATATCTCAAACCGTTTCAAAATGGCGGCCGGTTAAAGTTCAAAATGGCCGAAAATTCACACCGGTTATTTGTCGATGGATTTGCGCGAAAATCGGTATGTAGGGGTATTTTGACACGAGAAAAACGAATTTGACGTTAGATTTTCAAAAAAACCGAAATTTCCAAAATGGCCGCCGGTTAAAGTTCAAAATGACAAAAAATTGATTTTTTAGAAATCTAAGTTCAAATTTGTTTATCTTATGCCAAAATACTCTCAAATTCCAAGTTTTAGGCAAATCCATCAGCAAAAAACCGGGGTGACAATTTTCGGCCATTTTAAACTTTAACCGGCGGCCATTTTGGAAATTTCGGTTTTTTTGAAAATCTAACGTCAAATTCGTTTTTCTCGTGTCAAAATACCCCTACATACCGGTTTTCGCGCAAATCCATCGACAAACAACCGGTGTGAATTTTCGGCCATTTTGAACTTTAACCGGCCGCCATTTTGAAACGGTTTGCGATATTGACTTCGGGTTTGCGCGAAACGTTTTCTTTTTTTATGCTCTTTCGAACGAGCTATCACAAAGGGGGTCTTCCCATTTGAAAATTAAAAGTTGGGGGCCGTTGCCCCCCCAAGGGGGGCCCCCCTGAAAATTTTAGGGGGGCCAAAAAGTAGCTCCCTTTGACCTAGGAATATCCCCCAAGTTTCAAATCTTTACCTCAATTAGGTAAAAAGTTAGAGGGGGTGGAAGGGACTTTTGGATCACCCTGTATGCACATGCTCATGTTTTATTAGTACAGCACTTAAATATTATTAATTATATCCTTCTATCTCTTCCTCTCTCTTACCAAAAATTACTATGTATATTCTTCTATCTCTTTCTTCTTTCTTACTAATAATTGTCGAATATTTTCTCAAGAAATATTAATGTACATAAAATTTGTGAATCATGAAGCTCGACAATTTTTTTTCTATTTAGCTTAAATGACCCGATAGATATTCTACTTAAAGAATCTGAAACGTTTTTGCTTGTGACTCGTCAAAAAATTCAAACTCGTTCTGCCGCACCGTGAAGGACGTACTATCTCAAGTTTATTTTAGAAACAACATGTATGTTAGAAGATTACCTGTCCATATAGGTTTCGAATATTAATGAACCTACAGTAGTAGTTCCGAACTGCAAAATTGAGTCCAATTGTATCTAATATTAAAACACAATCACAGAAATGATGGCTGAATGTATGAAAAGTGGGTCAATCTGAAAAATCTAGGTCATAGGGAGAAAATCTGGATTCAAGTGCGTATTATTTACACGGCCATACCAAAGTTACTGTTTACTGCAGCTATAACGCTCTTATCAAGCAAGGAAATGATACCAGAAGAATCCTCTCTCTCGAGGCAAAATATTTTCATAGAAATATAGCTGGAAAACTATCTTAGATCAGACAATAATTTAGAAGAGGAAAGGAGAGAAACCGCAAAAAACGGAAATAACGGATTAAGGAACGTTAGGGTGACTGTAATAAAATCGCTATCTCGAAGCTCATAATTTCTGCAATAAACGCACTTGACTATGGGAACATTTATTGAATTACGGTACGGCTGAAAGCCTACGGGACAAAGGAGCTTCCATTGATAGGTAGAGCAAAGGGTTTATTGGCGTTTTTATGGTCAAGATGAATTTTATAACGATAAAATTGAGTGTTTAAAGTTTGGACGTAGAGTGTGTACACCGCGTTTCTCCTGACTTAATAGTCTTAAGATCTGGCTACGGTATTCAGGTCTGAAAGGACGTAACTGAATTTTGACGTTGCGTAATTTCTGAGTTCAAATGGAACGAATTAATCTAGTTGTATTCAATTTTAAAACTTGGAGAGCGAAGTTAGTTGGTCCTGGTGGTCATTTATCATTGACGGTTGATACGCTTCAGCATGGTCCACTGATGTTTTTGGCAAAAAAATATCACTACCATTATTTTTATTATAGTTAATTCATGGTCATCGAAGGTTTCAATTCACCAGTATGAAAAATGAATCAGTTTTTGAACAGGAATTGTTTTGTTTAGTGAACCACGTTGATTAAACGAACTATTTTTGGCACGTGTCAAGCAGTGGTTTCAAAGAAACGCTTTAGTTGGTATTTCATTTTCTCAACAAGTAGAAAAATATTAAACGGTAGTTGAAATGCTCATCAGAACTATACTTGTACCCGCGCTTTATTCGCGTCAAATTTAAAAAAAAATGTCCTATCATTGCATTTCCTTTATCAGCATTATAATCAAATTCTCTCCTTTCGTTTTTTCTGAGTTTGTTCTTTCGACAAGAGATCCGGAATATAAGAAAAGTTATAATGGCGCATGGTGCACCTATTTTAATGTTGTATGATCAATTCAATGGATGAACTATTTATAGCGAGTAAATTGACTTTGACTTTAAGAACGATTAGTTGAGAAAAAATTTGTATTGAAAAATAATAAGTGACCACAAGGAAGAGGGAGGGGGAAAAAGAGGAAAACGAAAAAGATAGGAAGAAAAAGGGGAATCAACTGCTTTGCAAAAAACTATACCGCATTTAAAGACCACTTGCAAAAAAAAAAATCAACCGTTGTTAACGAAGTTTGATCTCTGCAGTCGGCTACGTATTATTTTTTTTTTTAAAAAAAAAGGAGGACGGTTTTAGCTGAAACGTGTATTTTGGTCTAATCTGACAACGAGGCAATAGTTACACGACGAATCGCCATTGATATCTGTTTACCCACTCATGCTTGGGAGCAAAAATTTATCGCCACGACCAATTATAAATAATGTGCGTAAATCTCTAGAACGGCCAGACCCGCAATAAAAGATTCAATTTGACGCCGTGCTAATCCTCGATAAATTACTAAATGACGATCAACTGTCAAATTTTTATTGGTCTCGAATCGCTCATTTTTTTGCTCGGATGTTTGGCTGTGACAATGTCTCGGGCGTGACAGTAACTGGGTCGCACAGGAGGGCAAAATTCACTTATTTTTTGGTTGCTACGGTATCAGGCATATGATTTTCTTTTCTCAAGACCAAGAAGAATTGAAAAAGGTACCGGCTGAAACGCAGGACATTCTTAAAATTTTTGGGAATCTAGTTGCACTGAGTTGGGACGGATGCTTTTGCAAGTTAAGTTGCTCTACAGGGTGATCCACGCGGTTAAACGGCCAGACTGCAGGAGCGTGTTTTATGGGCCAAAATAAGACTTTTTTGTTGTATAAAGTTTTTTTTCCCAGAAGTGCCACCACTCAAAACTATACGGCCACCCCAAAATTTCGGAAAGTGAATAGTTTTTCCTGAATTTTGGCGACGGTTTTCAAACCAAATCTCATGAAAATGTGCACTATCCTGTGCTTTTAAGCCCTGAATTCATAAATCAGCTAAAACAATATCGATATCTCAGTTTAAAGAAGAGATTTGGGGGTGTTCCGGCTCCTGCAGTCTGGACGTTTAACTCTGGATCACCCTGTATAGTATTCAGCACATTAGACTCTAGATCAATAGGATGGGGCTTGGATCTCTTGGTCTCCTTGAGAATGGGCCATGGTAATGGTTCGGGTTGAACTAAAATGCCTGAAACGTGATCGGAAAAAATCTCCTGTCATCTGCAGACATTTTCGGATTGTTATTCGATAGATATGGCATGTTTTGTAACGAACTGAGCCTATAATTACAATAGAAGAAGTACAGTTTTCGAGGAAAAAGAACATAAGAGCCCATTTTTTTTTTTCATATAAGTCTTCTCTATTGTCTTTCCTATAATTTCATTCATGTGTTTAAATCAATAATTCGAAGTTACTATTTCTTTTATCTAATAGCCACGTTTCAATACTATACAGTGCCCCATATTTAGCTCTGAGTAATAATAGAATACGCAATCTCCTTCTCGTTTGAGTTCAACGCGTTGCGATCCACTGTGCGATTTTTTATTAAGGCAGCCTACCTCCAAACGGACGAGAAAGGTGCTGATATTGAAGATCCGAGGCTAGCCATCGTATAATTGAGTGTTTAATTTAATCAAATGACCCGACTTAGGGGATAAAATACCAAGATAGAATTTTACTGCAAGATTGATGTACAAAGCAATAAAAATATGGATTCTTTGTCAAAATTTCTGAACTACAAAGAGGGACAAATTGTAACATGCAAATGACGGGTGGATTTTATTCGCCGTGAAGTTGAATTAATGGAGGGCTTTGGGGTAAAGTCTCATAGTCAGTCAGGTTTCCAAATAGTGGATGGAATGTATACTTTTCAATTTGCTTTGTTGCAAGTTTCCCTTTATAGTTCATCTTTAAAATGAAACCCACGGAATGTCAGCTCTCACAAACTTTTTTTTATTTGTCTTTCGTATTCTCTAACTTATTTGAACAAGACGTTTGAGTTATGTTCGCGCACAATTGCAGAAAAAATGAAGAGAAAGTCTTAAACGTGAGGATAATTAACTGAATAAAGTAATCGAGTAAATTGCAATTTTGTCAATGCTGACATTTCTTCTGCTTAAGAATTAGGTATAGCTTCAAATTTTAATCGAAGTCTCATGTTTCCAGAAGGAATAATATTTACTACCAAAAAACTTTTTCCATAAGTTTTTTTCAGGGTTTCCTCTTACTAAGTATTCTATTTATTTAGTTTCTAATTTAAAGAAAGGTGAAAGTTGCACAGTCTTAGAAACGTTAAAATACACATTGTTTCTTCCTGTCAAGTTGGATTTAATTAAAATATGGATGTTTGAAACAGAGCCAGAGATGCGTACCTATACATTTCACGTATGAAATCAAAATATTCATACGAGAAATATTTTTCTTTATCCTTTTATTGGTCATGACTCATAAGATTCTCTCGCTCCGGAAGCTCTCCGATATTTTCACGAGTAAATACTCAGAATTTTTGATGAAATAAAAGACCACCACTAAAAAACAAGACCTCCAACACGTCTTATCGACCTCAGCAGGTTGTTTGCAACCACGAATTAGCACCGATGACAGTGGCTGATCTATACGTCGGTAAATAGGCATCAATAATTACCATACCGACGGCAATAAACTCATTTTTGAATCGTGAGCCCAATTTTAAACCCGACCACACAAAATTTGCGCGTGGTGAAGACAATAGCATCATAACTTCTGCTTCAGCTCCCAATCTTCTGTATGATAATTAAAAAGAGCCCGACCGTATATCCCTCCTCTTAGCTGCAGTATGTCCTCGCGCTCCGCGGCCGTTAAAATGTCGAATTTATGCAAATGTGCGGTCGTGAAGGAACGCATGTCTGTAATTATGCATGATTTCTTGAATCGGGCGAAAATAAAATAAATAAAAGAAAAATTGCGCGAATTAATTGGACACGAATTTTAATTGGAGCTGTAAGCAGTCTTCGGCGCAATAAATCAGTAGCAATTGGGGTTGGGTGGAAAGTGATTTTTGCAATAACTGAGCAGCCATGTGAACTGAAAGTATCATGCACGTAAATATACCTCCAAAGCAAAGTCCTTCCAGCAACAAGGCCCTACATTGCTACACTTCAGACTGATTGTAAAAAACATCATACTCGTGAAGTAAAGCGATTTTTTCCTTTCGGATACGTCCGGATGCCATATCGCAGCGAAAATCGTTGGTCCAATTAATAGGAGGAGAGGTATATCATATAGCTTTTCGAACACCAACAAAATTCTGAGTCAAAAATAAGAAAACTTCTGATAAATTTACTATACCGAACGAGACCTGATGGTAGCAACGACTACTAAAATGAGTTTACGAAAGTGGAAATTTCAAAGAGGAAAAGTCTGAGGAAAACTGTTAAAATATATGATATTGACATATATCTGCCTAACGGAACCATGTGCATTAGGACATGAGCCCTGACGCCCATACGAATACATGAAGAACAGGGCTTATATCATAATCCACATAGTTCCGTGTGGCAGAAATACGTCCAATTAGGAAACCCTTTTCGTTCTTTTTTATGTGAAAATGTCGCCTTAGACTAATACTATACTTTTTCAATCACGAATGATACACATTTGATTAAGTAGTATTTAACCAGTAACGGAGGAAATCCTAAAAATGTACGTTACGCTCCCGCTCACCCTTCCCCACCTAGTAAAAATCACTAATGAACATCAGTTTTTCACATCCTATTGTTTATTTGTGAATGAATTTAAGGGGAAAAAACGAAAGAGAAAACCAAAGGCAACATAAGTGGTTCGAACATTTGTAATCATAAAATTAAAAAAACGTGAAGGATTTTCATGAAACTTTTCCCCAAAAAAATGAATCGCAAAGATCTAGATCTAACTTTTCTATCCTTTCGTTAAAGTCTCTCAAGTTATAGGAGAAGACTACTAAATATTGTCTCATTTTTTCTTCTTTTTTCATAAAAAAAAGGAAGAATCAAAAACACTAAAATGAAATAAAGAAGAAAAGCAAAAGATAAAAAGAGCCCCTCTGCAAATAGGAAAACATACAGCATCAAGCTTTACATAGCCATGGACAATTGGACAACCTCCCTTCCCAGTAACGCAGCCGTAACGCGAAGAGCGTTACATGTTTTATAATAAACAGCCCCTCGCCAATCGATAGGGCTTTTTCTTAGAAGTTTTAGAATTTGAACTCTCTTCTCCTGCGGGCCGATTATTGAAATTGACAGACAAAGTTATAGACAAAGAGGAAAAGAGGAATTTGAAGGAACCCTATTGGAGGAAGTGAGTGGTTGCAATGGACAAAGGAGGAAAGGACTAACTAACGGCAACCCACGAGAGACCCTTTAGGTAGTCCATCATTTACCCCCTTACCCTATAGGAACCATCGCCATTTCAACCAATAGGATCGCTCCATACTCCCTATGTCTCTTTGTCTACAATTGCTTAGCTTTGTCTATCAATTTCAATAATCGGGCCGCCGTGCGGAACGAAAATCAGAATTTTCATTCCAACGTGGCAGCCCGATTTAGCGTGGTTAAATCTACCTTGATTCATACGCCCGCGCGCTAAAGATTGTACTGCTGCTGCTGTTTTTGTCTTGTACCAACCGTCGGATTCTCCTCCTCAATGAAGATGCAGATCACGTAGGTACACAGCGGCAGTTGCTGAGAGTAAACCTCAAAGATTTTAATCGGAAAGTTGAGGATGCCGAGCGAACCGAGGCTGTGTCGATTCTTTCAGCCCTCTTGACCCGAAATCCACGCACCAAAGTGCAATCCTTGTGAGCTCGCAATCGAAAATCCGTTTCTCCGGTGTCAGAAAATTTCAAAGCCTAAAAAATTTCTTCCTGATTTAGAGATGGCAAACACGATTATACACAATTTAGACCGAGTTCGATATATTATAAAGATACCAAGTCTCATTCTAGCAAAAAGTTATCAAAGGAAGTTTCGAATTCAACTAGTCGTAAATTTTACCTTGTCAAAAATTTTAAGTCAAGTAAAAATATTTAGAACGTGCAAATTGAAGTAAAAACATTTTGGACGTTAAAATGACCGAGGAATTTTGTTCTCAACATTGAGTCATATGGTGAAATAACTTGTCAAAACTCTTTTCCTTGCTTTAGACTTAATGCGGCTTGGTGTGTTTTCGATTAAAGCGGTTCATTTCTCAATCAGAGGAAAAATATATCTAGATGCGATTTTTTTAACTTGTTTTGACCGTAGAAAGATTTTGACACTACTTAATGACAAAAGAAATTGCAAATTCAAATATGTGAAAACATGCTTTACCCACGAAACAAGTATCGCATTGCGGGAATTGATTGTTGTATCGAATTAGATACTTTTTTCATGCAGCCAAATCCCGTACTTATTTAAATATAAAATATTTCCTCAGATTCACGCAAGGAGTTTTCGTCATTTCTTCAGCCTGAGAATCAAACTTTGCGGAGTGTTCAGCCTTATCGATGTGATATATCGTACCCCAGTTCGACCACAGCGGGAGTTTAGGACGGACCACCTTGAAAGGACTTTGATCCTGTGCCCCGAATTTGCCGGTTTAAGAAACTTCTTTTGCATTTTCGGTACAAATCTTATTATTTAAAATAAAACTTCCCTCAAGGAAAGCGGCCACTGCACTCAGTCTCAAAGATTTTTAGAAAATCTGTAGCTCAACGTTAAATTCATTAGCCACCATGAGGCATACACTGAGAAAGAATCGGTTACATTAAACGCTGAAACCTTATTACGGTGCAGTTAATTGCGGAGTTTGGTGTGAGGAATACCTAATTTCGGTTAGTTGAGCCAAAGTTCGGTTTTTGAGACTGGACACTTTAGATACCTGCGCTGAAAAACTTAAACGTTCAATATAAACCAACTTTTTTTCTCAGCGCAGCTTAGAAATGTAACTATTCCCGCAAAGGATAATGGTACCCTTAAAAGTAGCATTTGCCTTGTCGAGCTTTCTAATGGTTAGCCCATTGCGAGGTCTCAAAAATAATTTGTCTCTGATCATATAATATCTAAGGGGTAGATCCTAAATTACCCAACGCAATTTTCCGGCATTTTTGACCGCCACCCCTTGTTACGCTTTGGTGACGTAGGTCCCCATCCTTTGACACATAAAAACAAAATGGCGTAACGCTCTCCTTGACCCCCTCCCCCCAGAGCGTTACGTAATTTAAGGACGGCCCCTAAAGAGGAAAAAGGAAATGAAACTTACCTCAAACAAGAGGAGAGCCGAAGAAAATTGGTTGCGATAGAACAGAGCAAAGTAATCCGTATGAAAGCTGAACTAGCTGAAAGCATAATGTCACGAACTCACATGATGTGGAGGAGGCGACAAGAGAAATTGGAAGAAAACGCAAATGCCCCTAACGCGGGACCGGAGCCGGCATGATGGATGCGGTCCGTGATCAGATCTAAGATCCCAATCCGTATCTTGGATTCACGATCAGCGATTCGGTCGAACACTTAGCACAGCCATGAATCTTGGGCATCGACACTTGGTGAAAAGAGCCGGTGGTCCGCCCCGACTCCGCGCGGTGTTATGACAAGGCGCATGGTGTTATGACAATGGCGTAATTTATGGGGATCGGAGACACTCCGCGGTGTTCGCGCATGGTTTTGGGTCCGGATCGCGGAAACGCGCACTTGCTGAGGCGGAAGTGGCGCACACCTCACTTCCGGCTCCAACACTCCACTCCGTTCATGACGAGTCGGGGCGAGATCTCGTGCTTTTGCTGTTACGTGCGCTGTCTGGCGGCTGTTGATCTAACTTCCGAGGATGAAGCTTCAAGTTCAGACTTTTGTCCAGAAAAATGTCCGACGGAAAATCCGAGAGTTTTGTGGCAACTTTCGCAAAATTTTTGAAATGACTAAAAAGTTTTATCGCTTTTGAGTATTTCTTTACACTTATCAAATTCAGGAACTAGTTATGGTTTCAATTAGCTAAATTCGCTTTCTGAGTTTATGATCCCTTGCAGTTGTAATTTTCTCAGAGTTTGAGAGAAATGTCTCATCCATTCTTGGATTTTCGCACTATCACACTGAATTTACCAAGGAAGTAGGCAGTGAAGGCATGTTCTAGTTTTAATCTTGTCATTCACACAATCCAAAAACCGACGAAAATATCCTGAAAATAGCAAATAAATGGACGTCTTAGGATATCATGAGGCTGGCATTTCGAGACGCTCCTCAAAAGCTCCTCAATTTGAAATCGCCTGGAGTGTCCTTTTACATGTTTTTGGGTTGATCGCAATCTGCCTAAAATGATTTTTTTTTTTTTTATCTAACTATTTTCTTTTCTACTTCCTTCTCTAATTAGGATCTACTTTTACGACACATTTCGAAACTGCGTAGTTTCATTTGAGCATAGCGAGATTCACTATGGCAGATTGCGATCAGAGCGGAAAACGGGATACGCCTGTGATATATTCATTAGATCCCTGTTGGATGTGATTTCAAGCAAATTTTCGGGTGAATGAGGTTCGGAAAATTTCTTAAAATCTCGTCTGTTGCAGCTGAAAAATGGTTTTGTGATGCATTATGATTCGTGTAATGATATTTCTACGCGAATTTTATGATTTCATGACTGGCCTACCAATTAATTTAGCCACAAGATGATTCATGAAATCGTTTAACTACATAAAAATTGGCATAAACCAGAGTTTGAGAATTCTATTTAATTGAGTCATTAAAAAAATATCGAGATTCATTATTTTGGATAACTACTGCGAGGTTTTAGGAAATCTTGGCGGATTTTATTTTATCGTCAGAACTAGACAATTACGCAGATTTATAACATAATTTTTCGCCAACGAATATTACCTATAAAAACTGACATCACATTAAATATTAGCATTCCACTTTTAATGGTTCTTTTAAAATGGATTTTTGATGCCTTACAAAAGACTCAGAAAATATTGATGAAGGACCTCATAATTATTATTGTTTATTTTTTTGGAGAAAGGAAGACGAGGATTTTTCCATCTTATATTTTTATACTTTTTTTTACCATCCTGGCGGAATCTTCCGATAGTTTTATTTAGTGGGGATTCTTACCAATATCACGAATTAAGTTTTTTTGTACAGATTTATAGCTTTCATGGCAGTGATGCCTCACATATTTTTTTAATTGGAGAAGCGAAATAATTGACGCTTATCAACGTAACGAAAATTTATTTGTTCCTAAAACTATTGATTATGTATCCCTCGCTAAAAGTGTATATTTTAATTAGAAATACACCGTACACCGTTACCACAATTTACTCATAATTAAAATTGCAATGTCCATTTTGATTGGGTTGAAAAAGATAGTAACACATTTAAGTCTTTCAAATATTTGAATCTTAGAAAGGATGTTTTTAGTTTTACTTTAAATCTTGGGTTTAAGTATCAAACTTATGACACCTTTTTAACATTATCATGGGGTTTCGGTCTCAGTTTCGAAGGGGTCTGAATTGCTTGGGTACGAAGAAGTGAAGAAGAGGAAGAAAAAGAAAATGAAAACTGGAAAATTCATGGAAATATTTCCGAATTTACTCTATGGAAACCTTTAAGATGTCTTTGAAAGATAAAAAAGATCTGATACATCATACTATAACGAGAGAATACAATGCGTTACGGAGTAATATTGCACAAATTGCGCTCATTACATGATTTCCATTTAAAATGAATTTGAAAAAAAAAATTCCGGCGGGTAATTTAAGCACAATTGAACATTACTGAGATGTAGTAGGGCGCATGATTAGATTATTTTAATTTTGGAGATAGGTACTCCTAATGGAATTATCCGGATTGATATTGATGAAAGAAAATTTTAAAACATTATGGAGGTAAAAATTTACAGAATTATATTTTTCTCAAGGACAAAAATCCTTCTTTCGTTGAAATGGGGATGCATTATCAGAAGGAAAAACTTAGTCAAGCACCGTGTCATTGCTTCTCAAACTTTATTTTGAGGAAAGTTAGAATGATATAAATGAGGATTGCCGAAAAGCAAACTTTGGGTTAGAATTTATAAATTTCTAGAATTTTATCCTGTAAAGCTATGTTCTAATGCGTTGAAAGTCCTGATAAGCATTGAATACCTAGAGTATCAGTTCAATATTTTAAATTATACAGACTAGTTTCATTGATTCGCGTGAATCTGATTGAGTAGCACTATATTTTGTCATTAAGAGGAAATGTTTAAATGGAAAACAAAGTTTCTCAGTATCGCAACAAAAATAAATGATTATTGCATTTCGACGATCTTACAACATTATTTATCTAGTAGTTTCACGAGTATTTTAATAAACTATGTTTTATTTAATTATGTTTTTATTTATAATAAATAGACAATGGTTCGACAGCATGTACAGTTGGTACACTAACCAGGAGGTAAACAAGTCCCGTTTCAGTGGCGGACGATCATTTTAACACTTCGGCCGCGGGTCATTTCCCGCAAGACAACGCGGGTTACGGCGACGAGATGAGCGGACCCCGATCTCACGTCAAAAACTGCAAAAAACGCGATACGTTCCGGTGTTTATTACGCGAAAAGGGTTGAGACGGGAGCGGCGCGTCAAAGACTCGTAAAAACGAAAACACACGCTAAAAGAGACGGACAGACGTAAGCTAAAAGAAAAGAGCCGACACAACGTCCGAAGATGACTGAATCATTAAAAGGTAACTGCTTACCTGTGGTATAGTGCGGTGGGCACCCCGGCCCCCGACCCCTGTCCTTACGCACAGTGGACCCAATCGCGGAGCCCACCAGAACGCAACTCCAGTCCAACCCAGTTTAGTCGTACAATCAAGTTTTTCTTGAACCCTTCAAGGAAGGGTTCAATTTGTCGCATTATTTTAATAAAATTGGACAGCGTTCAGCCCCTCTGCTTCCATCCAAATTTCCTTACCCTAGTTTTTTGTCCCCCGTGCGTTTCAGTTCAGTAACAGTCGCACCGTTTGCTTTAAAGTCACGCTAGGTTTGTTGTTACGATTATAAAAATTTCATAATATGTGTATTTGCCACTGCTTTTGTGTGTGTGCTGGACAATAAAGGTTCCACGGTGCTTAATGTGGTTGTGCGGCATACGACTTTAAATGAGGATAATTTTAACATTTTAACAATCTGAAAGCAATATCGCGAAAAAATCGTGTCATAACATTAAGTGTGCGCACTTCTCTTCGGAGACTTAAACGCAAGGATAGAAAAGTTACTAACTTTCTTTTTTCGTTGAATGCCTTGTATTGTTAAGAACTCGATGATGACCCTACATTTTAAGGAATCTCATAACGTGTTTACGAATTTTCTTGTGCTATTTGCAACTATGTGCATTAAGACATGAGCCCTGAGACCATTAATAATATATACATAACAGGGCTCACGTCAAAATGCACATAGTTCCGTTTCAGAAATACGTCCATTTCTGCACTTCCATCATCGATCTGTTCATTCAAACGACAGAACAAACTGACACCAAAAACTGAAAAATTGTTGATATGGATCTAAATCCTTTTCAGCTATGATGATGTCAGAATGAGTTGAAATAATTGCGAGGAGCGGGATTTGCAATTTGCTTCTATTCGCGTAAGAGTGGAAAATGTTGATTTTTGATTGTGGGAGTAAAACTAGAATCGGGACACAGAGCTAGTTGAGAGGCCTGGAAATACGATGCTGAGATCGGAGGAGGGCGTAAGGCGCAGGGGTCACAGGTCTCAGTGTCGAGCGGCCACTCGACTTTATTAGCGGTGGCCACTCCAAGCCGCAGCCGCAACCGCAGAGAAGCACCTCCCGAAAACTCGAGCGCGAACTTTAAACCCCCCTAGATCTCCCTAGACTTTCCTAGACACCCTAGACCTCCCTATACCCCTAGACCTTCCTAGACCCGCTAGACCCCCCTAGACTCGCTGGACCTCCCTAGACCTCCCTAGACCCCCTAGACCTCCCCAGACCCCATACAGCTCCCTAGACCCCCTCAGATCCCCCTAAACCTCCCTAGACCCCCCCCCTAGAAACCCCTAGAAACCCATAGAAACCCCTAAATACCCCTAAAAAAACCCCTAAACCCCCTTGAACACCTCTGGACGAGGTGTCCTCCTGCGACGTTAGAGGACTGAAAGAACGTTTTGAGAAGCCCCTCGTTGAGGATCCCTTACAGCTCCCTAGACGCCCCAAGAAGCCCCTAGAAACCCCTAGAAGCCCCTAGAAACCCCTAGAAACCCCTAGAAACCCATAGAAACCCATAGAAACCCATAGAAACCCATAGAAACCCATAGAAACCCATAGAAACCCATAGAAACCCCTAACAAACCCTAACCCCCCCTCGTTTGAGGATCCCTTACAGCTTCCTAGACCCCCTAAAAACCCCTAAAAAACCCTAAACCCCCTTAGACGCCTCTGGACGAGGTGTCCTTCTGCGACGTTTGACGACTGAAAGAACGTTTCGAGAAGTTGGGTTTGAGGGTCCAGCTGGACGAGGGAAAGAGCTCATTGCGCGGAGGAGAGGGCGGGAGACGGGAGGCGGGGCGCGGGAGATCTTCTTCCTACCGCAGGACGGAGGACTTGTGGTGAGCCTCGGAGCCGCGGCGGAGCGGGCCGCCAAAAGCCCAGCGCAGCCTCCTCGGAGCCGAGCCCGGCTGCGAAGCAGTGCGGACCGCGGAGGAACCTCCAACGGCAACGGCAACGGGCCACGGACCCGTGCCTTTTATAATACTCGAAACACGTACAATAAATAGCTCGGCGACCCTATTTCTCCATCGCATGCGCATGTGTGTACGCTTAAAACAGAATCTGTATTGGAGAGCGTCTCCCATTGAGGTGCAAACGCCTAATCTCGGATTATGAGCCCTCGGCCCCTTTGTTGCCGCCGGTGTTTGGCCGGCTCTCGCCACGAAATGTGTTTCCGAACGTCTTAATCTCGAGATTTGTGTTCGCGAGGTGTTTTGATCCCGGCGGGCGGCCCGCGCTCGAGTTTTCGGGAGGTGCTGCTCCGCGGTTGCGGCTGCGGCTTGGAGTGGCCACCGCTAATAAAGTCGAGTGGCCCCTCGACACTGAGACCCGTGACCCCGGAGCCTTACGCCCTCCTCCCATCTCAGCATCGTATTGCCAGGCCTCTTAACTAGCTCCGTGTCCCGATTCTAGTTTTACTCCCACAATCAAAAATCAACATTTTCCACTCTTACGCGAATAGAAGCAAATTGCAAGTCCCGCTCCTCACAATTATTTCAACTCATTCTGACATCATCATAACTGAAAAGGATTTGGATCCATATCAACAATTTTTCAGTTTTCGGTGTCAGTTTGTTCTGTCATTTAAATGAACAGATCGATGATGGAAGTGCAGAAATAGATGTATTTCTGAAACGGAACCATGTACATTTTGACGCACTGAAAAAAAATTCTCGGTGTTTTTACCAAGGTCCGTTGGTACCTTTACCATCTCACTTTTTTTACCAATTATCAGTAATTTTACCAAGACAGACTGGTAAGCTTACATACAAACCGGTATTTTTACTGTTTTTTTTTCAGGTAAGAATACCACATTTATTGGTAATCAATTCCCGGTAACTTTGCCATTTTATCTCGGTAATTCTACCACAACCGATAAAAAATATTGGCGTTTTTACCAAGGTCTAGTAAAATTACCGAGAAAGTTCAATAATTTTACAGAGATTTCTCGGTAAAATTACCAATTCCATAAATGGTAATTTTACCAAGAAAAAACTGGGATCAAATAGAACCCTGAATTCTTGGTCATTTTGCCCTTTTTTAAGTAAATACACCGAGATTTTTTTTTTTTCAGTGCACATTTATTTCAACTCATTCTGATATCGTCATAGCTGAAACGGATTTAGATCCATATCAACAATTTTTCAGTTTTTGGTATCAGTTTGTTCCGTCGTTAGGGTGAACTGATCGATAATGGAAATGCAGAAATGGACGTATTTCTGAAACGGAACCGTGTGCATTTTGACGTGAGCCCTGTTATGTATATATTATTATGGGTCTCAGGGCTCACGTCTTAATGCACATAGTTGCAAATAGCACAAGAAAATTCGTAAACACGTTATAAGATTCTTTAAAATGTAGGGTCATCGTCAAGTTCTTAACAATACAAGGCATTCAACGAAAAAAGAAAGTTGGTAACTTTTCTATCCTTGCGTTTAAGTCTCCGAAGAGAAGTGCGCACTCTTAATGTTATGACACGATTTTTCCGCGATATTGCTTTCAGATTGTTAAAATGTTATAATTATCCTCATTTAAATTCGTGTGCCGCACAACCACATTAAGCACCGTGGAACCTTTATTGTCCAGCACTCACACAAAAGCAGTGGCAAATACATATATTATGAAGTTTTATAATCATAACAACATAACTAGCGAATAAAAAAAGATAGATGCAGAGACCCTCTCATTCTATAAATGGTCGAGGATGTATGGAAGCTTTATGCTGAGATGCGGATGTAGAGGTGAAAGGGAAAGGAAGTAATCGGCTGCTTTGATTTCTCAACCAAGGGTCTGGGGGGAGAAGGGCTCTGCATGTTCATCTAATAAACTCACTCAATAGAAACATGTGACATGCATGATAAAAATAATTGAAAGAAAACCCATCTCGCTCGTCGGAGATGATATCAAATTTCGCGTATGAAAATATTTTTAATTCGATTCATTATAATGCAAATTAAAGTCGAATCGGTTGCCGAAACTATAAAGAATGCGTAGTATGTAGGATCTCGATTGAAGCTTGCCAAATCATACAAAAAATCCTTATTTTTAAAGTGAATATTAGAATGTAACATAACTTTTTTTCTGATGGTTTACTGGCTTACATCCCAGCAAAGCCCACAGCCAAACATGTTAGGACGTGACGCATGAGTGCGTTTGTAAATCTGTGCAGCCAAATATTGTCGATGCCAATTATATGTTCAATGAATTTCAATGATCTACTACCCATTGCGATTTGATAAAATTGAGGGCAGTATTAGTATCCTTTGCCGTTCAGCGGAGGAAGAGCGGTCCCAAACGATCTTTTCCTATATCGAATCTAGTTTTAGCCTATATTGAAGTAATACATACTTGCGCCTCTTAAAACAATAGAAAGTGCACTATAACGACAAGAGAACTGACTTTTTGCAGTTATTGCCATCGTTTCTGAGCCCAAAAATGAATAGATTATTAACAAAATGAATTGGTCGTTTAGTGAATGACGACTAGGTAACCGATATTATTTTTAATCATCATGTATACACATAGAAAATTTTAACACAAATTTATGTATGGGTGTTATGACCTCTTTGTAATGAAATTAAGATGCCTAGAGCAATTGAGAGAGTAATTTCTCTTTTTTATTGCTTAGGTTTAGCTGAGCTCTTTTTTTTCAGGTGGGAACAATAACGCCGCAGTTTTCTTGGTTATTTTATCCTGAATTTTCTTTGTTTATTCAAAAACATGCTCCACTGGTCAAACGGATGTGTGTAACAGCTTTTCTTCGACAAAAATTTAAAGTCGCTAAAAGTGCTCACTTGACAGTAACCAACGGAATCTATTATCATAGGTCCATCAAGACACCCAGCGAGTAGATCCGGTGAACTGTGGCAACGGGAACTTGACATAAGGGCGTAACTACACTTCCCGATGAACCCTGGCTCTCTTAATAACGCTTTCGCGGGCTCATCTCAAATAGTAGCAACGCCCCTTTTTTCAGCCAAGTGTGAATATTATACTCCTTATGTATGAAACAAAAAAGACAAAATTGAAAAACTAACAAAATCTTGGCAAACCAAAAGTTTACAAATCGAAGTGCCTCATCCAATGAATTCGAGTTCAGCTCACCACACATACTCAAATCACGTTACCTAAGTTCAAACCGGCAATAAAGACTTCGAAAATGTCATTATGCCGATCTTATCTCGAAGACTCAACCATTTCCTTTGAAATTCTACCACTCAAAACAACGCCTCTCAAGTTGTGCAATGTCACGGAGCCATTTCAAATAGAGCCTGAATCTTCCTCTTATCTCCTCATCACATATTGTGCAAGGAATTTTAGCTTCCCTTCCATTTATTCTTGCTCAAATTTTGCGAATTTTATATTCTTTTTCTTTCTTAAATAATCAAAAGTCGTCCGGAGATTCAGTGAAAGTTTAGAAAGAAATTATTTAAATTTATGACCTGTGAATTGCATTGAGAATCATCTAAGAGGTACGCTTAATTAAGGAGTCTAATCGAACTATCCACAGGATGGTGTCGCCGGGAACATGGAATTACTCGAGTTTTTTAAATTTTATTTTCGAGATTGAAAACCAAAACCATCTACAAGACGGGATCAGATGTTGAGATTTGATTCATGCACCCTCTTGTCGTTCTTTCACCCAAAAATCCACGACTGAAAAGATTCATAAGTGCAATTATTCCTGTCTCCAAGTTTTTCCTCGTTTACAAAATTAGAGATATTCAAGAAAGTTTAGGAACTTGCAACGTCGCTGGACGCTGAGACAATGGGATGTCTCGAGTGTGGAAACAGCCGACGCACAGTGGATCGAGTCGATCAGAGAGGTCGAACATAAAATTTTTAAGTAAAACTGCAAATTTTGATGTTTAATTCGTCACATTTAAAAATTTAGAGGGGTGCTTCTAAAAGAAAATTTCACGAGGAAACCAATAAAACCACTTTTAGAACCTCAAAGTTTCTTTTAAACGGAGTTATAAGCTTTTAAAGTTTTCAAATTTTGTCCGACCTCTCTCATTGACTCGATCCACTGTGCGACGCGACGTTAGGGGGGACCCCGGGCCCCGTCACATAACAATGGGCAGACGTTCGCTTTGAGACGGCGATGCTCTTGTTCATGCGCGAATAAATTTAATGTCGCACATTTTCATACGTGCTCCAAATACAAATTTCGAGACGTATAACTCACCGGGACTTGTTTTCGGCCAAGTTGATGAAACGCGGGCCCCTTATTTTGGCAGGGGATAGAGGAATAATTATGTCGCGCTCGCACCAACTCCACCTTTTGATACTTCGAGGAATCACATTCAAATAGTATTCGGTTTCTTGTGAAGCTTTTGCACGCAGCGGTGAGGCGTGAATGATCGATAACTCCCCATTTGAAGCTATGGTGAAGAATCGATTATTAAGTGTTTGTTGCAAACACCCTGTTAATCGATCCTTTTCATGGGTTTAAATGACAGATAAATCGATATCTCGCAAAGCACGCCACGCCACTGTTTTGCAGACCACTCTCGCGCGGGAGCACACTGAGGAAAAAAGTTAAGTCATATCGTTGTTTCTCTACGAGAGAACGAAACTGCATTTCAATGTTGCCCGATTTTTACGCAAATTTCATTTTTCCTAGGAGAATTTAGAGAATTTCTATCCGAAAATTTCACTAAATTTTCTTCTGATATCATCAGCATTTTAGATGCTTCAAAAATTCAAAAATGTTCTGGCGGAGAGTGGTGACCCGCGGACCCCCTTTACGCGAAGTGCCCCTTCTTCATGCAAAGTGTCTGGATCCGCATATGCTATCCTCGCGTCCTAGCCTAATTTTTCTCCTTTTGGGGGCACGGAACTCACCATCGGCGAATCCTAGAATCAGCTTATTCACAGCTTTGATGTCGATGGGGCCAATAGACAATTGGACGTATTTATACGAAAGGGAACTAAGCGCCAAATTTCCAAATTTCAGTTTTTAACGGATCTGGATTCTCCATGTAATAGGCTGCTCTCACACGTAAATATGCCCCCAAAATACTAATTTCATCCCCTGAAATCAGCCCCTGAAAAATCGCAAAACAGGGAATCAGCGATTACGAATAAAATCAAAAGGAACTATATGTAATTCCCTTTGATTTAATGCGCTAACCCGGATTCCGAATTAAATCAAAAGGCGCTATCTCCACTTGATCGACGCGCGCGCGGCGAAGCTTGGTGGAAACTTGGTGAAATTTAGTACCGGGGGGTATTTTTGGACGGGAAACTCGAATTTCGGGTCAAATTTTGAAAATTCAGAAATCCAAGATGGCGGACATGGCCTAAAATGCTATCTCGGCCCCTATCCAGCCGATCTTGGTGAAACTTGGTATCAGGGGGTATTTTTGGACGGGAAACTCGAATTTCGGGTCAAATTTTGAAAATTCATAAATTCAAGATGGCGGATGCGGCCTAAAATGTTATCTCCTATTTAAACGCGCATCGCCAAAAAATCCCAGATGTTGTCCCCTGAGTGACGGTTGACGGTCACATATCGACCGTGCGTTCCCTCTGGCTCGATCGATGTCAGTGTGCACTGACATGGACAAGGGGCTTTTAACGAGCGAACAAATTAACGAACCCATCGGAATCACTTAATTTTCATTAAA
>NW_017547112.1:4421717-4484546 GCF_001854935.1 Bemisia tabaci | reverse complement strand
TAGCGCCTTTTGATTTAATTCGGAATCCGGGTTAGCGCATTAAATCAAATGGACCTACGTGCAAAAATCCCCTATATCTCGCTTAATATGCATTTTTTCCTAATTTTGGCAACGTACGTAAATAGAGGAACTCTACAGCTTTCAAACAAGCTAAAGTAAACCAAAATCGGTCCATTAGTACGGAAACGCCAATTGTTTTAGTCAAACTTGCTTTACTGAGAAGTTTGGAAATGGCGTTTAGCGCCTTTTCGCATAAATACGTCCAATTCAGAAAATATTTGAGTAAAAATCCGAAATATGGCAGTATCGGAGCTCACCGTGGCGCTCAAGGAGGGAGGCACCATTGCAATGGAGAGGGAGGTATTTGTTATCAATTAATCTGTGGCGAAGCGCTGCGCTCATAAATCCTGCTGAGGCTCGGAAAATCTGGCGCGATCAAGATTTCCTGGCGTTGCGTCGGATTGCATCGCTGGCCGAGTGAAGGAAAAAGGGACCTATCGCCGTTTGATCGCGATTGGCCACCGATGGCGTTGGCCGATTTTGCGACAAGCCAGGCCACTCCGGCGCCCGTAAGTCCCTCTCGGTTACTTGTTCCTGGAAATTATTTAATTGCTCACGTCATAATTCACAGACACCAAGCGATCCACTTTTTCAGAATCATCGTGATTGAACTCTCTCCGTGAGGCGACGTTAAAAAAATGCACGAATCAATTTCAGATGCGTAATTGATATGAGGTAGCGTATACATTGATGTATTAGATTACGAATACCATCTTTGGTTACTCGCTTTTTGGTTACCGATTTAGATGAATTTCGTGGCAATCAGCGAGAACCTTTACCCTATCCTGAAGTTTGAAAAATCGTTTTTAATATCCTTCGATCTTTTGAATTGAACGTATTTCTGCCAAACGGAACTATGTGCATTATGACGCACTGGAAAAAAAAAACACATTGGATCTAGAATCCAGGCTCTTAAAAACATCGGCAAGAAAAAATTCTCTTGATTCAATCAGATTAAGCTTAAATCAAGAACCAAGTCTCTTAATTTGAGCGGATTTCCTTTTGATGTAAGCTTAAATCTGATTGAATCAAGATTCCTTTTTCTTGTCAATGTTTTCAAGAATCTGGACTCTAGATCCAATGTGGCTTTTTTTCCAGTGCGTGGGTCCTGTTATGCATATATTCTTATGGGTCTCAGGGCTCATGTCTTAATGCACATAGTTCTGTTTGGCAGAAACACGTCCAATTATTGGGAAGAATGCCTGGATGTTGGTGGTGCAAGAATATTTTGAGATGATTCAATGCCTATATTTTTGGTGAACATTTTAGGTGGTTATTGTCCACTGCAAAAGATGGTCCCAGAAAGGCCTCTCTCCATGCCATGATGAATTGGTAAACTTGCAGCTAACTTTTGTCGAGAAAGAATGCTCAAAAAGTTATTTCGAGGAAAATCGGTCGGCATCTTTCATTTAACCGAGTTTTTTTTAAAAAGGAATTTACAGATAAGATCTTTCTCTGTTATCCCTCCGATTTTCTATACATTCGTATTCCCAGAGTATAGTTGCTGAGATGCATCTAATCTGAGCTGCACATTTCTGCTTAATCGTTCCAAATGAAACAATTATCAGTATACTTGAAGGGCTTTTACTTTTCTTACCTAGCGTTTAAGTCTCTCGACCTGTGAGTAAGTATTTTACCTCATGCATTGGATAAAATAGCAATGGCAGGAATATCTTATCATGAAATCGTGTTATCTCCACTCTCCTTACTCAGCGTTCAAGTCTCTCGACCAATACGTCTACCAGTCACTACGGGGTCCTCACCGCTTCATAGTTCAACCACCCGAAATGCTTCGCGCCTCAGGCGTTATGCGTTACGCGTTACTCTTACAATTTTGTATTATTAGTGTTCACTCACAACCATATCATATCTAAAGAAAACCAACCCATCTGCCACTTCTGCAATTCATCACCTCTAACCATCAAACACATACTTATGGACTGCTCTTCCCTCCGACATCTCCAATCACAGATCTACTCCCCTACAATCAACAGAAATACAAACCCTCTTACATGCGATGAACCTAATATTGCCACCAAAATTCTGAAACTCTTCACCTCTCTTAATTTAAAAATCTAAATTTTCGTTTATACTCCTATATATTTTCAAAATTACCTGTAGAGACGTTAATAGCCTAAGTCGCTGAATGTCTCAAAATTATAATAACTAACTAACTAACTATTATTAGTGTGATCTGTAATTGTCTGCAAAAATATCCTCTGACACTGAAAAGCTGAAAATCGAAATATTGGTGTCACAGCTCGGTGGCAAATTATATATAATACATATTCTGGTCAGAAAAAAAAAACCCTCAGAAAATCCAAATTAACTATAACGTATGAAGGTCTAACATTTCGGATCTACGCACACTTTAGACACAATTTATTTACAAAATCTTTCGCAATTCATTCTTTAGAATTGCAGATTGTTCCCCTTTAAAATCTTGAATTCTAATTTTTCACTCATCTTTAAGAAAACCGTCCTTCTAAAAAAATGTGTTCCGCGGACTGCGAGGTCCCAATAATGAGCAATCATATATATTTTGTTTTCTTGCCAATCTACCCGTCTCAATGCGCAATGAATAACTACATCCATCCATCTACTCTGCATTAATGTAAACTGGCATAATTGTGAAAAAGCCTCACCACTGAGAGCTGTGTGCTAAAAAGGAGTCAGAGCTTTGGACCCCCTCTCGATCGCGTAGGCCCCTCCCACTTCTGTCTCCGTCTCTAATCAGTGCAGTTGACGGTTACCGAGCATCAGCAAACATTGGAAAGTGCACTGTGCAGTTCTCGGAAGCCTACAATACAGCAACGTCACTTGCAGTCTACAACGTATGCGCGAGTGTAAAATTGAAACGCTCAAAGCGCGAATTTTGATTAATTATCCATCAGTTGAAAAGTGAACATGGTTTGATCGGTTGGCCGCTCCTAACTCTTCTGGCTACTGATTCTATTCAATGCGCTCCTCCCAAGAAGGCTCCGCCTTATCATGAGAAACAAGGTTAAATTGAGCCGAGTCGACGACAGAGAAATGGCAATCGTAATTCTGCCTTGTTGAGGAAAAACGTCGTATGGACATTCGGGCGGTGCAAAATTTCCCTCAAATTAAATATTTCTTTTCGAGAAAAGTTATGATCATTTTCCTTGAAATTTTTAGATAACTTAAACTAAATTGTGATTGAAATTATCCAAAAAATGGAGGAAACATCCGCAAATCACCCTGAAGAATGTATCTTCATTGACTGAAAATTGACATATAAATTCCCACTGTATCCCTACAGCACCACCAAGCTGTGGATGCCGTAGATTGTGCAGGGATATAATAAAAATGACTTTAAAAATACAAGCTCATCTTCACGGTGCAATGATCATACCAGTGGCGTGGTGTGCTTTGCTTTATATCGATTGATCTGCCATTTAAACCTATGCAAAAGGATCGATAAACAGGGTGTCCTACCGAACACCTTTTCATGATCGATTCTTCACGATAGCCTCAAATGGGGGAAATATCGATAATCAACCATTCACACCCCGTCACTGGACAGAGAGACTGAGAGACTTAAACGCTCTGCTAAGAAAAACAACCATTCGGATTCCACAGTTTGTGCAGGCATGGCAACACTATTCTCGCAAAATTTATTTTGCAATGAGAGGGTATCAAGTATTGGAGGAATCAATAGTGAAGAATAGAAGAGTGCAAAATTCGAATGATAAGTGCCATATTATACATATGGCGTTAAGCTTGTGTGAATTGTTCGTTTTTTTAATCAAAGTTAAGTGCGCCTTAGTTTCAAAGACTTTTTATTGGAAATTTTCTTTCCAAAGTATGATGTTATTTCCAAGGAAAATTTTGTGTTATTCAGTCACAGCGAATACCCGTTAAATATGAGTATAAGTTGAATAATCACGGTAACATCTGATGCGCTCAGCTGGTCTTATATTTCCACCCTTCAATTCCTAGTTGAAAAGTGTAAATTCAAAACCTGGTAAGGTCCATCAAATATTGCCGAAGTTTTGTACGTTGTTCTTCACTGTAAAACAATCTAAACGCGCCCTCCTCGTTCCACGAAGTTTTATAGGGACATTTTTCTGAGAGTAACGCTCAACATCTGAAGCTCAAAACGGGGGTGCCGCTAAGCGATCAGAAGATGTAAACCTCTAGTTTTAATTTAATATATTACAAGAACTTTTATTCTCAGGCATTAAATACCTACATGTGGAAAGGATTCTACGTGGAAGGCAGTTGCTTAATTCTAGCAAAACGTAGATGGCGCTTACCAGGTACACTTGGACAGTTGTTCGCGCAGTCGCAGCGAACATACCCTCGATATTCTCCAAATTCGTCATTCGCAAAATGCATTTTTATGGTCTTAAACCTCAAAACACTATCCTGCCATGCTAAGTAAAAACGCCAAAAAAAGTATTATTCGAATGTTGCCATACTTCGTCTTTGAAAATATTTATTTTAAATGAAAGTTTTGAATATTAGTCCTTGAAATTGTCAAACTTCAAGATAAAATTACGAACGAAATCCTGTGAAAAGTCGGAAGGGAAATTTTTACAAATATTCTTGGATATTCGTGATTTGTTGAAGGGAATGTGGCAACGCCTGATGGCTCATACGGCATTTGTACTGCTCAGCACGGCAGTATCATACTCTGGAGTGAACCGCTAATTTCCATTCGAATCCTTTTATTGAGAGAGTTGAGACAACGCGGCTTACGGATATCACAAACGGGAATAAAGATTACACAAATTGGACGTTTTTTTGTAATCTTCGATCAACCCATTCCCGAATTCCTATCTTTGTCCCTCTCTCATTCCATTTGTTCCTTACCGTGCCCTCAATTCCCCGGTCCATTCCAGTTTATAATCTATGCAATTGATTTTTTTTTATTAACTTGTATAAAAATGCACAACCACTCCTTTAAGGGGTGTCAATTACAATTGTTTTAAAGGAGTATAACTACTAGAACTTAACCTAATGATTAGTGTCTATTTTTTTAAATAAAAACATACTAGCATTCACGCTCGTGTACATTCTTCTTTACGCCTGTACCTTTCCTCATTCATACAACATTTTTAAGTAAAATACAAAAATACTAAAATAAAACAAAAAAGTAAACAAATATAAAATAAAAAATTGGTGACAATGTAATCTTCATTCCCGTTTGTGACACTGTGAAGGCCTAAACACGGGAACCTATCAGAAACGGATTCACATTGTCTTTACTCTCAGTATAAACTAGGGATTCTAATTTCCATGAATTCTCACGATAAATTCATGTAATGCATCGACCGATGGCAACGTCGCGACGCATCGGGACGCCCGATCCCAGGACTCGCGCTGGCCGGCCGGGGCCAGGCCCCGGCAGATTGGTAGGCGTAAGTATTCCAAAGAGAACTATCTGTTATCAGAAGTTGTGTTGTTAAACATGATATATAACTTAAAAGTAATCGATCTCATCATGAGATTCTGCTCGCCTCTTCTCCCACTCTATCTTCCCCTCTTCCGATACCCCCCGCCCCTCCCGCAGTCGCAGTATATTCAAATCTGGGTCGAAAGCCACGTTGCCAGAATGCGGAGTGGGTTCGTGCCGAGGATGCATTGTTCCAGATGGTAGCCATTGATGGAGAGATTAACCGGGCGCCCGATTGGACGGATCGATCAAAGCTCTCCGGGAGGCCACCCGTGATTGGCTGACGCCAGCGGCGACCGCAACTCACCGATGAAGAGATCATGAGCGGCGTGTTACTCTGTGTCTGTATGTTCTTTCATGAGCACGCGATGTCGGGAACAGGATTGGGATCTTCATTATGAGTGGCCGAACTTCCAATAATTTCGTTATAGCTTAACAAACTTGGAATGAAGTTTACGTTTCTTCATTTGTGAACCGACGGATTCAGAACCATCCAATATTTTAGTCAGAAAATGCCACTGGAATTTCCAGAATTGTACAAAAGACAAATTCACACATTTTGCTCTTTAGGCGGACAAGATGCTCAAAATCGCACATATGGGGCAACGGCGGAAAAAGATTGTCCACGTAAGTACGTCCGTTGTCCAGTGGATCCTGGCATTGCATTTGCCGATGCTGGTGAGTCAAACAGAGAGATGAGTTGCCGCTAACACGCTGAACGATTACATTTTAATAGATTCTCACTCAGGCCTTATTTAACTGACAACGGTTTGAGTTATAGGCATTATTCTCGTGATCGTTAAACAATGTTCCTGGTCAAACCTACACTGGTGGCGCCTTTCGCCTTTCGCAAATCCTCCTCCTCTTTCTCAGATATCTTCCCAGAAGATCCCAAGACTAAAGTTTCCAGAATGTTCGCGCCAGGTGGAAATTAAGCTTTGAAAAATGTACTAAAAGGATGGCTAAAAAGTGTCATCTTTAGCCATCAAAGGAATTGGCGCTGAAAATTCTCGAGTCGTGGAGATGAACGTTATAGTTTAGGAATTTGATGGTGTCTCTACATCCCTGTTGAGCATATTTTTTGGCTGCCTCAGAAAATGATCTTCAGCAAATCATCAGGAAACGAGAGCTCAAAATTATCAGGTCACACATGCATCATTTTATAGGATCACTTACTGATGCAGGGAATCTACCACTAGGTAGTTTTTACCTAAAGATCCAGTGAGACTGGAATGGTCATTTGATTAATTTACTTGATTTTTTTTTATCTTCAATTTGCTGATTTGCTCTACTGAAGTAAATGGAATCTGGAGGCGCCTGTAAAGGCAACGAGACATTAAAATGACAATTAATTGCATGCAGTGTTAGCGGCAGTAAAACTAACAAAATTATACTACGTAACCCATTCAATACTTGAAGGTATGGAAAATGTTGACCCTCACCTGAATTTCCATGCTCTTTGGGACGTTTCGAGTGGGAGTAAATTTTCAAGACCCTGGACAATCGGACATATTCTTAATTTAGGAGTATTTCTGATGTAAAAATCAGAAGTAGCTAAAAATTGGTGCTGAGCAGAGCTCTTGAGCTGAAGCACTTGTCACCAGCGACTATAAACCTCCATTTCATCACGTACACTACAGAACGAATGTGCTGATGTTGTACGGAGCTATGTAAGAATGAATCAGTCAAAAGGAACTCTGTGCTACGATTTGCCTGCTACACAGGTACTTTTAGCTCAATGCATTTCGACGGTGAAACTACTAGACCACGTATCTCGTTTGCGGTGTTTAAAAATCTCCGCTCGCATTTTCTTTTTTTGAAGGAGATCAAATCAATATCATTCCTTACAATTTTAATAGATTTTTCTCCGCACGAGGAGGAAAAATCACGGAAGTGATCACGGATTGACGTTGAGTAGTTTTCCATTTAAAACATAAAGTATGACAGGAAGTCTGCGACGTCGCAAACCGAGATACGTGGTTTGGTGGTTTCATCATCGATTTATTGCAAAAAATAGTTCTTTATAGTATCTATACGTACAAATATCGTATGTGCAGCGACAGTTATGTAAGTACGTCCAACAGGATGTATATGTCGCAGAAGATTAAAAATCGCTGACAGTTCGTACGCGCCTCACGAGTGCCCGAATAAATCGTAGCAATAAGTCATGCCGAAGCAATGAAAGCACGAAACCGGTGCGGAGCGCCTTCATTTCCTTTGATACTCCACGCTTCGCCACGCAGTTAGTATAGTTGCCTATCCGACCCAAACCCAAATAAGGACTTATTTAACCATACGCACAAGCAAATGTACATTACTCCACTAGAGGGGAAAAACGTTTATTCCACTCCGGTAAAATAATCAGCATCTACTAAAGCGATAGACAAAGAGGACAACAGGGATATGTAGGGATCCTATTGGAGGAGAAGGGTGATTGCAATGGACAAAGGCGGTAGGTAATAGACTAACTAACTACAACCCACGGGAGACCCGATAATTAGTTTATTATTTTATTCCTCAGTCCACAGGAACCACCCATTTCAACCAATAGGATCGCTCCATACTCCCTGTGTCTTCTTCGTCAATTACTTTTTCTATCAGTTTCAAAGATCACTCCGCAGGTCTGTGGACTGATGGTTAGAATTGGTAGACAAAACTATAGACAAAGAAAACAACAGGGATATGGAGGGATCCTATTGGAGAAAAATGGTAGTCGCAATGGACAAAGGCGGTAGGTAATAGACTAACTAACCACAACCCACGGGAGACCCGATAATTGGATTACATTTTGCAATAAAGAACCACTATTTCTGGCCCATTTTAAAAACAACATACATGCTATTGGTTTCCTTATACAGATATGTGCTTTTAAGGGAGAGCCGGAGACAGTAGTTCCTTATTGCAAAATGTAATCCAATTAGTCTATCATTTTCTCCCTTAGTTCACAGGAACCACCCATTTCAACCAATAGGATCGTTCCATACTCCTTATGTCTTCTTTGTCTATAGCTTTGTCTATCAATTTCAACACTCACCCGCTTAGACGCGAGTGTTCTCATCGCCCGAGACAATTGTGAGCTTTCATTATTTCCCAATCCCCAGCCCCCAGGATACCGGTTACTTGGCAGCTAGGCTCGTGATATGAATTAATTCTAATCGCATTATAACTAGGCCCCGGAGAAGGGAACAATGACATTTTGTAGGAGAACTAGACACTGGACTCCCCGTATCCCGTATACAGTTTGTTGACAAGGACGTCGGGACTCGATACCCTTACAGCTTCCACGCTCCAATTTTCCGGGGAAATCGGGAATTTCCCTTGGGGTGGCTCGAGCTCGGTCGCATCGCGCGACAACGCCGAGAGCGACCTGATTGAATTTATCTCGGCATTAATCTTTCGCCATAACTCGCCAGGCCTATTGAGCTATCAGGTGACGCGAGTAAAATAATGCTCGAGCTTGGGTTTATTAAAATATATGCAGCATCTATTAGTGCCCCGCGAATTGTCCGCGACCGAGTGAGCTTTCGCTCCGACTTCCTTAAAAAGCCAGCGTCGCGCATTGGAAGGACCGACGCGACGTGCGGCGTTATTTTGCATAAAAAGGTGTTTTCCAGCCCAAGTTTTTGGAAATTGAAGTTTCCCATTGGGCTGATTGTTGAAATTGGTAGACAAAGGGATAGACAAAGAAGATGAAAGGCTATGGGAGGATCCTATTGATGTAAGCGGGTGAATGCAATGAACGAAGGGGGTAGGTAACAGCCTAACTAACGGAAACCCACCAGAGACCCTATAGTTAGTCCATCATTTTCTCTCTTAGTCTATAGGAACCACACGTTTCAACCAATAGAATCGCTCCATACTCCCTATATGTCTTCTTCGTCTATTGCTTTGTCTATCAATTTCAATGATCAGCCCACAGATCGACACTGTGAATATCATTTTGCATAAAAATGTGTTTTTTGCACGAAATGCGCGTTCAATGGAATAAACATGTTTCGAAGAAACCCGCATCCACTGGTTCAGTCATTCAACTGCCTTAATAAATTCATAGATGCAGTTTGCGATTCTTCAAAATTATCTTGATAAGCAATGTGTGCTGATTGAAAACAGTAACAGTCTTTGCTTGCAGCATTTCGGCATCATTCACTTGGTTTATTGATAGCCAAAGGTGCGCAATATCCACCAAAATTGTTTCTCACTCGTTCCGATCAGTTTGCCTTCAATATCTGGATAGGCAATGTGAGCAGCTTCGGAGCATTAATAGTTGCTCGCATCATTTCGTAACTGTAGCGATACACTCACTCACATTGTTTCTAACTTGTCCCGATCAGTTCGCCTTCAATATCTGGATAGGCAATGTGAGCGGCTTCGGAGCATTAATAGTTGCTTGCATCATTTCGATCACATTCACTCGGGTCACTTATAACTGCAGCGGCACACTACTTCACTCACATTGTTTCTAACTTGTCCCGATCAGTTCGCCTTCAATATCTGGATAGGCAACGTGAGCGGCTTGGGATTGTTAACAGTTGCTTGCCGCATTTCGGTCATGTTTACTAGCCGGTTTGTTATAAACCCTCTGACGATGTTCAGCATTCTATCTGATAAAGTTGCATCCTATAATATTGGTAGGTAATGTAAGAGGCTCGGAATAAAAGTTGCTTGGAACATGTTAGCAAACTTCATAAGGGAGAGCCGGGCAAAGTGGAACACTTTTTTTTAACGCGCTACAGAAAATTTGTCTCAACTACCTAAAACATTCTGTTTATTTATAATTGAAGTTTCATAGCCTTTTTATCAAAAAAAGGTAAAAGAAGCCGGAAAAGTCTTCAAAAAGCGCCAAGAAAATTAGATACAAAAAAGAGGCCAAATTCCACTTTGCCCGCCTCTCCCCTACCTGTTTTTAATAGTAATCTCTGTGTTCGAAAGTTTTATTTCCACATTTGACTCAATAAAGACAAAGATTAATGACTGACTTTTTGCATCTCAGAAATGTATTGTCTCGATCTTGAGTTTTCGATAGGATAAAGTTTACGACTTGGTTGAATTAAAAACTGCTCTTATAACTCATTTTTAACACAAAATGTGACTTAAAGCGTTTCTGTTAGCCACGACCTACTTGAGGTATTTTGTTATTATTTTTTCCCCCCTTCTCACTCTTTTAGTTCCATATTAGCTATGTAGTTTGCGGATTCCAGTAACCCTGAAATATTAACGAGACCCACCGACACACAGTAGATCGAGTCAATAGGAGAGGTCGGACGAAATTTGAAAACCTTAAACGCTTATAACAGCGTTTATACAAACTTTAAGGTTCTAAAAGTGGTACCATTGGTTTCTTCGTAAAATGTTCTTCCAAAGACACCCTTTATTCAAAATGTGACGAAATAAACATTAAAATTTGCAGTTTTAGTCAATAATTTTACGTCCGACCTCTTTGAATGACTCGATCCACCGTGCGACACAGTGAACGAGCTCATCTATTTCAGAATCTTCACCGAAAAAAAATTTATCGGCATTTTTACGAAGGTCCGTTGGTACTTTTACCATCTCACTTTTTTTTACCAATTATTGGTAATTTTACCAAGACAGACTGTAAGCTTACCTAAAAACCGGTATTTTTACTGTTTTTTTCAGGTAAGAATACCACTTTTATTAGTGATCAATTCCTAGTAACTTTGCCATTTTATCTCGGTAATGCTACCACAGTTGACAAAAAGTATTGGAGTTTTTACCAAGGTCCAGTAAAATTACCGTGAAAGTTCAATAAATTACCAATTCCATAAATGGTAATTCTACCAAGAATAAACTGGGATCAAATAGAACCCTGAATTCTTGGTAATTTTACCCTTTTCTTAGTAAATACACCGATATTTTTTTTTCAGTGTACAACTTCCTCGCGAGATTTGAATGCCAAAAGCTTGGTGAAACTCTCAACACAATATTGCACGGGTGGAGTCCGTGGGCATCCTCGAATGCCGGGGCTGTATCACTCGCTTTTATTGAGATATCTATTGTGGCGGAGGTTTTCAACCCCGGTTCGCGAGGAAACAACTCTAAATTAGTCATTATTTTCAACCGCGCTCAGCGGGGCGCCCAACCCGATGTCCGTCTCCCGACCAATCGCACTGACACTCCGGGCAAAATCTGGTCAGCGGAAGGCGAACCGTCTCCAGCGTTGACAAAATTCCCCAAATTCGAATCCTTTCTTACAGGGAAGAATCCTGGAATGAGTGCTGCCGTGCTAGCAGTGGCGTGGCGTGAATTGCGATTTATCGATTGTTATGCCATTTAAACCTATGGAAAAGGATCGATAAACAAGTTGTTTGCAGGGAACACCTTAATAATCGATTCTTTACCATAGGTTTAAATGGCATAACAATCGATAAATCGCAATTCACGCCACGCCACTGCGTGCTAGGGAAAAACGCCGTATGAGCTTTCAGACGTAGTCCAATTTCATCTGTTAAAATACGAATTTCCAGCGCAATCTGCGAGTATTTTTCCTTCAATTTTTTTAGAGAATTTGATTTGCGATCAGATCTAAATCGTCTGAAAATTTCAAGAGAAAACATTCATGACTCTCCTTTAAAGATTAACATTTTATTGGAGGAAATTCGGCAACTCTCCAGTGTTTTTACGGCGTTTTTCCGTAGCATGGCAGAATAGGTGACTGCACCATTGAGCTCTAAGATTCTAAAAACGCTTCCTCATTCGGATTTGACTTAGAACACGATGAAACTATCAACAATGTTCAATATTTACTCATATGTGATGATTTTTTATGACACATTTTGACTTTCAACTTTCTGAGAAACTGAAGTGTACTTGGGTCAAAAAATTGTTTGACCTATAGCTTTGGTTCCGAGAGGACGGTTTCAATAGTAATGATACATAACTCAACTAGCACAAAAATACGCGATTGAAACAACTTGGATCCGGGGGAGGGCTGCATAAAAAGTATTTCATATACTCATTTTTGGGCGAGGCATACGCATTGGAATATTAAGCTGAGGACACGCTGTGAGATCTATAACGTTTTTGGTATTTTCAGACCTTAGCTGTAGATCACAATCGTCAGTGAGCCCAGCTCAGCACCCCGCAAAATCCAAGACGGCATCGAAACGCCAGCCGTCGTATATCGTGAGCATCGTAAAGTGCAATTCTTATAATTATTTTTAAATGCTAATATGGTGCAAGGCTTTTTTGCTATAGAATAATCAAATGTGACCAATTTTTTCTCGTCTACATTGAAAAAAAATTCTCGGCGTTTTTACCAAGGTCCGTTGGTACCTTTACCATCTCACTTTTTTTTTACCAATTATTGGTAATTTTACTAAAGCAGACTGGTAAGCTTACCTAAAAACCGGTATTTTTACTGTTTTTTTTAGGTAAGAATACCACTCTTATTGGTAATCAATTCCCGGTAATTTTGCCATTTTATCCCGGTAATTCTACCACAGTCGATGAAAAATACTGGCGTTTTTACCGGGGTCCAGTAAAATTACCAAGAAAGTCAATAATTTTACCGAGATTTCTCGGTAAAATTACCAATTTCATAAATGGTAATTTTACCAAGAAAAAACTGGGATCAAATAGAACCCTGAATTCTTGGTAATTTTACCTTTTTCTTAGTAAATACCCGAGATTTTTTTTTCAGTGCATGAATTAATTTTCTAATTTCTCATATGATGACTGTATCTAGCGTACAATTTCAACGAGGAAACACGCATGCGGTGCCTTTAATTTTATTCTAAGGCTGTCTAGCGTTCCATTGGCAACGATGGGTGTCTGCGAAGGAGGAGCGAAGGGAGGCGGAGGGAGGGATACATGGATTGAGGGCTGGTGAGACAGACTGTAATGTTCGGAGCGAACCCGAGGTGAGACGGGCCGGAAGAGGGGGGCGGGGGGTCGGAGGGGCACGCATCTCCAACATTTCGTTGCTAATATGTGTTGAAAGAATTTCTGTTAAACTGCAAGTAGTTTTGAATAAATTAACGTTATACGTGGTATCATTATGAAAATAGACCGGCGTAAGACGGCGCGGTAATACGTAATAAATATTTGCACGGGGATGTAAATAATTATTTACGGGACGTTCCCGCGCATGCGCTGCCAGCTCGAGCGGGGCGACCCGACTCGCGCCTCCATGGCTGCCGTGCCAAGGGAAAACACCGTATGGACCCTCAGGCGTTGCCAAATTTCTCCCAGCCAATCACTAATTTTCGAGAAAATTATTGAATATTTGTCTACCAATTTTTCAGATAATTTTGTTTGTAATTTGATCTAAAACTTGTGAAAATTTCAAGGAAAAATATTCATAATTTTCCTCACAAATAAACATTCTATCCGAGGAAATTTGACAACGCCTGAAGGCGCATACGGCGTTTTTCCTTAGCGCAGCAGATTTCGGGGGCATCTTACCCGATTTGGCGTGCCTGCAAATACCCTTCTGCGCTAATGAACACATTATAAAACTGTTTTTCATTTATTTATCATCTGTGTCCCGTATTTATGCGCCCGATCGATAGCCCACGTTTTTATTGAGAGGTGCTCTATATTTTACTGCCTACCTATTCCTCCTGTCCGACACTAGATGCCCATGACTGGCCAGCGTTGAATGGTTATTAGAAATATCACCCACTGATTTGTGTCTCTCTATGTCTGGCCCCTTTGTTAACAGTCATTCCGTGAATATTTTTGAATCGTATAATCATAGAGTATCTTGATTATGTCGATAGGTAGTGGGTAAATCTTAACCCGATATTCACAATGTCGGTCTGCGGGCCGATCGTTGAAATTGATAGACAGCGCTATAGACAAAGAAGACATAGGAAGTATAGAGCGATCCTATTGGTTGAAATAGGTGGTTCTTATAGACAAAAGGGGTTAATGATGGACTAACAGTGGGGGTAGGGTCTCTCGTGGGTTGCCGTTAGTTAGTCTATAATTACCTCCTTTGTCTATTGCAACCACCCGCATCTTCCAATGAAATTACTCCAAATACCTTTTGTCTCCTTTGTCTATAGCTTTGTCTATCAATTTCAACAATCAGCCCGCTGCGGGCTGATCGTTGAAATTGATAAACAAAAAAATAGACAAAGAAGACACAAAGGATATGAAAGGATCCTGTTGGTAGAAGTGGATGGTTCCAGTGGACTAAGGACGTGGGTATTAGACTAACTAACGGTAACCCATGAGAGACTAGATAGTTAGTCCATCATTTACACCCTTATAATCTATAAGAACCACCCATTTCAATCAAAAGGATCGCTCTGTACTCCTTATGTCTATATCTTTGTCTATAAATGTCAATAGTCGGCCCGCTGGCTCGAAAATTCTTGGAGTGCTGGTACCTTTTCGGGGGCCCCTTTTCTCGGGCTGGGTCCCCCTAACTAACCTGAAGTCCTCCTTTAAGTTGATATTTCAAGTTTTTGAGGGCACCTACACGAATCTTTCTGTGGTCGCTTGAGCCACCTGTTCAGATTTCTGGGGTGCTGAAACACCCTAGCAGTGCTAGCATCCCTGGCCCGACCGCCCCTGGATATTCATCTAAAATACAAAACAATAACGGATAGATTAAAAAATCTATTGCGATAATGTATAAATTAATTAAGACATGAGAAAAAATACGACGAATGCAGCTGCTCTTTGGAACATATGCAAATATATTGCTCAAATTGTCAAACCGCATTATTGGCTGGCAAAATAGGGGGGAAGGGGGGGGGGCGGAAAATTTGCGGATTGGATAGTGAGACCTGAAAGTCGTTTTATCGGAGGTAATGCCTCCAATATTGCCTATTGCACGTTACCTAATCCTTATGAGTCCTTATACCTAATCCTTATGAGTCCTTATTAATCTTAAAATTAAGTCCTAAGTTTAACGATAATCATTATAGAAATAAGTAATTGTCCATTTATTACTTTTATATACCTTTATTTACATACATTAAGATAATTGTATATATTTCCTCCTAGGAAGGTTACAATAAATAAACTCTCAAAAAAAAAAAATTGCACGTTAACTGCAGGAACTATTTAAACTACTACTCACTAATAATACTATGCCATTCACTGATGATTTTTCTTTATTCCAAAAATATTAAACATTATGTATTTGTGACTTCGAAAGAGATGCTTTAAAAGCGGCTGTAAATATAATACATTTTATGTATAAAACGTCAAGGAACAGTATTACAAATAAGGCGCAATGAAATAAGCCGACTTTTACTCCATAACAGGGCCATATATTTGGAGACTTTAACGCAACGTTAGAAAAAAAGACTGGTAATCAGATTGAGGCTTCTGAGGTCAAATGATAATGTTCTGTATAGTGAAATATGAACTTTGGATTTCATTTATGGATTCCTAACAGTATATAGGCGGGGCACTAAATGATGTTGTGCTCGGAAAAATCTTCCAATTCATATTCTCGTATCGCACAAAGAAAATCAACAAAAAAATTCAAACAATTTTTTTAACCATTCTTGAGCAAATGAGCAAGTTGTCAAATGAAACTTTTAATCATTGCAATGTTATTAAGTCCACTTGAAATAGGCCGACTTTTACGCCATAACAAGGCCCATATATTTGGAGACTTTAACGCAACGTTAGAAAAAAAGAGTGGTAATTAGATTGAGGCTTCTGGGGTTAAATGTACAACTCTCACTCCTTCAAATCCTATACCGCAAGGACCATACACTGACTATTTCCTCAATTTTGAAGTCCAAGAGTTCTGATATCTCAGTCCCCGAGTTGATCCCGTTTTAAAAATTGGAGCTATGGATACGGCTCATGACCAGGATGCGCTTTGCAAAGTGGTTGCGCATGCGCGCAACGCCCAGCGCACCATCCCGCTTGAAGATATTTATAGCGCGTCGTTTATACTGATGATGTGAGGCTTGGCAGGGCAATTAGGATGGAATGAATAATTACACAATTAGGCGCATTTATGTCAAACAACATATTAATACCCTTAGATTAAAACTCCGCCACGCGGCGAGTGAGATAAGAAAGTTGCCCGATCGCACTTTTCAGCGATGGTAAAGGTGCCTTCATTTCTTTTTCAGCCCACGCCATGCCACGAGAGTGGAAAGTTCAACAAATGGGAAGAAACTCATGGAATTCAGTGAGGAATGCAAGTGCACGGTACATTTTGCAACAAGAATTACGCCTCTGTATCGGAATAACAGGAAAAATTGCGGCGAGAACACTCAAAAAAAAAGTTCGGTGTATTTACTAAGAAGAGGGTAAAATTACCAAGAATTCAGGGCTCTATTTGATCCTAGTTTTTTCTTGGTAAAATTACCGTTTATGGAATTGGTAGGTTATATTACCGAGAAATCTCGGTAAAATTATTGAACTTTCTCGGTAATTTTACTGGACCTTGGTAAGAACGCCAATATTTTTTATCGACTGTGGTAGAATTACCGAGATAAAATGTCAAAGTTACCGGTAATTGATTACCAATAAAAGTGGTATTCATACCTAAAAAAACAGTAAAAATACCGGTTTTTAGGTAAGCTTACCGGTCTGTCTTGGTAAAATAACCAATAATTGGTAAAAAGAGTGAGATGGTAAAGGTACCAAGGGACCTTGGTAAAAACGCCGAGAATTTTTTTCAGTGAACTTGCGGTATCGAAACTTTCGAAAGTTTTATATTTGTCACAGGCGATTTGCAAGCGGTTCACATGCTATTTCGATAACTCGCTATAACGCGCATCGGCATGATGGAGTTTTTAAGGGTTTTGTCCTTCATAAGCACGAGCTCGGCTTGGAGCGCCTTCATTTTTTGTGATACTCCACGCATTGCCATGAAGCTTTTTTAGTTGCGTGCCCGATCAAAACCCAACTAATGTCACGGAGTTCACTGTGCCTTTTTTTATCGTGTTCTTACGGAGGGAAATGTGTCTATTCACATTACAGGCAACATAATCAGCACTCCAATCTTGTTCTTTTATTTTTGAAGATGATGCTTTTCTATGTTCATTCACCAGTGGCTTGCAAATTGCCGACTATTGATAATTGCCTGCGACATAGGTATTCAAAACCATAATGAGAAATGAAAAGATTTTGGAAATGCATAAATTTCTTTATTTTTTATCTGACCATACATTTGTTTCTCATTTAATTTGCGTGTAATTAAATTACAGTTTAAGAATAGGTAATTGTAATCTCTGTTTAAGTAAGAAATTAAGTTTATAAATCTATGCGTAGTATAAAAAGTATCAAATGATTTGTGATGGAAGATTGTTTCGAAAAGCATGGAGCCAAGTCCACTTGGGTATGGCTCCAATCCATATGGATTCAAATCGTAAGCTGTTTCGACTTGGTCCCTTTTAGGGTGGGATCGCTCTATTCCAATTTGTATACATACTAACAACGTTACTCATTCAAGAAAAAATGATAATATTAGTAAAAAAAATCACTCTTTGAAGCGTCCTCAAAAAACATTTTCGTTTTTCACGCTTATCTTGCGTGTAAGGGGGAGGGTTTTTTCAGAGGATGCTCGTTCAAATGTTTTATTATAATTTTGTGAACTGCAATTGAAAACTATTTTGCACATTCGTACTTCAAGCCATGGTTGTAAGGAATGCTAATTTGATGAATTGCGAGTCTTCCTTCTACTTATCGTTTAGAATGGCACAGCGTTTTTTTGCTGTTTTCATCGTTCGTTATTTCCATAAATGTCTCATTCATATATTTGTGTGCAAACTGGCGTCATGTTAGAGGGTATCAGCCCCGCGGGCTTAAAAAATCGCACCAGTGGGTCTGTAGAATATATTCGCGATCGATAGATACTCGTCAGTCATAATTACCCACTGTGATACCTCATCAATGCTTGGAACGTGTTTACCTCTCGATCAGAAATCTCTCTCTTTCACGATCAATTTAGCACGGTTTGATCTTCCACGCAGATTATTATCCTATTTGTTCTCCTGTGGTGTTGATAAACATTTGCTTCGCCTGTGTATCCAGACTCGCCTGAGGTTCCAAATTTTCCGGGAATTCAAAACTAGGAATGAGAACGGAGTATCCCGATACGGCGATAAGAGATATTGTAAAAGAATGTGTGTAAATGAAAAAACTTTTGTTTCTCACTTGCAATTGAATGCACCTCTCCGTTGAAGTTCGCCGGAAAAGTAAACAGCCGGGACTTTGCAGGAATGAGAGCTTTGTTACTTCCGGCCTTAGGCTCTTCTTCTTAATTATTAGTGAATCATAGAACCTAACTTTTCTTTTCTGACTTTTTAAATTTTGGCATGCGTTTTTAATCACACCAATACTCTTAGTAAATAATTTAAAAATATCTATGAAATCATAAATATCAGCACAAAATTTTAGGACAAACATTCGACAAAAATGTTAATGATGGTGAAAATTGTTTAAAAAAAGTAAATTTTAAATTTCATAGGATAATTTTTTAAAAATTTAATGATTCAGTGCATTCATCAAAACGAAAACAACTTCACCAAAATGTAAGAATAAAAATCTACTATTTTAGTTTATTTTAGTTCACTATTTTACAATGTGTACATTATTTTAGTATCCTAAAATTTTAAGCTGAACCAAAATGAGTTTCACCACCTAAAATTTTATGGCAGTATGAAATCAATCGTAGTTTACAAGACATGAAATCGTAGATAAACTCTCTACGGAAAAATAGCGAAAAGAGGCATTCAAAATCTTGATGATTCGAGGGTGTCCCAGGATTAAGTACGAATATTGAAGGAGTCGATTCTTTGGGTCAAAAGAAGACTTTTTGTGGTACAACTTTTTTTCGAAAAACGCTTTCCGTAGGGGCCCCATTATCCCCCTATTATCAGCTCCAATTATTCCCTATTAGTCCCTATTATCTCGAAAACGATGAGTTATAGCGAAAAAACGCAGGGGACATTTTCAACGCTGAATCTTGTGGTGCCGTCAAAAATCGATTTTTATCGTTAGAAACATTAATTTTGGCCTTTTTTAGGTTCGGTACCCCCCTAAACCTTCCTCGAAATGAGCTTTACCTTTTTTGGGGGTTAAAAATGAAGAGAACGCTAAAAATTACTCCTAGTTACCAATTTTCATTAATATTGGTTGATAAACATTGCCGCAGTGTTAAAAAGACGATTTTTTTCCTCCACTTTTGGGGAGTCGTGGCGCCCACGGAAAGCGTTTTTGGAAAAAAATTTTTACCACAAACACGTCTTTTATTGATCCGAGGAATCGACTCCTTCAATATTCGTATTTAATCCTGGGACACCCTGTATAGAGAGAGACACACAGAAAGAGGTTAAAAACAGCACAGCGTCACGAAGGAATAAAATGTTGCATCTACAGGAATTGAAGGCTGAACAAGCGTTCTCTTCATTAGGTAAACATTTGTTAAAAGAGTCTTGGTTCTCAGTCAGAATGGCAGTTGTGCGACGAGAAACGAGTACCTATTTGGCGAAAAAAAGTACTGAAAACTAGAAACTAGAAAACTAGACCAGAAAACCAAAAAACTAGAAATTTCTTGAAGATGAATAAATAAAAAAAATATGCAAACTATTTTTTTTCGATTCGGGATTTTTAAAAGAAATATCGAAAGGCAGAATTTCAATTATTTTAGGTTACATATTTTGAAATAAAATTTCATAAAGCCATGCTCAGCAATTTTCATGATACTTTGATTATCCAAAACAAAGCAAGAAAACCTGGAATGTCAATACTGTTCCTTGTTTTCCCGCTATAGAATTTAGCGAAGATTAAACAAGTATTTTAGATCCATGCGAATTACATGGCAAACTTTTTTTTCTACATTTTTGGACTGAACTCGAAAAAAGTCTCTTGGAGCTCGAGTCTAGACTCTTAAAAAAATTAAGAAGAAAAAATACTCTTGGTTCAATCGGAGTTTTGCTTGAATCGAGAGCCAAGCCTTTTAATTTAAGCGTATTTCCTTTTGATTCAAGCTAAAGTCCGATTGAATCAATAGTGTTTTTTACGTCGTCAAATCTTTCAAGAGTCTGGACTCTATAGATACAAGAGACTTTTTTTTCAAGTATGCATCTTTTCTATTTAATTATAAAAATGCCTCAAAAAATCTCCTCTTTTTGTAATTTAAAAATTTATTTTGGCGAGAGTTGTGTCATGTCCTAAAGTTTTTCTTTGACGACTACCCTAGGAAATTTCAAACTGGGTCAAACTGACCGGACTATGTTTTTTCTAGGGAGTTACATCTGGCGGAAGAAGAGGGGAGTGAGAAAACGACAGTATGTCACCTATATAAGGTGAATATTTAAAAAAAAGTATTTCTTACCCCCTGAATCATAATAATATTGATAATCGACGGTGAAACTACGAGACCACGTATCTCGTTTGCAGAATTTAAAAATCTCCACTCACATTTTATTTTCTTGAAGGAGATCGAATCAATATCATTCCTTACAATTTTCACAGATTTTTCTCCGCACAAAGAGGAAAAATCACGGAAGTTTTCACGAATTGACGTTGAGTAGTTTTCTATTTCAAAATAAAGTATGACAGGAAGTCTGCGACGTCGCAAACCGAGATGCGTGGTTTGGTAGTTTCACCGTCGTAATGCTTTCCAAAACTAACAAAGGAAATGTTTTCAAATATACGGGTCAATTTAACTCGCCTCGGGCTGTAGAGTATAAAACGTCTTGGGCATCTAAGGGTTAACAGGGTGATAACTTTAAAATTTACTAACCTTTTTGCGACGGTCACTTGGAGTCCTTTATCAAGAGCGCAACGTAAACTAAAATGCCTTCATATTTTTGGGTATGCAACACGCACATCTACAGACCACGAATAGTTGCATCTTCTGCCTGTGGCAGCATTCCCCATTCGATTCCGAGTGTCAGAATGAAGTGGAACCATAGTGGAACGGACTGAACCGGAAATCATGAAATCAAAATCAAAGTGAGGTTAGAAACTTGTTTACTTACAGTTCGAATTCAATATGTTTTGTTTTGCGTTTTGGTTCGAATAAAGGATGAAAAAATCGAAATAATGATTGAATCATGTTCACCTAAGTGTATGTTGCTGAGTATCATCTTCCTCGGAGGGTAAGTTTTGGTCTCCTCAAATTTTCAGCATTTGCCATGAAGTATCTAGAATCCAAGCGCGCAGATCTCAATGTCTTTTTTTGTACTAGGGCAGCATTGCTGACTCCTTGAAACTGAGCTTAGACCATTTGTCTAAAATTCAAGTATTTAAAGGGCAGCCAAAGTTGGAATAATACCATGCCATCTTTACATTCTTTCTCAGCATACATATTTTTGAAATTTACATCATGAGAGTTGTTGAAGCTAGAACATGGCTCGATCACAGTATTGGTCCGGTCTACTTTCTGCCATGACGCTATTAGCTCTTGCTCTTTGTCGGTAAATTACTCCATTATTGTCACTTACAGTTCACGCCAAATAAGTTTACACACTTCTAACCTGTATCGGAGGATTGTCAGACGTCTCTTACACATGTTGGTAAAGCAAGCGGAAGAATCAAAATGGCAGATCATCTGTGACCATCTGAACCATTTCTTCACACACCAATGGTGAAACTGCTGGAATGCATATTGCGTTCAAGATGTTCCAAAATCTGTGCTTCCATTTTATTTGATCAAAGGAGAACAAACCCAAACTCTTGCTTGAACTGGTCATAGAATATTCTTCACACAGAGGAGATAAATCAGAGGATCTCTCAAGATATGACATCAAGTCTTTTTCCATTTAAAAGGAAAGTATGAAAGGAACGTTGCTACGAAGAAAACCAAGAAATTCATCTTTGCAGTCTCTCCGTCAGTATCATCATGAGACCATAAATTTGTCCACTTAAATTTTCTCAAGCTGAGGTGCATTATTTCCGAAAGATAGTTAAATTCGTCTCGTTTGCCTTGCTGCTTTGAACCACCCTGTTTGCATTGATAGCCAAATAATTTTTTTTATAGCCTCAGAAAAGATAATAGTATCCAATAGTAGTAGACAATAGAAAGCTAAAGGAGGGGGGGGGGGAGAAAGAACTGATCTACATTCACAGAACTTACTGTATTTCTCTTTTTCCTCTATTTCAAGGATTACACTTCTGGTTTTAATAATCGAAAGCAATTGGGCATCAGCAAACAATCGACCTGGCCTAGAGCTGCTTGAAAGGAACATCTCTAATCCAGCTGAGGCTTGTCCACAAAACGAGCAATACATTGTTGTTCAACCTTGCCATCCATGCACAGGTACCTATATTTCATTTTTATGAATTTTTTCATCATTACTTCTCTCTCTCTCATACTTGCAACATTTTACCTCTACTGTTTCTTATCATTAAGTATTGTATTTGAAGATACCAATTGTTTGATTAAAGTCAAAGTTAATGTCACATAAGTGCATAGGACTTTAGGGATCTCGGGTTCTTTGAATGTGCCAATACACCTGCGTTTCAACCCTTAGATCAGATCAAGGCGCTCACCGCTCCTTCAAACTTCATGCATCGGCTATGTTGAATATTGCGTAGTATCCTTGTGAGCAGGGGTTGGATGGAATGACTCCTCTAACGAAATGTTCACCTGTGCCGTGGTATCGTTTTTGAAGTGGAAAGCTCGAAAAAACGCAAATTTCATACGCAAATTGTGAAGCAAGAAGTGCATTTCAGACTTTGCTGATGTGCTCATCCTGATTTTTTCTATGAGTAACAACTCTTATTTTTGCTCCAGCAAAAGTTTGCAACAGACCCATTGTAATTGAAATTAATTCCACTTGTAGAATGCTTTCAATTTGTCATCAGTATTATGCCATCATTATCAAGTAAATGTCTGGCTCTCGAGTCGCCAAGACCATTTAGTTAGATCATGATTAGGTCTGAGCTCATACTACAAATCTTTTCTTTTCAGATTTTGAAATTAAAAGCAAGAGTGTTCAAATTTGTGCCAAAACTCATTATAAAGAAGGAATCAAGTGTCTGAAGTCAAATCATGTAATCTACCAGAGGTAATTTCTGCACTCAGTTGTGTACATTAAAATTTTCTACGAATCCAGCAGAGGATCATCTCTTTGCTAATGTTATATTTGTTTTTATCCTGCTCTTGTTGTACGATAATGATCTTTTCTTGTTTTCGACGAAATTTTCCAGTTCTGAAACTAAATGAACTATGGTAAGAGTGAATTCATTTAAACATATGCACTGGCTTTTAATTTTCTTTATAAATTATAAGCATAATCATGTTTTCATCTCCCTTGTAAATTTAATCTTAAATCTGTTCAGCACTCTTTAAGCAAAATGAGAGTGCATTTACTATTATATTCTTTAAATTATAACTTGCAATAATTTCTTTTTAAATATCATTTCAGCTGTACAAAAGTAGCCTGGCTGGAAGAAAAACGTTTTTGGGTCTTCGAATTCTTAATGGGCACTTCTAGCTTACTCTCAACTTGCATAGTAATTTTGAGACAGCGTATTTTGGACCATCGTCTGATGAGGAAAGTCCAGAGACAGTTAGCAAATAGCGTTTAGGTAATACTTTTTGACTACTCATTGACTTTGGTTTTTTCTGTAATCATTAAACACTAATTTATTTATTTTTTTTTGTGCATGGTAAAACAAAAGAAAAGAAAATTAAAAAGAAATAGCACCCATGAATTGTAACCTTGAATTAGCCTCCTAAAATGTTCTGTCCTTTCATTATCTTCAATTTTGATATCAATTTTTTTTTATTAAACTGCATCATCTTAAAATCCCTTATATTTCCAGAGTCAGTTGTTTTACTTATCAGTTACTATCTGCTCTCCAAAACGTCAAAAGGACCCTGCTCACTCCTTGTAGGATTGTGTATCATGATTGGTTTCCCTTTTTTTTTTAATTTATTGCATCAAACTCGTCTATGGGTGCTGATCTTAAGTCATCATTGCGCCAACTTCCTACAAGCTACCATTTTTGCACAATTCTTGGTTGAAGTTTCAATAATTCCTTGAATAAAAGGAGGCAGGAATGCAGGAAGGCAATAAAGAGTCAATAAGACCCCTCTCTCTTTCAGTTTAAACAAAGAAAAACTCAGCCTGTGAGAGGCAAGGGGGAGAGTGGGAGAGAAAGAGAGCAAGCAACTAATTTGGATAGTCAAGCGAAAAGGCGTGCGGAATCTGAGATAAGACTGCTGTTCTGGTTTTCCTGATTTCCTTCTTCACACACAGCCGACCATGCTCTAATGCTGAAATGAGGGATCTCTTCGGCTCTTAAATCGCCGCCTGCCTCCTTTTATTTAAGGAATTAATGAAACTTCCACAATGCATTGTGCAAAAACAGAAGCTTGTAGAAAGTTGGTTCAATGATGACTTTTGATCAGCATCCTTAGATGAGTTTAATGCAATAAAAAAAAGTGAAATCAATCATGGTACACATTCCCATAAGGAGTTTGCGGGGTCCTTTAACTGTTTTACCTCTGCTCTTACGTCTCTCAGTGATGAAAAGTTGCAACATCTAGAAGATCTTTCTTAGGTGGACGCTTTGAGTTGCCTCTTATTTTTGTATGAAGTCCAAATTTTCTCTCATTCCTCTTATCTAATAAAAAATTTGTTCCAGGATGCATGTTCTTTGTCCGTTTAAATGAACTAGGAAATAAAAACTTTAGCCCTCTTGTCTCTTTACAGAAAACTGCATGGAAGAAGAAGGAAGAAAAAAGCAATGGTAGCCATGGATGGGGAATTATACTTGGAAGTCTATGAGCTCAACGCTAATTATGTTAAATGCCCGGTGGAGACCTCTGTTAGCCTTTACCTTCTCAACTATCTTAAAATCACCAATAACGTTTTCTTCTTGCAAGTGGATAAGCCGCCTGGAATGACTAGCTATCATATGACTTTAAGTGATTGTCAGTTTAAATTATTGACAAAAGGTGAATTGAATCAAATTGTGGGCAACTGCCGTCTACCAGCCTTTCTACTTGTGCAAGAACATTACTGCGTTGCTGGTTTATGTGCTGTTTTAAGACAGGTTAGTACTTTACGATAGATGATTCTTCTCTGCTTTTTGGAGAAATCAAATGATCAGAATTTACATAATAATAGAAATCATGAAACCTTATCATTGTGTACCTGCACAAAAACAAATTAAAAATTAAAACCGCAAAAATCTTTGAATAAATTTTACAGTGGTCAACCTAGGTGAACTAGAATGCTTCATTTCTAATGGGAATACATGTGACAGCACCAAATCAGTGGAAAAAAAATTATCTCAAAGCACCCAAACATTTTAAAAGAATTATGATGCTTTCTTTTATGATGAACTATTTAAGCAGTCCTTTCACATTTAGTCAATTATCTGTTTTGCGATAAAACTGCGGAAGTACATGTCTCAATTAATCGCTTATTATTCTAGAATTTCTGTTCCTATTTAATTTTTTTAAAACAGAATTGTTTGGTGTTTTTGATAGGGAAAATTACCAAAGAATATTTGAAAGGAGCAATAAATAAGATACAAAAAAACAGGAAGTTTGGTGCTGTACCAATAAGTGTCGTGTTGTACTCTGCAATGAATTGATTGATCTGCCATTTAAACCTATGGCAGAGGATTAATCATGAGGGTGTTTATAACAAACAATTCAATAATTGATTCTGTAACATAGCTTCAAATAGGAAATTATTGATAGTCAACTTGCTTCGCCGCTATTAACGATGATCAGCAATGCTTCAATAAAATAAAATGTGACGATCAATCCGCAATTAGATAATGCAAGATAATCTGCCGGCTTTAATCTTTGTCATCAACATAAAGTAGACATCTACTTGATTCATTCTTCGGCTGGTTTTACAATTATTATTTTCTCTGTTCCACTAGCTTCTTATTCTGTGTCTGTAAACGTAAAAATGAAATGAGTCAAAAGTTGCTCTTATGTCAATTTTTAAATTGTTTTAGATTGTGAAAGCTAGTGGTGAAAGCAACAAATGGCTACTAGGGTTTCGTGAAGCAACTATGGCAGCATGTGCAGAAGTATCATTGTGGACAAGACTTGGCGAAGTAGACTTGCCGCAGGCTGTTGAAGAAGTGATCAAATCCAACTCAGATGTCGTCACAATCCCAGTTCACATAGTACGGTTTGAAAAACACTTGGAGCAGCCCTTGAGAACGCACAATGTCCAAAAGTTTGATCAGTTAAAGGAAAATTGTGACAATAAAATTCTTAAGCCCTTGTATGCGGAAGGTTTTAGCATGACATTGGCCGATTTAGTGATCCTGTTTTACATCCACGTTTTTCTACAAGCAACCGAGAAATCTGTTTCAGAACATATCCCCCATGTTTCAAAATGGTACACGCTGATGATGTCTGAAAGTAAAGTTAAAAAGTGCTTTGATGTGTTCAAAAGTTATCCAAAAACTTTTAGTTCTAACTCTAAAATTGAGTATCGAGTTCCTGAAGTCTCCAATTCTAATTTGTATCGGAAAGAACCAAAACGATATAAACCAAAAAGTAAAGTCTTTACAGACCAAAATGAAGTTGACAGTCTAATCAACATGATTAATGAAATTGATTTCGGAATTGGTGTGGATGAGCTGCCATATGGACACGAAGTGCCTATGGACTGGGACTCAATACCATTTTATGCGCAACCTGAGGGCGGTCATTTACCACAAAAACGGTTGCTAAGAAAGCAGCAACAATTAGAAAATTTGATGAAAGCTGTAATCAAGGTGGGTGAAGAAAAAGAATTTCAATCCCCTATACACTACGAAATTTCTTTGAAAAGGTAGAAATATTCTGTTTTGTGAGAATGATTCAAACTTCCCATCAGGAAAATAAAGTCTTCTTTTTGCTGAATCTCTCTCATTATCGACCTTCACTATAGAATTACATCTGAATCTCATACTTTAGATAGGGCACAATTGAAACATAGAGACCTGCAGCCCGATTGTTGACATTTTGTGTTTGTCAGGTAGACACAGAAGACATAGGTCAAAAAGCAGAGGGTGATTGTTTGGCTATGTCTTATCGCTGCTTTATCATGCCTTTGTCAGGTGGAATGGATGACATACTGTCTGAAACTTGAGAGGTGCCTTTAGCCTGTCGTGAGTTCCACCTGACTTAGGCACGACAAAGCAGCGATAAGACAGAGCCGACCAATCTTGCTCCGCCTTGTCATCTATGTCTACCCAACAAACACAAAGTTTCAACGATCAGGCTGCAGGAAAATGAAGTCCTCTTTTTGCTGAATCTCTCTTCTTATCGATCTTCACCATAAAATCACATCTGAATTCCATACTTCAGATAGGGCATTATTGACACATAGAGACCAGATAAAAGGACGGAAGATTAAAAAATTAGGACGAAAAAAGAGAAGAGCCTCTCCTGACAGTCTGGATGAGGAGGGAGAGGGTTTGGCCTAACTTTGGTGGAATCTGGCCTTGATACGAATCGTATGTCAACAGCATATTGAGCTTTACTGCGGGTGGGTTTTTATTTTTTCAACTTCCTACCAATGGTAATCCAAAAATATTCCACAAGTTTTACAAAGATTTTGAAACACAGATACATTGATGGCATTTCTTATCATCTAAAGTAGCAGGCTAAACTAGTCTCATAGCTTAAATTCATCATTTCATATGGGCTTTCCCCCTCAAAACATTGCATGTTATAGAAAAGGCACTTTTTCCTGACGTTCAAATGCTTATTATTTCAAACCAAATTAAAGTTTTAGAAAATTTGTTGGGGGAAGTGTAAGTTCAATCAGTACGCACTAGGATACCAGAAAAAAGAGCAAGAAACAGAGACATTTTTTTTTTGGTTTGTTGGATGTTAAATTCCTTGTCCATTAATGGTCATTTTATCTCTTTATTTTCTACCATGATGACTTTCCTCTTATCTTCCTTCTCTCTATCATTAATTCTATTCTGCTTTCTCCTTTTTATTTTGCAGATTGCCAGAGATGGAGATAAAATTGTTGATTTTTGCTCTGGAGGAGGCCACCTTGGAATTGCAATAGCCTACTTGCTTCCCAAATGCTCGATAATTCTCTTGGACAACAAAGAAAAATCTCTTTCCTCTGCAAAAGAACGTATTGCTAAGCTTGGCCTTCAGAATACTGTCATCATTCAGTCAAATTTAGATTATTTCATAGGAAAATATCAGGTAAGCAGCTCTCTCGCCAAAATTAAATGTTTGAAACCAAAGTTTAGCTGTTTTTCTTGCAAGGGCTAAAATAAATCGGTATTTTAATGTATTGTAATCTAAAATTCCATGTCATTGAGCATGGCAAAGGGGCTGCTATTCGCCCATAAATGCCAGGATTTCAATGCAATGAAAGTGTTAGAAATGAAAAAATGTTTAAATGGGAATTTTGTTTACAGATCGGAACATCACTGCATGCATGTGGAGTGGCTACAGACCTTGTAATGAAGAGTTGTGTGGACAGTAAAGCAGCTTTTGTTGTTTGTCCTTGCTGTTACGGATCCTTGAAAGTAAGTTGTTCGAAACTTTAATACTTCATCAGCAAACCTTCAGATTCTAAAAAAAAAAAAAATTCAAAAATTTCTCAAGTACAAAATTTTAGAAACTTCACATACTTTGCCAAATATGATTTGGTAAAGTTTTGAGAGAGAAAAATTGCAAGAACCTGCTAATAATCGTAAGTACCTATTAAACTACATAAAACCGCTTAGCAAAGTTTGAATTCCCACACCAAAATTTTAATATATAGTGTACTAAATTGGAATTGGTCATCTAATTTTAAGCTTGTAAAGTTGCTCACAGCTCAAAAGATTTTTCAAATGAAAATATCTTAAAATCCTCTACTGTTACTGACTTCTCACTCATTTTCCTCATTCACTGCATTTTGTGATTATGCGTTACAATTTCCTTTTCTGACAAATATTTTCTTTTCCATGCATGATCATACTCATCATGTGCTATATGATTTTTAAAGCCTTGTTCCTTTACTGTTTGTAGGACAACCATGTGTTGGAGTACCCTCGGAGTCAACTAATTGCAAAGTCCAAGCTCTCGCCTCGTGATTATTTGATTTTGAGCCACTGTGCCGATCAAGTTCACGGTATTGAGTACAGTAAATCAAGTCAAGGTGAAAAATGCATGGCATCTCTGGACTCTGATAGATTATTGTATGCAAAAGAAAATCATTACAAGGTTTTCATCTCAAAGTTGGTTCCTAAATCGTGCACCCCAAAAAATAATCTGCTTGTTGGAATTCCCATCCCAACAATTTAAGTACCTGTCCCTGTACTTATCCTTTTTATTCTTAATCAGGGTATGAGTGTAATCTCAATTTTCCAGTTTCAGCGAGTCCTTGGCACACATTTTACATCTCCACTCTTGCTGTTTCTTGGTTTTCTGAGTTGATAAGATACTTTTTCATAGCGTAAGAAAATCTACCTGCAAGGAAACAGCAAATGATTAATTAAAAAATAATCTTGCAGATCGCCGTTTTACTTCTCTGTGATTTTTTTAAAAAAAAGGAGAGAAGTTCTTCGAGATGGATCTACGGTACATTCAATAAAAATATGATGATCCACCAAGATGATAATCTCTGGATTCTAAGATATTTCTTTCAGAAATTTTTGGAAGGTATATCAAGGTGTATTGTGTGAGGCATGTATGTACAAAATTTGATCAGGAATCACGTAGATATAACTACAAAAATTCGTTCCAAATGAATATTGTAACTTTTCTTTGTCTTTCGATTTACGATTTTTACTCAGGACGCTCTTTGAATTTACTTCACAGTATTTCTCAATCAAATTTTTCTCAAGAGTGCACTACACTCTGCATTTCAGTACTGTATTCTGTCAAAGATTCTCACAAAATTTCTTAACATCTAGAAATAATGAATTGATCTATTGGCTATGGAATCCGCCATGGAGACGGAAGCAGCTTATAAGTCTACCTTTAATGAAGCATCGTGTGATAACTATTTTTCTAAGTCGTTTTATTTTCCTTTCTGTAAAATAAGTAAATACCATTATTTCCTTGTAACTTCAATTTGTATTTTTCATTAAAAATAAATCTGCCTTGGCACCACTTAATACAGACAACCCATTCCTATTGTCCCAGGAAAGGCAAAACTTTTCCTGTAATGAATATGACCATTTAGTAATTTCCTTTTATTTTTATTTTTTTGCAACTCCAATTCTAATTTTTGGCACCTCTACTTTTGATTGCCTCTCAAAATGAAGTTAACACAGCACTATTCTACGATCCTGCCCTTCACCTTAATCGGGCCACACTTTTAATTTTTTCTCTTTAGGTATTTCTTGCCTCAGAATGTCTTCTCTTTTCAAAAATGTCTGTTTACAGAGGAGTTGCTAATTATTTCAAGAAATTAATACTGGAAAGAAGTCAATGTCTGATTATTCCAAGAACTAATCTCCATTGGCCAGTCCAAAAATATGTACTTTGATGTATCATACCTCCTGTATTAACAGCAATAAAACATTGTTTGAAGTTATTAACTACTGGTCCTATTTCATTAGTAAACTTAGGCCCTTTCCTCTGTTTCTCTCTGGATGATCAGCGACGAGGTGCTATAATTAGGCTGTATGTATTTTTTTGCTTTTTGGCAGCAACTATCAGATACCTTTGGGAGATCAATGAGAAGGCGCAATTGAGCAACATTATTATGCACCATATCAATGAAATGAATTTACTTAATAATCTTTATGTCATACAATGAGCGCACTTTTGTCTGATAGGCTCCGTACATTGTCAGTCTTGTTTAATGTCCATCCTCTTTAAAAAACTGATGTAAATATTGACACTCAAACTCTGAAATAAGCTCACCTTATTTATTCAAAGCTTTTCCATCCAACGCTTTTAAACATATTGAAAAATATTTTACCGTCGATGGGGAGTTCAAATTTCTCTCAGAGGTTTTTCTTTTTCCCATTAAGTATGTAGATAACTGCTGCTCGTCTGCAATGACCACATTGTGTTTCAATATCATTCTGAGACTTTATCTTATTCATATTGTTGCACTGATTGTAAGCCATAAAGTTATCCAGGAGACAGTACTTAATTCAATTATTACAATGCTTAATCTTCCTCTGAGTAATTTTTTATCAGAAAATTTGCACAAATTCGGGTGCAAGTCGAGGGTTTTTCTGTAATTTAGTTAGAATTTATTCAAGTTGATAACGCCAGTGAAATATTACACCCTTCAATAACTTTTTTGGTGGAGACCACCAAATATACAGTACCTACGTGCAACTTCGTATTGTACGACAACTACAACAACTTGTGTACTACTACTTGTGCTGAGAAGAACTTCAGAAGACCGAATTTTAGTCAAATACTCTCTTTTTTTAAGACAATGGAATATTTTTAAATATAACTAAGTAAGGTACCTAGACTAAACCAGCATCGCCTTCCGTCCTACATTTACAGAGTAATGTTCCCGCCAAAATTTGAATGATTTCGGCGGAATTGAATTACATCGTTGCCAAGCGGAAAATGTGAATTTTTTAAAATAAAAGAATCATTCTGAAAATGAAGCAAGCAATTCAGCGAAGCCCAGTTTTTTGTTGCATTTATATTTTCCATGATAAATGAAAATTTTTTAATCAAAATTTGCGCTATCATCACAGTGAAAATGGTAGAATTGGCAACATTTATTGCTGAATGCTGATCATCTGCTGACTCGAATCGCTGAGCTGGGGGTTTGTTGTTGTCGCGATCTGCCCCTAACAATGAGCTAGGTTAATTTTGAGATCGCAGTGATAAGTTAGCACAATCTATCACATCATACTTTTTTTATTATGCACATTGCTATAAAATTTAATGTTCGATAATATCAGCTCCTTATCAGTTGCGTACATTCATCTTTCGTTGAATCAATGGTGAGTCAAATTGTCCAATAAGTACTTGTTGATCAAGCTGGTTATGATAAGGGCTGTGCATTTGTTGAGATAAATTATCTTATCTGCTCCTTACGCTGTCTTATTTTCAAAAATCTCACTCCCTTTGGCTCTACACCTTACATTTGAGGTTGATAATTACCTTAAAACAAACAAATTAATCAGCTACTCGTTTCCATTAGGAAAACTTTCTTTGATTTCTAGAAACCAAATACAAATCAGCTGTTTCTCAAGATCAGTTTACTTTGTACACAATAATGTTTGTTCTTTACACTAGTCCAGCATAGCATGTATCCTTGTTTCCATATGATCACTCGTACTCCTCAAAGTGAAATGTATTCACCTCACCAAGCTCGACAAATCGTGTAAGGTTGTGTTGATTCTTCCGAGAATGCGTCCAATGAGTCCTGTTTCACATTTACGCCGAGTGTAATGGGTAAACTATTTTACTTATTCTTTGGTGGCAGTCTTTATGAAGGGTATTGATCAAATTTATTGTTTTGAGAACGAACCATTCACATCATAGTAATCTGCTCTGCTGCAGCTTGTGTTACTAAAAGTTAATCTTATGTACCTGTTCGTAAGCTACCGTCTTCTTGAATCTTTTTTCTCCTGGACTCAAACATCTATTACAATTTCAATTAAGCGCGTGGAGGAAGTGTTGCCAAGGAGTGTTCCCTTGAATGAGCGGCTAAGTTGTTTTTCACACACCTGCGAGTGATGTACTTGGGAGAAAATCCGCTAGCACTTTTGACTCAGCGGTTCAGAGCTAATTGATCAGACTTGCATAGACAGATCTAAGTAGTTATGATTTCTTTTGAGCACATCTGAAGAAGCCTGTTTTTTTTCCAAAATAACTTGAGCTAGGAGAACCAACAAGGTAGTCTCCAACATTTTTGAACTAGCTTTCCAACGCCTGTGTGTCATTCTTTAACTACCAGTACTGTGTAACTACCCATTGACATCAGGGCTCTGCTAAGCGACTAAATCATTCTCATGAAATGATTAATGGCAATGGGTCAGTTGCGTTGGTCACAGAATCGTGCTTTGATGCTTCATTCTTGTGGATCAGCCAAAATTTACAAGATCTGTCCAAACAGCAACTTTCTACGTTCAATATTAACCAAGATATCGCCCCTTGGAAAGTCGAGTTTTTGACATCATCGACCATGGTAGTAACACCCTTGGTTTCTTCCACCTTGCTTTCATCCGAGTTTCATTTTGAACAACCAATGCAAATGTGCGTCACACCATCTGATGAAGGCAAGGTGGAAGAAACCAAGGGTGTCATTACCGCGGTGGATGACGTCAAAAACTCAACTTTTCAAGGGGTGACATCTCAGCTAATATTGAACGCAGAAACTTGCAATTTAGTCAGGTCGTTTTTTCTTTAACTAATCTACAAGAATCAAGCACCAAGAAACAATTCTGTGACCATTGCAACCAACCGATTCCCTATGTTTCTATCTATGTAGTTAATCGAGTTGTTTAAACTCAATAAAAGTTTCGATCCTCATACTGTCATTATTATCTCGAAGAGTCGTCTGGCACTGATGGAATATCATTTTTGATCATGGGAAGAGAATTTAAGAAAATCTGCCAAAGAGAGTGCTGTAAAAAAGAGATCAATCGTGACTTGGATTTCCACTTGATTGAGGTACCTCAATAATTAAAATGAACAGAAACATCCAGAAAAATAGAGATCCCAGAGCAAAGAGGATGGTGAAAGCGTTTAACTGTCTTTCGCAAAATTAAGCAAGCCAAATTAAATAAAATAAGTAGTAAAATTAAATAAGTAGCAATGTTGCCAGTTTGTGTATCTTAGTTTTTAACTCCAATTTAGTTGTTCTTGTTTCAGGTGGGAACATGATATTGCCACTTCCAGAGAATAATGATCTTGTTTGCTACTTTGTTGTCAAACACTCATGGAAGGGAAAGTAAGTGTTCTCTATAGTTACTCAACTTATTTTAATGATTATGGTGAAAGATTTCATCAGTATCATCCTCTCAATTTTGCAGGAGGGATGTTCCCGCTGTTCAAAACCGTTGAGGCAAACTTTTGATGCAGTTTGGTACCTAACTGAAAATTGACTGATTTGTTTAATGAAATTGTACCGTCTCTTAATTTTATGCTTACAAGAAAATAGTCAAGTGAAAAAATAGTGTCCATGTAGAGTGCAAGTGTAAACATTAACATTTTCAAGCTCAAAAGAATAAGTGATATTACTATTCTTAAAATTCATTGCTTGAAGACAAGTTCAGACACTAGATGTACTGTCAAGAGTAGGTTTCTCAACTTGTCCCCGTGTTTTAAAAGACATTATTAAAAATTGTAAATATTAACCAAGTAAAATGGTGATTCACTATTTTTACAAATTGCATCTTTCATGCACCACAGTACTGAGTTATCACTGCCAACATATATGAGTGATTTGCGCGCAGAGGTCCGAAAAACATTCTGTTTGTTTTGACTGTGTTGGAAAGGGGGGAGGGGGTAACTTGCTTGTATCTGAAAAATCAGAAAACCTACTCATTCAGAAGGAAAATTGCATTCCTTGATTTTCAGCTCATGCTTGATACCAATGATACCTAAGAAAATTGTTGAAAAGAAAACCATAATGTAATGTTTAACATTTGACTGTTGGTCCAATTTAAATTTATGAAGAACCACAACCTCCGCCAACTTGGTTTAATTCAACCAATATGATGGAAAACAAAATCGCGAGAAGCTTTCTCATCGTGCATTTTGTGGTATCAATCTATTAGCGTCAAAGATTCTGGAGATCATCCTTTGTCATAATATATTACCCATTTTTGTTTTAGATATAAACGTATTTTCTCAGTTGGAACGCAAGGGATCACAACATACAACCCAAATAGTTTGGAGGTGACGAATCGCTGGCCTTATTCTGATATCATCAGTATTAAGGCCCTACCTCAAGGCCATGAATTTGCTATTCACATGAAAAAAGAAAAAGATGGGAAGAAAGATTCGATGAGATTCTCCACTGAATACAGGTCCCAGTTACTCTCTGATGCTTTGAAGTATCGCCATTTGTTTGATGAAAAACCTCAAGAAATTCTTGTAAGTCTCATTTCATTCTTATTTTTCATTTTTTGTTGAATTTGTAGTACAGAATTACGATCTCTTCTTCCTCTCAATTGTTCTATCACTTAAAACTGTGGCAAAAAGCGCACAATGCCTATTGGTGACCATGTGTCCATATGTAAAGTGTATCTTTAGATGTCCAGGGGTTGGGGGGACTCAAATCCAGTGAAGGCCATGCCAGGTTTCTTTAAATGATAATATTAAATAGTTTAGTAAGATGACTGTTAAAGTTTCTGTTTGAATTTATTTTTCTAGAAATATGAAGCATTTAAGCATCATTGGTCGGGAACAAAATTACCCATTGTGTTAGAAGTTACGCCGTACTCATTGGATCAGCTGGATACTGCAACCAACCAGTTACTAGCCTCATACTGTTTCTATGATATTGAATGCATCCGAGATGTCTCCGACGTTCCTACTGGATTTGTTGTCGTGTGTAAATATGGACGAATGGTGAGTTTATTCATGCTTCTTTCACTTAGTTCTGTTATAACCGTGCCCTCGTTGGTTTTTTCAATCAAGTGACTAATGTCATAGGGAAATTTAGAAGCTTCCAGGCTTCCACATTTATATTCATCTGCCTGTTGGTCCTCCACATTTTACCTGTCGGCACTCCACAAAATTCCCAACCGATTTCAAAATTGATGATCCTTTTCTTGGCTTGTCCAATAATTTCCCACCAATTATAGCGCGCTGCAAACTTTCATTAATTGATCGAATTATGTGTTTTTAAAAGACGTTTTTGCGGTACGTACTCTATGGATTAATTTTATCCAATTAATTACATGGTGTGAATTTATTTACAGCACTTACAGAGAATCATTCAAAAATTGTTAAACTAACAAACTGATGGATTATAAGGTAGATCAAATCAATTGAAAAACATTCAGTTCTATTCATGAAATGTAGGAAGGCGAAAGTAGGGAAGGAAAGGGGATGGACAGGTTCCAAAAATATGAAAAGGTTTTGAAAATATGGAAAAACAAACGAAAGAGGCTGAAAAGGTCCCAAAAATATGGATAGGCAAGTATGGAAAAGGAGGGATAAGGTCCCATAATTTGAAAAGGCTTTCAAGTGGAAAGCAGTACAAAGTAGAAAAGACACGAAAAAAAGCAAAAGCTGTGGAAGAATGATAAAAATAGTGCAATTTCCAAGGTCCTTTTACATTTCCATCATCTTTCCTTAAGTTTTAAATGTCTTTCACTCAGCAGGGAGATATGCAGGAAGGTTCTTAAAATGTGAAAAGTCATCAATCGGATTTTGCGAACCAGCGCCTTCCTCTCCTGGAATAGTTATAATTTTTTTTCAAATCACGCTGCTTAGATTGTCCGCTGTCGAACACCTCAAACTAATCTATTGTACTCAAGACTGCTTTTCTTCGTCTCATTGTTCTAAAAAAAGAGTATACTAAAAGAAAGACGTTTCTTTGACCTTTTACAGCACTTTTTCTCCTGTCACAAAAAAGAAGACATCAAGAAAAAAATGCAAGAGGCTGCCCTCTATTACCTTAATGATCGCATTGACTTTTCTGCCAATTCCATTCTAGACCAGGAAGTAGTAGCCCAAAGATTTGGACAGTTCAGGTAAGTTGAATCAATTTTTTCAGTTGGTAGAGGATTTTTTCCTTTTTTTGACTTGTCTATTTGTGCCTGGAAATGATTTAATGACATAACTGTAAGTTTCTCTCGACATGGAAGTAGGAAGAGGGAAGAGGAAGGAGGAAAAATAGAAAATGATATCATCCTTTGTAAAGCTGACTGACTTGTCTATTTTCCATCACTAAGTGCTTCATTGTCACAATCTTGTCTTTGTGAGAAATTTCTCTTGAAGATTTTGCTTCTTAGGCTACAATATCTTCATTTGAGGGGCTTGGAGTATATGACACAAAATTGCAGTTTTTTCTATTTCAAGAAACATGTGTCTAAAGTTTCAAAATTACATGTAACCTTATGGCTGAAAGAGAGTGCAAACTTACAGTTTAGTGCTTAAAAATTGGATTTTAGTTGTGAATTTTTCATAGAATATACTTTAAGACGAGTTTTAATTGAAATAATTATTAGGTACATCAGTTTTTTCAAAAACTGCACTTATGTGCCTTGACTTCCAAGCCCCTCATTTCATCTTACTTTGCACCTCGCATCTCTTGGATTTCATCAATAAGGAATTCACAATAAAATCACAGAATCTGTTAAATCGTCATCCAATAATTGAGGTCTTATTGTATGCAGAGAAAAACATTGAATTTTAATTGATTATTCTTTCTAACATTTCCAGTGGCGATGAGCACATAACATCTATGGCGGAATTCACTGTCTCGAAAGTACAAAACAACAGACATTCAGAATCACAGCGCCGTCTGCTTTGTCTCAGTGAAACTTGCATACTAGAGCGTGATGTTCAAACTTATAGTATAGTTACACTAAGGCCTTTATCGGATATTTTTGCTCTTATTAGGGATCCTTCAAATCCGCAGCTATTTACAATTGAATACATCAATGGGAGTAAAAGGAGTTATAATGCTCCAAATCGGTAAGTTCTGAGTAACTGACTCATTAATTTTCCCCGGTGATTTCTGTAATGAAACGTTCCATCAATGAAAATTAATATTCTTTTTTACTCCTTCATTCTAATAAAATATGTACTTAAGATGACTGAGATTGAAATCCATAATCAACTAACACATTATTCCACACCTTATAAACTTTGGTTCCTGTCAGAACAATACTCATATGTGGGTTTCACCAGATTTCTCTTAGTAAGCTTGCCATAGTCGTGTAATACTAGTGTGATGAAAAACAAAAACCACATAAATAAATTTTTAAAAGAAATGTCCAAATGGTGGCTGCAAAAAGAGCACGAAGAGCTTCTTTTTTCATTATTTTTCTGTAGTTAACATTGGAAAGATTTTTTCCTCAGTGATGACACAGACAAAATTTTACACAAGTTTTGAAAACGCAATGTTGAAATTGTCTCTGTATTTTTTCCTGTAAAGATTTTTTTTACATTTGAAATCGTGTTATCTTTGCTTTCATACAATATTATGTTATGTTACAGAGATTCGTTATTAGCTTCACTGATGGATAGTGTCAGAGCATCTGGTAATCGAGATGTTCATATCAAAATGAATTTTACTGATAGAGGAAAAAGACTGAGCCCTTTCTCTTACCCTGTCGATGAAGAGGTAATTGATTGTCTCAATGTGGTTTTTCCGACTCTAATTCTAGGAGTTTTGATTCTGAGGTTTGACTGGTATTGCGGATATAAAGTGCTCTCAAGGATATCAAGTGCTTTAACGCAGTGATGTCTGTATTTTAAATAGCTTATTTTATTTTACATTTTTTCTAATGGCAAACTAGTTCACAATATTTTTTTTTTTTTTTTGTGAGTTTCCTCATTTATTCTCTTAGCTAGGTGCCAGTGCAACAACAAAGACTGTTTTGAAAGTTTGTAATAGTTGAATTTTTTAGAAGGCCATGAAGGATATCATTCAAAAAAATAATTATACTCTACTGATGCAGAAGTGTGAAGAATCATACATTTCCTCCTTGAATGGGCACAAAATTACATTTCAAGAAACGTTCCCTTTCTTTACGGCTCTACATTTATTATACAATTTTCAGTCTATTTTGAAATTCTTTTTTCTTTTGCAGGTGGAAACAAGTCAATTAAAATTTTTGCATCAGCCACCTTCTAAAAAGTCTTTCAATGAAATAATTGAGAGGTTTAATTGTAACATTCCGTACAGTGGCCTCTTGTACTCAATCACTCAGGATGGCTTATTTACAGAAAATAAAGACAAGTTAATCATATTAGCTCTCCAGTCAGTTCTAATAAAAGAAGGAGATCAAACTGAGATTTCAAATAGTGAACTGGAGGCTCAGTTTCAAGCACTTAGGCGACTTGTGGCATCTAAAATTGGATTTTCTGCTTTCACAACTTTGAATGGATTTCGAGAAGGCATTGGAGTGAAAGTGGTTCGTGCCTTGAAACGAGAAAATGAAGCCATTACCCATGCTGCTGTAGACATGATCTGTGCCCTCATGCACCCAATGCATGATGATTGTGATCTCCGCCAAGAACAATTGAATAAATCATCTTTGTTATCAACGCAAAAGTTTTTGGAGCAGTTGCTGGATATGTGGATGCACCATGTTAACTGTGGCACTGGTGCGCTAGTAGTTTCCGTCATGTTGGACTTTCTAACTTTTGCTCTTTGCATACCATACAGCGAAACTACGGAAGGAAAGCATTTTGACGCTTTATTAGAAATGGTAGCTGAAAGGGGGCGATCACTCTTCAAGCACTTTCAGCATCCGTCTCTTACTGTCATCAAAGGAGCAGGACTTGTCATGAGAGCATTAATAGAGGAGGGAGAGGCGAGTGTTGCGACTCGAATGCAAGAGCTGGCATTATCGGAGGGAGCTCTTCCTTGCCACTTACTGACTGCTTTGTATTCCAGTGACTCCGACAGTCGATTATTAGCTCACCGACAACTTTCGAGGCACCTTGTTGGCTTGTGGGTCACCGACAACCCGAAAGCAATGGAATTACTTAGAAGAATTATGCCCTCAGGGCTGCTCGGCTATTTAGAATCTGATGAAAGTGTGCCAATCGGTGGGAATGAAGATGCTCTATTCGTACGAGATAATTTAAAACTGGCCCAAGATCATGCCGCGCAAAATCGTCGCAACCCTCACATAATCGCAATCGAAAAGCGTGTTCGTCTCGTAGAAAAACAAATTGAGCTTGCCTTATTACATTGGGGCGTATCAAGAGGTTTTGAAAGGAAAGAAGACAAGCTTAAGGACAAACCAATTGCTCTGCGAAAGAGGAGGGAGCGGGTCAAAAGTGTTGCCAATTGGAATCTATTCTACTACAAGTTTGCTCAAGACCATTCCTTACCAAACTTAATATGGAATCACAAGACAAGAGAGGAATTGAAAGAAAGTTTGGAGAACGAAATTCGATTATTCAAATCTGACTGTGAAATAGCAAGGCACACCTTAATGGCCTGGAATCATCATGAATTTGAAGTTCCCTATAGATGTTTACAAGGTGAAGTATGCATCGATGGATATTACCTACGCATCTTATTAGAAAAGAATGATGCTCCTGAAACGCTGTTTAAGCAGTCGTAAGTACAATTGATTTTTTGTCTCAAAGTAATCATATTTTCTTCAACCTTCTCCCTCTTAATTTTGTATATCATTGTCTAAAGTACAAAATCATGTATCTTCATTTGATTGTTTCAAAGTTTCCGCTCCTATTTTATTTTGCCAAAGAGAAATAAGCTTTCAACACCTTCAGTTTACATAGAATATTATGCTAATAGAGAAAAATTTTGGAAATTTTTAAGAAATGATGTTGACTAATGCTTCAAAGGGGAAATAAAGTATGACCAGAAGTCTTCAACAGTGCAAATGGAAGCACATGGTTTTGGACTATGGCCATTGATTTTCCATAGAATTCTTGTCAGAATTAAAAGTGTAAGATGAAGAGTGTTACTTCAAATTTTATTTTTTCCAGGACAAGAATGATTTAAAGAAATAATAATATGCCAACTTTACCAATGCTTTAGAGTTTCTGGTGCCAGCAAAACTGATGTATCCATGTTTGTATGCACTAGCTGTGCAACTCAGAAATAAGGCTTCAAAGTCCAATCCAAGAAGACCGGCCGATTTCGATAACAGTGGAGTTGTCCTAGTTTATAAGTCCTAGTAGATAGGAGTGTAAGAAGAGCTAATCTTTAAAGATTTGTTTAAGGATACCTCTTGTAGGATTTTGTATGTGAGTTTTAAGTATGTTCTTTTCTTTATTGCAGTCAAGCATTCTTCAACAATCTGTACCACAAGTTCCTGTTGAATAGCAAAACTGAAATGAGGAGCATGTGTTTGCAAGCCATGGCCATCGTTTACGGTCGTTTCTATGAACAAATTGGATTTTTCAGCGACACTAGTCATATTATCAACATGCTAGATAAAGTAAGTAATTCATTGATTTCCATTCTAGCTAAGTAATAATAGCCTTTATCATAATAAATAATTGTTGACTGAATAATTAGGACCACAAGTTTTTCAAGGATTATAACATAATAGATATGGATGTGTTGATAAATTCAGGAATTTTTTTAATTACTCACTTCATACTTGTAGTATTTTTGGAGGGCAACATGTTGTAGCATCTAATGTCGTCCTTATGTAGCGGTGTCAAGGTGCCGAGTTGACCAATGAATTTATTGATCAGTGAAAATAATATATTGACCGAATGATCCTTTTATTTCTTACAGACTTTTGATAGGACAGAGCGAGACCGGCTGTTGTTTTTCATTGATAAACTTATCTTGAATCGAGACAATATAAAATCAATTTTAGATGCTAATGGTATAAAAATCCTAGTTGACTTATTAACTTTGGCGCATCTCCACACATCCAGGTAAGCCTGTTTTTATGACTTTTATTTTAGTTAATCATTACAAAAGAAATTAAATATTGTAAAAGTTAATCTACCTGCAATTCGTAAATTTAATTTGGTGAAAATTTTGGGTATATACCAAGGAGGTATAGAACACAAACATAAAGCAACTACAAATAGAAAGCTTTTCTGGTATATCTAAGTTTTTTTTCAGTTGACTACCAGAAAATAAACTATTTTTTTTGATCCAAGTATTGAATTAGTTTGTGGCTAAAATTAACCCTAGCCTGCCAAACATGGGTCATTTTTGACCTGGCGCTTTGTGAAAGAACGCCCATTTTTCACCCACTGCCCCTAGAAACTTTACCTTCACAAATAGCTCTACAAAAACATTGAATTACATGAATTTGAAAGAAAAACCACTGAAAAAAAAATTTTAAGTAGCCAGAGCTTTTTTTTCATGATTCTGCGAGAACTACAATACTGGGTCAGTTTTGACCCATCTCTCATTTCCTGCGGAAATGACGGGTTTTTTTTTTTTTTTATTTCAACGACCCATGATGATGCTGCTATCATCCCTGAGGGAAAATCAAAGCCAGAGATCATCCTATACTACAACAAAACTAAAACAGGGGTTGATACGATGGCTCAAATGGTCAGGTGCTATACGGCCAGACGACAGACGCGACAGTGGCCATTTGCGTTTTTCATGAATATGTTGAATGCTGGCTAATCTAAACTTTGGAAGAAAAATAAAATATTAGGCCTATAAGTGTAAGTTTATGTTTCCCGGATGTAAAACATCATTTAAAATATGTGCATGCATTAAAAAAACCTAATAAGAAGATCCTGTGTATGTTAAATACGGGTCTAAACTGACCCGGTATTGGCAAACTAGTGGAAAAAACTTGTTTGGCAGACTAGGGTTAAGAAAGACAGAAAATATTCTATTTTTCTTGTATGAGTCTCTTATATTTGCATTGCCTGCACAAGTAAAGTATTCTATCTGGCTATATCCTGGCTATCCGTCAGTCGAAAATAAGGATTTTGCTGCGGCCGTCTCTCTAAAATATCTCAGAATTTTTACATGCTTTTATTGTACACTTTTTTATTTTAACTCTCATCCATATTTTCTTTGCTAATAGTAATGAAATTTTTCTCCCCCTTTTAGAGCGGTAATGCCTACCCAAACAAATGTAATTGAAGCTGGTCAGGATATGTTAAACAAAGATAATGAAAAAGAGTGGCACTATGGAACATTGAAAGAAAGCAAAGGCCCCATCACTTTTCAAGAGGTATGTGCAATAATTCTACTTTATTTTATTTTATTTAGCATATATTGATTAAAATAAAACAATAATTATCTTCATGGTATCTTTCAAAAGTTTTACAATGGTTAGTGATGCATAACAAGGAAAAAATGGTAGTAAGTAAAAAATAATTCAATTCATCAGCCTTGTCATGTTTGATTTCTTGAATTGATTTCCATCGATTTTGCACAGGATGATTGCGCAATGACAAATGCTTGACAAACAGGCATTGTGCTTTTTTTGTAATTTAAATCAGCATAATTGATCTTACATGTCTCTGTTTCCCAAAAATTGAGAAAGCAATTGAGTCTTAGATAGCTACGCCACGCTTTCCATGAAATTACGTATTTAAGTAGCTAAGTGGTGCTACTGTTTGATTTAAAGGTGTCTCATCAGGCCAACATATTTAGTATCTGGAATAAAAAATAAAAAAGTCTTGAAACTTGACCTGATCTTACAGGCATCAGTTTTTAAAAACCCGAAGTTGTCTTTGAGTCGAATCTATTTTATATGATTCTTTTGTTTGTGATTGCTTGATAACTGTGGTTTTTATTCTCAGCTGCAAGAATTGTGGGTAAATGGAACCATCAATCCAAAAACGAAATTTTGGGCACAAGGTATGGACGGTTGGGCATCTATACATCATATCCCACAGTTGAAGTGGTGTCTTCTTGCCAAAGGCCAGTCTGTCATGAATGAAAGCGAACTTGCCTCGTTGGTATTGTCCATCCTCATCAAAATTGTGCAATATTTCCCTGGCAGGTAATAATCCATGTTTTCCTCTGCTGATCTCACCCAAAAATTAAATGAGCTGATCATTTAAAAATTCTCTGCTCTCGAAATGTTTCAAGTAATTGCACACAAATTCCTCGTCCTTGAAATCTGTTGCCTCATTGCATTTTTTTAAAAAAATTATGAAGTGGGCCTCAATTTTACCCAGAGTTGCAATGGTTTCAAAGTATGGTGAAACCACCAGACCTAATATCACGACTTGCGACGATGCAGACTCTTTTTCAGACATTATTTTTTAAATGGAAAACTACTCAACTTTAATTCTTGAAACCTCCTGTGATTTTTCTTCTTTGCAAGAAAAAAAAGCTGTAAAAACTTTAAGAAATTATATTGATTTGAGCTCTTTCAAAAAAATATATAAAAGCAAAGAATTTTAAACATTGCAAATGAGATATTCTGTCTGGTAGTTTCCCTGTCGATAAGTCATGCTTTATAATTCAAACGTTTTTATTTCATATGTGTCTCTAAAAATATCCTGTTTTTTTCTTTTACTTCATAGCTTTTCTAACTACCCTCATTCTTTCATATCATCGCAATTTCTGGCACAAAATTAAAATCGCACAAAATTTTCAAATTCCATATTGTAAGAAAATAGAAGAATGTTTCATCATTGTTCAAAAAATTCAGTCTGATTAACAAATCACATGATGAAGCTCACTGTACTGTTCTTCTTCAACAAGACCCTTTCAAAAGCAATGCCCCTCTCTGATTTTCATCACACACTCGGTTACAATTTATTACTTATTATTTTTCAGAAATGAAGATGGAGCAGTAATATGGCCGATTCCCCGTGTCAAGCGACTTTTATCTGCACCTCAGTGTTTACCGCACATCGTCCAACTCCTGCTGACATTCGATCCTGTTCTGGTTGAAAAAGTCGCTTCATTACTGTGTGAAGTCGCAGTTGATAATTCCCATACATCCAAATTGTATTTGACCGGTGTCTTTTTCTTCATTCTCATGTACACTGGATCAAATGTCTTGCCCATCGCCAAGTTCCTACAGTTGACCCATACAAAGCAAGCCTTCAGAGCCTTAGATGAGGTAATTTTATGACGCTAATTTAATTTTACTCTTCCAAATCCACCCATTGTATTTGAAATCATCTCACTGTTTGAAGTACCTTTTAGTTAATCGTCAGAAAATATTTTTAGGGAGAATTCTGATGATATCAAGCACTATTGACAGCAGAAGGAAGCCAAAAGATTTATCCCAGTATTTGTTGAAATTCTTTGCGTCAGTAAGTATTTCTTCCAAAATTTTTAAAAGCAATCTATGGTTTTATCGAAACTTTATCAGTTGCAAATTTTGCGTTGATTTTAATTTTCTGCTACCCCTCAATAGGCGCCATCTTCGGAGCTGATGCAAAGGAGTGTCCTTGGGCCTCTTCTACCAGAAGCAATGGTTTACTACCTTGAGAATCATGGTGCTGCAAAGTTTGCTCAAATATTTTTAGGAGAATTCGACACACCTGAGGCCATTTGGAATGCAGAAATGAGGTAAACAATTATTTTCTCTGTAGTGAGTTTCTCTTACCCAGTGTAAAGAAATTGGCATATGATTTAAAGATCAATTTATACCAGTGTTTCTATGATTTTAAATCGTACATCTCTGAACAGCAAGTGCAAGATCAAGAGGAAGAGAGGTTGATGTGACAAAAATTTCATAATGTTATTCCAAGTCAAAAATTAGTCACTGAAATCTTATGAGATTTTTGTTTTCTCTTCCAATAGTGGGTATTCTTTAAGTTTTGTGATCCATTCTTTTCCTTACACTACTTGATCCTGTTCAATAAGCATCTCCCCCTCCCTCGAAAATGTGTCAATTTAAGTATACGTTTTTAAACAAAACACTTGTGTATTTTACAAAGCTAAACCCTGAAAACACATTTCAAAATTTCCAATTAAATTTTATTTCTTAAAAATATAAATGAACCACTTTTATAGCCAAAATTTTCCATAGAATGAATCCTTGAGAGTAATAATCTTGAGAGTTTTCAAGAAATTACGTCGATTAGCTTGCTGTTTAAAAAATGAAGTATGATGTGAAATGTAACATCAAAATTAAGGTATTTGTTTTTAGACATTAGCAAGTAACTTATAGAGAGATTTCAAACATGTTTAATACTAAAGATTTGTTGCCTCTTGCCATCCTTTCAGTCAGTTCAATTACTTTCAGTTGAGCCTTCCCCTGTCAATGATTTGATTATTTTTTCCATTCCAGACGGTTATTAATAGAGAAAATTGCTCTTCATATTGCTGACTTTAGTCCACGCTTGAAAGGAAACAACCGAGCTATGTATCACTATTGTGGCATTCCTGCAGTGAGGTATCCTCAGTTGGATAATGAGCTGTTCTGCAACATATTCTACCTGCGTCATTTATGTGACTCGCTTCGCTTTCCTGATTGGCCCATCAAGCATCCTGTAAGTGCAGTCTCTTAGCTTTTTGCTCATATTTTGTTTAAATAATTTCATTGTTTGTGTGAGTCAAACTGAGATCCTATCGCAACTTTTGGAAGTTCAACTTTTGTAAGATCAGCATAGTTTGACTAATTCCATTTAAATCTCTTATTTGTACAAGAAGCTCTTGATACAAGATCTCTGTCTGCATCAAAATGCACATCATCGTAGTTTTTATGCATAAAGTAGCGGCAGTTCACTTATCTTGAAACTTGGCTTATACAGCAGAAATTTAAAACCAGTAATAAGAAATGAAGATAAGAGTAATGCATTTGTTACTTCATGTCAACTTCAATTCAAATTTTTTGTACCTTTTTTCAAAATCTTTTTCTGTGTCTGTGACCTGGAGGGGTCGTTTAGTGGGTACAGAACAAGGCGGCGTCCTCTACCCCCACATAACCGGGTTTTTCCATCTCACAGCGGTTGGGTCGGTTAGGGGTTGCTTCGGCGTCGCTTCTGCGGCTCTTCACCAGCTGATGGCCGATGCCGTTCCGGTATTCGGTGGGCCCCTTTCATGGGGGGCGTTTTGGCGACCCTCATGATGGGGGTACTGTAGCAAATTTTTCCCCTCATCAAAAAAAAAAAAAAATTGGCGAAAAATTACCCTTGTCCCATTCAAAGAATATTTCAAACATAATGATATTTTTGCTGTTATTTCATATTGTGACATATTTTAGCTCATTAGTACTCAATCTCTTGTCATATTGTCTCTTTTATCCTTTAGGTGCAACTGCTCAAAGACGTGTTGGAAGCATGGAAAGCAGAGGTAGAAAAGAAACCACCCGAAATGTCTGTCGATGATGCGTATGAAGCACTTGGGTTGAAAAGAGGAGAGCATCATCCAGAACCAACCATTCGTAAAGCCTATTACAAACTGGCCCAGCTTTATCATCCTGACAAAAATCCTGGCGGAAGGGTAATTTTTTCTTTCAGTCCTTTAAAATGTTTCAATTCTCCCCAGCTTCCACAAACTTAATTCTCTCATTGTACACAGAGCTCTTATTTTGTAACGTCAGTCCTCAGTCATGTAGCGGCAGCTGAGTTTTCTGCCGCAAGGCCATGCAAGAATCGGAGAGAGACAGGACTAGTCAGAAAGCCGCGAGAGGCGGCGGTGGTCAGATTTTGGATCAGCGTTGTGACCATTTGTTCAAGATGTGGTATTTTATTATTGTGACTCTACTTTTTATGCTCATCTGTGCATTAAAACTTTAATGAAAGAGCTACATACACCGTAAATATCGTTTGTTCTCTTGATTACTCCATTTAGTAATTCCTCTCTACATCAATGCCTTATTTGTTTCTTTTCTCGACTAATTTTCTTCTTTGTTTCCCTACAGGAAAAGTTTGTTCTGGCTAACAAAGCTTATGATTTTCTCTGTAGTCGTAACTCATGGTTAGACAATGGTCCTAACCCTAATAATATTGTCCTTATTCTCCAGACTCAAAGCATTTTATTCGGCCGATATTCCTCAGGTAAGAACATCAGATTAAGTTATTGCATCTTCAGTATAATGCTCATTTTTTATCATCTTTTCTCTTTACATCAAAACAATTCGAGTATTCTTATTTTTTGTCAAAATATCAAAAGAATGCATTTTATATACCTTCTCTTTACTTTTTACTTCTTTTTGCAGATCGGAATTTATTTTATGTTCCATCCAGTGATCAACAATATTCAATCTGTAATTTGCTGCGTTTTCCTCACAAAAGAAACTGTGGTGCAGTTTCTTTTTAGACAAAACCCTTTTATGTAAACAATCTCATCTACCTCGATGTAAAAATGCATTCTATTCTCAGAGAAAAATACGATTTTTAGTTGTTCTGGTTTTGAAAAATATGAGAACAGTAAGTAGCAAAGGACTCTGCACACTCTTCATTAGGATGTGTACCACAATCGATTTTCAATTTTCTTATTGTTTTAAATTCGTCTATGGATGCTGATCAAAAGTGACCTTTGCGCCAACTTTCTTCGAGCCACCGTTTTTGCACAGTACGCTATTGGAGTTTCGGTAATTTCCAGGACAGGCTGGCTAAAATCAAAAGGCAGTACATGTCTGTCTGGTAAGGACAACAGGCTGGCTAAAATCAAAAGGCAGTACATGTCTGTCTGGTAAGGACAATCGAGTAGGAGAGAGAGAAAGAAACTGATTTGGACGGTGAAAAGAAAAGGTGTGCGGAATCCGAGATAAGACTGTCGCTCGGATGCTGATCAGTTTTCCTGTTTAAGTGATTTACACTCACCGGACCGACCCAAACCTTACTCTACGTGCTGAAATGAGGGACCTCTTTTTGCAGATTGTGCAAAAACAGTGCCTCTTAGAAAGTTTGCGCAGAGATGACTGTAAATGAGCACCCATAGACGAATTTTAAACAATAAAAAAATTAAAATTCGATTGTGGTACACATCTCCACAAGGAGTATGCGAGGTCCTTCTGGGAAAGTCTCCAAAGCAACAAAAATAGAAACCCAACAGTATTTATAGGGTCAACAAGGAGGAAACAAAGTTGGAGATCACTCTTCAAGATATTTTGTACATCATTGGTCTCTTATGATTTTACAGAGCTACAACCATACAAATATGCTGGTTATAAACAACTGATCAAAACAATTCGATTAGAAACGGCTGATGTTCAGTTATTCTCGAAATCCACAATGATACTCACTGCTGCCAGTGAACTTGCCTACCATACTGTAAATTGCTCGGCTCTCAATGCAGAAGAATTGAACAGGGAACATGGATTCAATGTGAGTCTCTGGTTTTAAAAAGTTTTTATTTCATTTTTAAATAAAGTGCATAAAAGGCTTCCAGTTGATTTTGATGTGCGATTTGCTCTTTCCACCACCCATCAATGGAAATTACTATAATTACCCTTTTTGCCACTTGAGCCTGCAAAAAGTCTGACATCTCTTTGATTATTTGCTTTAACATGTGACATCTAGGAAAATTCAAAAAAATCTTTGTCGGCAAGCAATTGGTACACCTTGTTCCAAAATATAAATACACTTCTCTAAAGCTGTTCTTGTTAGAAACGGTTGGCGCTGACTGTTTCAGATTTGCGCAAGCTCTGCGTTTATTTGGCTGTCCATTGAGTTGCTTGGACCATAACACTAATATGCATAGCTAATTTTTGCTGGCTCCAAAAACTCTGATTTTTCTATCTGTAAGGGCCTTCTTGTCGCTATTGCTTTCTAATAGAATCATTCAGCTTACCGGAAACTAGTAAAATACCTCTAGTCACACCGTATAAAAATTGTTACCTCTAAACATTCTAAAATCTAATGTTTAACATTTATTTTTCCAGGACTTATTGGATGCATTCTCACGCTGTGCATCAGTCTTAAGTCAATCTTCAAAACCAACCGACATGGCAGTCAATGTTTGTTTGCATTGCACACGCTGTTTCAGCGTTGCAGCTCAGTTTACCGCATGCCGAGAATCATTCATAAAAATGCCACAGCTCATCTCCGACCTAGTGAGAGTGCTAACTTTCAAGGTAACTGGATATTTTTTTTTATATGAATAACATTCCTGTTAAAGGATCTTACTTTCATGAGAAACCAAGTTTAAAACATACCAAGAATTCTGCCCCACTTTTTTCTAATAAAGAAATGAGAAATTGATCTTCCCTCAAAGAAGTAGAATTGTTTTTTTTTTGTCTTTACCTTTCTATTTTGTCTCTAATTTCAAGTTGAATTTAAAGGGGGTACCTTCGAAATGTGTCCAATCTTGCTCGTAGTGAACGCCTTTGAGACTTGACACACTCAATCATTAGATCACATCTCATCTTTTTTCAAAGTTTTAGCTCCCTGAAAATTTTGCGGAGACGCAGCTGGGGGGTCAAACTTCATCATGAGCAAAAGTTTTGCGATGTTTTAAGTCAAGAATGAAGAATCTTAGCAAAGCGTGAATATAATGTAACCGAAAATTTTGACTCATTTTCCTTTATGCGTCTGTTCATGCCCAGACTTATGTAAGCTGGAGCCCGATCAAAAATGATGCGACATGTCTCCTCCTCCATGTTCATTCAGTTCTGAATAGTTTCAACTCCAAAACTGCTGTCAGAAATTATAAGCAGACTCTCTCAGATTTATTGTTATTTTGAATCTTTTGAATCATTTCTTTATTTTCAGAATTTGCCAAAACTATGCAGCGAAGTGGTTGACTGCATTGGGTCTTTCGCAGGAGATGCTAGGCTCCAATCTCAGCTTCTGAAGACGAAGATTCTATGGCATCTGATCAGCTTTTTGTTCAATTATGATTTCACTCTTGAAGAATGCGGAGTAGAAAGATCGGAAGAAGCCAATAATCAAGTATGCTCTTAATATTTGTACTTCTAATTATTTTTTTCAGCACCGCATAACAGTTGATTGAAGATATAATTTTAAATTAATTATTATTAATTCTTTGTCGTATTTGTGAAAAAAAAATCGAGAGAGATTGAAACTACATTTCTGACCAAAAAATTATTATTCATTCCTTGTTGTATTTTTGAAATAAAAATTGAGAAGGAATGAAACTGCGTTTCTCACCAAAAATACTTTTAAAATAATTTTTATCCTTTAAAATTCAAACTATCAAGATCTGGATAGTTCTTTCCTGTATTTTAATAAGTCTGGATCCAACCGGCGAAAACGTCTTTTAAAGCTGTAATACTTCTCAAAAAAATTCAGGAAGGCTGAATTTACAGTTTTGACTGAGGACACCTCTAAAATAATTTGTATATCCTCTATATTTCGAATAATCAAGATCTAAAATCCATATTTTTTCTTGTATTTTAGGAAGTTTGGAACAAACTGGCAAAAACATCTGTCAAAGCTCTTGCAAGGTTAGGAGGTTATTTGTCTGGTCAGCTAGCATCTCCAGAAAATCCACAGGTCCAGGGAGTTCTTTCATGCTTGCTAACTCCTTTCCTTGCTCAAAAATTCCGGGACGATGAACCAGAAGAGGTGAGAAACTTACTTTTTACCTTTTTTTTCAAGTCCATCTGTTTTAAAAGAGACCATTCAGTATACAAATATTCACTTTTCCATACTATTTTCTCATGTTTCAATTGAAATTTTGAACAAAGTAGTAGGGCTTTAATATCTTCTAGTTTTTTTTCGTATGATGAAATTTGAAACATTTTTTTTCGGATCTTAGCAGGCTTGGTGCAAAAAAATTGTATTTTCCTGATCAGGATGATGAAATATTTTTACTTTTCCATTGAGGATTGTTTTATGTGCACCAAAGGCCTGACACTTGTGTAATTATTATCAAATGATGTTTCAAACTTGTTTTTAATCATACCTAATTCTGCAAATCTTTTGTGTCATAGATCTCTGTAAATAATTAATTAATTAAGATCATGAAATTTTCATTTTCGATCTCAGATACAAATAGCTTTTTGATATATGAGTAATAAAATCGGGTGTTATTTGTTCCAGCTCTTGAAACTTCTGACAAGCAACAGCGAAACTCCTTACCTAGTCTGGAACAACACAACTCGGGCAGAGCTGAACGACTTCCTGGAACAGAGGATGAGCATCCGAGGAGAAGAAACGCTACAGAAAGTTGAACTTGGGTATTCTAGTCATGCCAATGAGCTCATCATTGGCAATATTTTCATCCGAGTTTACAACAACCGTCCAACTTTCGTTATTCAGGATCCAAAGAAGTTCATCCTTGACTTACTGACTTATATCAAAGCAAACATTCCTAAAAGCCATCAACCAGCGGATACCCAACAGCTGACAAACGTCTGCATGGCTCTCCATGCACTCAACAACATTATACTAAACAATCCTGGTATGTTCTTTTCTTGTCCATAATTTTTATCTCTTCATTCATTTGGTTAGATTAGAGTCAAGAAGGCCTTTTCTTCTTTCTAAATCTTAATTTAAAATGTAGTGAATTCTACCTGGTTATTTCCTCCAATATTTTAGAAACTTATCAGTTATCTTGGTCATTCAAAACTTGGTCAATTTTGTAGTAAGTAAATGAGCTTCGGATACTTCAACACCAGCTTGAAAGGAAGGAGTAGGTTTTCATTTTATTTCTAATAGTTCAACTGACGTCTTTTCTCTTTCAACAGGTCTTGAAATTCAATGCATTGGACACTTTGATCTATTGTTCTCTCTGCTTTACATGGATAACTATCGTCTGCTACAAGATAGCGCACTTACTGTGATCAGCACCTTAACGCGCAATCATGAATGCGTGAATGATATTTCCGGCAGTGATATCCTAGTCTATCTCCTGCTTGCTCTTTACTCTTTACCTGACCAATACTCAACCTCAGTAGAAATAATGTATGCACTGGCAACAAACTCAAATATTGTGAAAACTTTCCTTTCAAAAGGTAAGGGTATTGTCTTTTTTTATAACTTTAACAAAAAAGAAAATTAACTTTCAACGAGAAAATTCAAGAAAAAAAAAATTGCTTGTTTATGGAGTACAGTATAAATTTACATTTCCATTTATTTGACGATCTCAACCCTTATTTAATGTTTGTAGCAATTGCCGATCATTGTTGGGTTTAGAAGGAGAGGAGCAATGTTTGATTAACTGCAAGTGATTGGATTAAAAAAATTTTCTTAGAAACTTTGATCAAGGAAAATTGAACAGTGGTACCACAATAGCTGATGCGAGGATAGAAAAAAAAGTAACAGATTAGAAATGCCACAAAAATGAAGCTAGATTGATACCTAACCATCTCATTGTGCGCAAAAACTACCGTTTATGTTTAATTACTGAAATACTCAATTTTAAGTCACTTTTTGAATCACTATCGATAAATCTCTATTTTAACAATGCTATTCCTTGGTACTTCAATAACAACTCAATAATCCCACCGCTGATTTACTTCTGTGTCTAATCAAATGATTCTTTTTTAGGGGGCTACCTTTATTTGCTGAATATATTGTGCAATTCAAATGATGTGAACATCCGAATTAAAGTTGCGGAGCTATTTGGAAGACTTTGCAGCGATAAATTATCTGGCCCAAGAATCAGGCTGACTCTAGGTCAATTTTTACCAGCTGCTATTTGTGATGCAATGCGTGATGCCCCTCCCTCTTGTATTCAGTTACTGGAAAGTAATCAGGAAAATCCTGAACTTGTGTGGGATGCAAATTCACGGAAACACGTGTTTGGCACCGTCAGTCAGTTGGCAAAACAGTAAGTGTTCATTCTTTTAATAGAACTCTGTGTTTATCTAATAAAACAACAATGTTTATATGTAATCCAAGGGAATGTGTCGCAAAACTGAGTTTAAACGATTGCATTCTAATATTCTCAGTTCCTCCGAGTCAACAAAATTGATTGCATCAGCAAACCTAGTGACATGAACAGGAAAAAACTTCAAAATTGCACAACGAATCTAAGCAAATTCAAATTTCCTGCTTGATCTAACAGATAATGTTTAAGATTACTTCATCAGTGAATACCAATGTATATTTATCTGTGGATAAAAAACTTATTCATTCTTCTCTCCTTGATTGAGCTCAGCTTCGGTCAATCAAATACAAATACCATTTATGTATTTCCAACTTTAACTGCTCCTAAAATATGAATAAGAATGAAAGAGATGATGTACCTACTCTTCAAAATGGAGGGCACTCAAAATAAAATTTGAAAATTTCAGGCATTACACCAAGCAAAGAATGAATCCAATGGGAGCGCACAAGATTCCTGATCCAGGTCCTCTACTAAAAGACGCTGTCAATTCTAATGAAATCGTAGTTGGTGGTGTCTACCTGAGGTTATTCAATGCCAATCCCGGTTGGAATCTGCGCAAACCTAAAGAGTTTCTGACAGAATTATTGGACAACTGCCTATCCCTGATGACAAAAGATGAAGTCAACGTAAGTTATTTTGGATTATTACAATTTTAGTCTTTTATCAAAAAAAGTTAAACCTTTTTTCTTGCTCATATTTACTCTAACTATTTTCATTCTTATGATGTACACTTGTTTTCCTCGCGTAACTTATCCAAATCATTTTATGCATATGCATCATGCATGAAGTACACAAGGCAAAAGTGCATGGCTCTTAGCAACCAGAAAAACAGACATTTCTTCCCGTGGAGAAACCATGGAAAACACCAAGAACGTCTCAATTAAGACCAATTAATTTACTCACTAACATTTGTTCTTAACTGAAATCAGCCCAACTGTATTTCACAGTGCCTAATTTTCTCTCATGTTTTTCTATAACAAGGGTATAAACTACTTAGCGCCTTCTAACTCACTGTGAATTCACCCCAGATTTTGAAGAACATACACACAAAATTCCAAGTTACAGAGTTTCTTCATTTTTTGTTTAAAAGTAAATTATTAGAGCAAATTAGGCAATGTCTGATCTAGTTAGCCTGATTCCAGTTTCTTTTGTCCAATTGCATTTGCTTAAAAAAATGCTTGCCAAAAATAAGAGTGCCCCTTATCAGTGCTAGCCACAAATAACCTGAGTAGCAACTAAATTCGTGTTTTTGGTACTTACATTGGTAGCATTTTTGTAAGAGTCATTTAGAACTGCAAATTCCAAGTAAATAAGATTGTGTGCATTGTAAGTTTTGAAAATCATGAGTAGTTAGAGATGGGGATGGTTGGATTCCATTCATATTCATCTGGCTCTCATTTAGAAAACCCTTTGCGGTCTCATAAATTTATCAAAAAGATCTCTTAGGTGAAAGTAAATTAAATCTTATACAATTTTCAAGATAAAATATGCAAGACTTTCCTATCTTAAATTTAACTTGTTTGAAAGAGTAAGTTATTGATTTAAGCAAAATTCAAACCTCATTTCATTTGCTCTTAAATTACAGTTTGAAATGTTAAATGTGATGACAACCGCTGTGGTAAATTTGCTGCAAGCTCAACCTAACTTGGCAGACCAGGTACCAGCGCTGGGACATATCCCAAGAATATGTCTTCATTTGAATTCAACAAAGTCCGTCTCAGTTCCAAAGTCTGTCATCAGGATTTTGCACCAACTTGCTTTAAGCGAGGTTAGTTCTTTTATTTTTTGAACTTCGTGTTTCGTTTTCTTGAAACATTTTGATTTCTTTGCTTTTGTGAGTGAATTCTTACTCCTTTCACTGCCCTCAAGGAGAATAAAATTTCTAGAAAAGTAGGTCGCACCACAAATCTGTTGAAGTGAAAAACGAAACAAAACAAAAAATCCTAAAAATATGACCTGAATACGGTGAGTAGCAAGATGGTTGAATAATGCGCAGTCTAGACCATTTTTAAGAAAATTCAAAGCTAAAAGTACCAAAAATCATAATGAAAGTTACAAAAAGAAACTCCGATGAATTTAAGTATCTATTGATGGAAGCAAATCTCAGAATCTCTATTTAGTAAAGCTTAACGAAAATTCAGACTAAATTATTGGTGAGTCATTGAAAAAGTTATTATCTACCACTACCAAGTTATCCTTCAGCAACTAAAGTTACATGACAATGGATTTAATTGTTACAATATTCAAAATTACTTCAGATAATTTATTCCAAATTATTCGTAAGCCTCTAGCGATCAATCTTAGTTTCTTGTAACTAGCTGATTGCTACATATTGTTGCCCAAATAAAGGATGGTTTTCTGTCGTTAGAATTTCAAGTCCTCTTTATTTGTCTGTATATTGAGATTTTGTGAATAATTCATTTCAGGTTTGCGTCTGGACCTTATCACAAACAGACTGTCTTGGACCCATGAAAAAAGCAATGTCCTCTTACAGTGAACTAATCAATATCTCCTGCGAGACGCTAAGTCGAATATTCTCTGCTAAAAAGGATACCCTTGTTAAACAGGTACTGAACTACCCCAATTGATATGAATCTTGAATGATTGAATGAATGAAAGCTATAATTACCGAAACTCAAACCTCATCATTCATTTTGACCGATCAAACAATATTTTGTGTTTGAATAATTTTGACTTTTTTTCAGATTTTTTTAATGATTTATTTTGGTTTTGAAATGGGCCACTATACAAGGTATGAATTAAAACACTACACAACATGTTCTCTCCTCATTTCATTAGGAAAAAGAATCGCGCAGAGGGCCAGAGATCTCTCTGAACGTGGTTCTTATATCTGTATGTGATTGATATCTCAATTTCGCCCACCATAAAAATGGTCGTTTATGTTAGCTGAACTTTTACTTCATACGCTCATTCTTTACATAGACATCTCTATGTGAAAAAGAAAAATCAGTATCTATCCATTCCAATCGAGCTTGCCGAAATCACAAAGTATGTGTCCCATTTTTTCATCAATCGATTAAACTTTGCTCTGTAAGGCTTTTACTCCTCCCCAAAGTTCAGAACTGTTGATCGTTATTGCTCAAAAAATTTTAGTTTTTTCTTTTCTCTTCATATCTACTGAAGTCTAAAGCATGACAGACCAATTTGAATCTTCCTCATTCCCTCTATCATATATTGTGAAATAATGAGAAGAATTTTCTTGTTTTCCCAGGCCTTGGATGTCCAGTTGATCCCATTTCTCCTTGAACTGCTTGGAGGACGCTTAGATGGCTGTGACAACGCTGCGCAAACCAAAGCCCTCATAGTCAAAGCCTTAAAAACAATGATGCTGAGTTTAGCGCATGGAAATACGGTCATTTCATTACTTGATCGATCCCCAGTCTGGGCCTCATATAGGGATCAGAACCACGACCTTTTCATCACAAACGCACCTTCCAACAACTATCTAACAAGTGGTAAGTAACGTTTTCAAATTTCTTCACCGGATAGTCTTGGCAGACTTAGCCGTCGTAGTGAAAAGGCCTTGCAAAATTCCTACTGAGTAGTTGAATTTCAAAGAAAAGGCTTTATTTTTCCAGATCTCCGTAGTAATTAAGAATTTCAAGGCATTCAGAGGTATCGTAGTTTAGCCCAAATTTTGATTTTTTTCTTTTTCGTCTTTTTTTTCTCCCTATCAGTGCACCTTGTAACTGTCTGGAATGTCAAAACTTGCTGTGAAATGTTGGGTTTTACAATTTAGTTGTTAATTTGTTATTCAAGGTTTTTAAAGCCTCTAATTTTATAAAGTCGCAAAAAAGATACTTTAGAGTATTATCATCTTCATGAAAATGTACATTTACTTTCTTTTGAACAGGTACTAAAACTTTTGAAAAATTACATATGTATGTTTTTATGATTATGACTGAAGTTAAACAACTTTTTACGCTGTTAATAATCGAATAAAAGTCCAACAAATAAGAGTACCGTTATTACGAAACTTGTTTTACTCAGTCCCATTGTTTTTTTAATGCTTGTCTTGTCTTTACATTCACTCAGGTGTTCCAACCACAGCTGGTTATCTTACTCAGGGTGACTCTCAGCAATTACCCACCATGCCTCCTCCTCTTGACCGCGAAGACAGGTGAAGTTATGAACTAATTCTTTATTTTTATAACCAAAGTGTAACTATGTTTGTATTCTTTTTGTATCATAGCTTTACTTTAAGTTTGTATGTTGCTGAAACTGTATAATATTTGAACAATATTACCGTGCCCGTTGATTATTTAATGTTTAAGATTTCTAACTTCCCTTTGTCTTTCGCTAAATGCCATTTAAAAGGGACAACTCTTTAGAATTAAGTTTTTTTCTACACAGTGCAATGGAATAAAATTCTGCTTGCACAACCGTATCAAACTTCAAGTTTTTGGTAGATTAAAAATCATGTTAGCTCCAAAGTTTATCAAATATTTTCTCTCCCTCTTCAAATGGGTGTATATCTGCACCTTCAAGAGAAGTGTTTCCTTATCAATGGTTTTTGATGTTCTGTTCCTTGGGGCTACATTTTTTCAAATGAAAAATACCCTGTGCCATGTATTTTTGAACATTTTTTTTCAGACTTATAAAATGAATTTCATCGCACACAAAATATGGTGGAATGCGTCATTTTGGACATAATTAGAGTTTTGTTCCTAAAAATTCAATATTTTTTCCCACATGCAATCCTTCCCCTCCACTCTCTAATCGAATTTCAGAGAAACGTTCAACTTTAACCTAATCATTGATGAAAAGTAGACTCGGAGTATTTTGTTCCCCCAAGCCCTCAAGTCAGATTGTTAGTTCTGATGGTTTTTATTTTCCCTTATCTCCTTCATCTCTTAACGGATGATATCTCTTAGATGCTTGCCCTCTATTCAAAATCAGTCAATGATACCCGCCTTATTCCCCCCTTCCAAAAAAAGAAAGAAAAAAAACTTGATGTGATAACAAGCCCTGTGATAAGATCATTTTCCTATCTGGTGTAGAGTCTCATTTTTTTTTACTTTTATAATTAAATTTGCACAAGCTAAAAGCAAAATTTTAGTTTTCATTAGTTGAGGCGTTTTTCTGTAGGTGTCAGAAATTGATGGCAATGGTTTAGATCCATCTCTCGTCTGTTTAATCTGAAATTATAGGGAAAATTCATCATCATCTAGAATTTAACTTTTGAATTGAAGAAGCCGTCTCTTCAGTATTGTTAGCTGTTGTATTCTAAGATAACTAACATCAATGCAAGTGCTGGAGAATCAAACTCTTAAGACTACAAAATGTAAACGTATATGACTTATAATGATTTACACCGGGATGCTATTAAGCTTCCTCAGAAGAGTTATTCAAAAATGTTTGTAGTGTCAGGACCCCCTCCTCAAGCTTAATTGAAAATAGAGGATTACTACTGCTTACTGAATATGGAACAAGAGAAATGACAGGGGTCTTTATAAAATGAACTCACATATAGCATGAATACACACAGGCTTGAAGGCTTCGTTTTTAAAAGTTGAGACATTTTTTACCAAATAATTTTTTAATTTTGTGCTGGAATCATACGAAATTCTCGAAGAAAACTCAATTTTTCAACTTACGTATATATTTAGATTGAGGCTCTGATGCTTATTTTATCTTGAATTAAAGACTAACATAAATTAGAAACAATTAGACATTTTTTTTCTGTCTCGTTTTGGCAGGGCAAGCACTGAGTCCTATAGGGTTCACAGGATTTATTTAAAAATATTCATAACATCCAGAATTATTGTTCCTTAAATCAACACTCTTATAAAGCAGTGTCATTTAATGTTAATAAACAAATTATTTAGTTTCATGGCATTATTAATATACCTTTGAAATCAGCATGAATTATTTTATAAAACACAGCTTTCCCCTTTCATAAAGTGTGCTGAACTTTTCAACTAATTTTTTAGTTACAGTATTACCTCGATCATCCAATGAATTGTGGTAAAGCCCGCACCAGATAATCAATTATGCTTATGAACACACAAAATACACACTGGATATGTTTGGCATGACAACTAAAGTTATCTGCCTGAAACTCTATATCTGTCATCATCGACTTGCTAGCCTCGTAGTTGGCAAATATCTCTTCGAGAGACAAATATTGGCGTTTCAGCGGTGCCACATTACCACACCCGCTAACTTGAGCAACAGATAAATGAAGGCCGAATAATTGAGGTATCACTGTATAGTAATTTGAAAATAATCTACACAATTTATGAAAGAGTGGCGCCTAAAAAATCAGTCTCATTAGCCAGAAATTTACCAAATGTATTAGATAGAGGAGGTCCTAACACAAAAAGTTTGTCTTAAGTATACCCAGAAGTGCATTTCTCCTAAAACCCATTCTAATTTCCAGTGATGTCACTTTTTGGTAATCAATGCTGTCTTCTCTTTTATTTTTTTCTTCTTCAATTTTCAATAATCTTACTTAATTTTGTATTTTATCAAACTATCAGCTTCATTGATAAAAAAAATTATTGTTCAGACAGTCACTATTATCATTTTAAGTAATCATAAGTTTTGTGCTATGTGAAAAAGAATACAAGCACACAACCCAAGTTAATATTGATAATAATGATAATGATTTCAAGTGTGAAATAATGTGATAAAAACATATTTTTTGAGCCATGTTCTAAATAGCTGTAAGGCTTTTGCATTAATCTTTTATATTTAATCTGTTAATTTGTATCAAAGAATTTAATGTTATGTTATGGATACCATCCCTTTGTATCATATTAAAGGCGCAAACATATTCGGTACCAAAACTTACAATGTGTTCTTTGCTTCCTCGCAGCTTCGATATGGTCTACGAATAAGAATGATTAAGACCCTGAGGATCGGGTCACAGATGTTAGTATAATTGAGTATGTTTACCCCTCGGTGATATACTGAAGTAGAAAAAGGGTGTTTGAGTGGCTGAACAAATTGATCATGCCCATAAACTGATTTTGCAATCTCTTCAAACTATCACTAGTGAGCTTGGTCAGAAACCGGAAGTTATTCATGCTGCCGAAAGACCACAGTGAATAAGTGATTGATGTGCCAATTTTGGCTATCTGGCGATTCAGCAGCCTCTCTAATTCAGTGAATCGCTGAATATTTTTCTTAGTTTCAATAACATTATTGGGTAAATACTGCTTGATTTAACAAGGATCAAATCTTACTGGCTTAAGTTGCTTGAAAATCAGGTGATGTAATCTTAAAGTCAGCAAAGACAGCTAATAAAAAAACGTTTGCTCTTGGGATGAGTCGGTGGCATTCACTTAATAAGATATCTAGGCATGAAAACTAGAGTGAAAATGATAAAGTCTCTTTTCCTTTCACATTGACTTTAATGTAAAAAATCAGACAATATGTGATCAGGCAGAAATTTATACAGAAAATTACGATTCTATTTTGGCCAAAAACATACTTGTTTTAAACCATTTTGATACAATTAAAAACTAGTGTAACTGTTGCATATTACCATTAATTAATAATATGTAGTTGACTTCAGAAGTTTTTCAGCTTTAAAAAAAGAGAATGACTCTTTATCAAAATCCTACTAATTCAGTCAGTTACACATTTTGAAAATCAGGTTGTTATTTTATAAAATTTTTAAAAAAATCCAATGTTGTGCAGCTAAAAGCCAAAGCCATGGTAGACAATCCTACTATGGTAATTTGAGGAAAATAAGTCAATGCGGTATTGTTGGATGAATTCTAATATTCTCTCACGTAGAATACTTTTAGCAGATGAATTGTACACATTTTATGCAGCCAATTATTATCATTCCCCAGTTAGGTTGTTTCTCTGGGATCAAAACCTTCAAAGCATTTCCTTACTATTTTCAAAATGCTTGAATGAGAAATATTGTTTCACCAGGAGATTTTTTCTTAAGATGTTTGAATTTGTGACGTGGGTATCTTTTATGTTCACATTTCAAAACAATCACGATTTTCTACATACAAGGAAAATCAATTTCAGTGTAATCGTAAATCAGAAAACTATTACAGAAAGTATGGCTTAGAAAGGTACAAAAATATTTCATGAAAAAACTATTACACGGAATGTACAGATAACCATTCATTTTGCAAGGGCTTCAATTTGAAATTTGATTTTTTTTGATAGACACAAAAAAATTTTAATGAGCTATTTGAAGGAGAGTAAAAATTCTTTACAAGTTCTTTGAAACTTTAAAATGTTAATGATAAATTTGTTCCTAGACAGCTCCTTTTCTGATAATTAGATACAAAACCGTAAGAAAATAATTTGACTAATCTCACTTAATTTTCACTTTCGGTGCTTAATCACCATTTTTAACAATTGGTTAATGAGTTAATGATTTGTCAGCAGTGCCGTTTGTAATGAAAGATCCAGGTTTTTCGGGAACAAACTGAAGAAGTTTTTTCAACCTCCTCAGCAAAGCCTCAATGAAACCTTTATTTGTAGAAGTTTCTTCCTGTAAACAAAATAGGAGAAATTAGAAACATGAAGCTCTAGCGAATTACTATGGTTTTAAAATAAATGGATCATTTTTATACTGTCTAATCTTGCTGTAACGTTTTTGGAGGGGAAAAAGAGAGACGGACGTTATTTCGAACAACACTTTAACGAGAAATGGGCAGCAGGGACTAGAGAAAATGAGGGGGCCCGATGTTACTTTGAGGAACGTTACAACAAGTTACGACTGTATGCTTCAATGACTAAAAAAGAAACATCGAGTTTAGTATTCTCTTGGGTGCGGTTGATAAGGAGAAATTATTTTCATGACTTGTAAAATTAAGGTAGCAACACATTCCCTACTGAAGTTCTGAGTCATGTAATTACTTAAATATTTAATATTGCACCAGATCACAAAAAATTATTCTATATCATGAGTTTTTACTCCGGTTAAGGGGAAAACAAAGCCTTATATTAATGAAATCTTCAATTGGAATCCTTACCTCTGAAAGCTCAACCAAACTTTTACAGAAGGTTTCATTAAATATGGAGGTCAAACCTTCCTTCAGCTGCCTAATTTCATTGATTGAAACATTCCATGTGATATCGCTCATTTGTTTTGGAGTTTTAGAATCTGTAAAAAAGAAAAAAAGTATTAGAGTCGGTTCAAAAATTTACTCAATTGAGGACAAGCTAAGCAAGAAACATTGTTTCCATTTAATAGACGAAACTCAATTGAAGCAAAAAAACTGGCGT